>JADLZN010011779.1:0-164438 GCA_018155175.1 Sinocyclocheilus anophthalmus
TAGGCTTTAGTTGTTATGGCTCATTTGATTTGAATTATTCATATTCTTCACCAGATGATACTTTGGCTCTTGGTGAGCATGTGTTATTTCTTTCATCTGGTACCTGCTCTGTAGATGGAAGGAACGAGGTATGAATGAATTCATGAATTCACCGGTGAATCTAAGAGTGACCTTAAAAAACACTCTGGAGACGGAGGAGATAAAGAACGAATGTGTTTCTCTCCTCTATAGCAGTTTTCATCCAAGATGGTCTGAGACGCTGGGATTTTCCTCTGTGCTATTAAATCAGAAGGCTGGGGGACAGGGGGATTGTTCCATCAAAAGTGAGGTCTTGAGGTTTTAGTAGTTATGAGCGTCCTCTCACGCGTCAATTTGACTGACCTATATGAATGCGAGTTGGCATATGGTTCTTTGGAGATTATAAAAGTTGTTTCTTGATAGGTTCTTCAGATCAGCATCTTGGTGCTTCACAGAGTATTGATTTAAAAAAGAATTAAATGATACAAAAAATCTTAAGAAGGTCAGGCTGCAACAAACTTAATAACAAATAAAGTTTTTAATGAAAAAATTAAAAATAGCATAATGCGGAAATATAGTAAATTAATTGTTTGTATTCATGTTGATTCCTATGTTTAAAAAAAAAACTTTTATATACAAAATTTGCATAAAGAATATATGCCTATAACCATTTCAAGTATTACCATCAAGTTATTTTTTTAAACAATTAATTTTTTTAGCATTTTTGAAGCATGAATTTCATTAAGTTTTCTTGGTTTTCTAAGAAAGTACCCTTTCTTATGTGGCAAACTGAAATTAAATGTCAATAAAATGTACTTACTGACCTTGACACGCAGTCATCAAAGTCTACAAGGGTCTGCTATGTATGTGTTATCATTTTCTGTTTTCTTTTTTAAACAAATCTTTTTTATTTAAAATATACATTTTTATTTGTGTAACCTTTTTTCTTTAGTCTTATAATCATACTTTTTTACTTTCTTCTGAAAGTTTCACCAGCTAAACATGTATATACACACACACACACACACACACACACACACACACACAACACACAAATGAATTCAACGTCTGTATAAATTGCATTTTGTAATGCTTGAGAACTGAGTAGGAGGAAGATTCTCTCTACATACTTTTAGGTCGTAAAAGTCTATCTGATCTGGCTGAGGGGTCCGGGTTGCCATGGTAACCAGGGGCCTGCTGTCCTTCACAGACATCATGGCACCCAGTATGTTTATTGGGTGAGGGGACTGTGACAGGCTGGTTACACTTGGCATTAACATGCGACCTGTATCCGGATGTTGTCCACATACACATTGAAAAGACAAGTGTAAACGCGCTTCTGGTTGGAATGTTATCTGATCAGCGTGTCCTGCTCCAGAGGTAGTCGAGGGCGCTTTGTGATCGGATCTCAGTGTAATGTAAACGCAATCCAGCAATCGTGTCTGCATACCCAGGTCGACATCACGCAAAACACCGCCCCCCTCTCCCTATCTGTCGCAAGAACAGGACGCTAGTGAGACTCGTACATTTATTTTGATTTGTAAAATGTCCCGCAACTGAAAATAGTTTTCAAAAGAAAACCCACCACTTCAGGTCGACTTTGCACCGCAGACTTATTTAAATATTGCGCGGGAAATACAGATCCGATCGGTTATCCAGATCGAGAAGTCAGCTGATGTTGCCAAGTGTAAACGCACCGTGTCCTAATTGACTGATGATCCAATTTGCTTGATCAGATCCGGTTATAGCATGGTATGCCAAGTGTAAACGAAAGCTATTTGTTAATCTAATGAATAAGTGATTTGTTAAATCAATGAACTATTGTGTGTTGATGGTCCAATGCTCATCACATTCCATGTAGGTTCCATTATATAGTAAGGAACAGTACTGTTCGCGGTTCACAGGTTTCACATAAAGCGTTTTTTTTTTCAATGTGTGCTCCTGTGTATCTAATGTCTTCTTTGAATATAAAAATGCTGCCAACCACATTGTCAGTCGACCATAACTCTTTACATGGAATATGATCAGATTCAACAGCACTTCCCCAATATCATCAAAGGAAGTTCTTTAGAAAGGAAAGGACCATTCTTTGAAGTCAATTGCAATATATACTAAAGTAAATGAGTTAAAGTCTACATTTCCTGGTACAAGCCATGTGCAAAATGAGCCCAGTAGTGGAATTCTGGTGTATTTAGTTAAATTTTAGTCCCATGCCGAGTGCTTTAAACCACTTGCACGGAAGCGAAACGCATGAATATGTCATCAAAGTGGTCGCCAAGAGAATTAGAACTCTCACACTCTGTAGTCTGAACTGCTGCCCAGCTGCATTAAGTTGCTTTTCTCCATTCACTGCCTTGAAGCCTCTCACCACTGCTATTTTCCATGCCCTTTTATCTCCCCAGAGTGCATCTCAAAGTCCTATTATGGTTCTACAGTTAATAAAAGCTTGGCCACAGAATGGATATATGCTCCTATATATGCTGGAAGAGCCTACTTTTATACAGCCCCTCTGACCCACTTCTGACCCATGTAATATGCAAACAACTTTTCTCATGTTGAAGAAAATAACAATACAATTGTTTTTGCTTCCAGACACTGCCCCAGGAATCCTATTATTATTCAAATTTATTATATCAAGTGCTTAGTGCAATTCATCAGGATTCAGAGAAAGCTTTTAGGGTTGGAGTGAAGAGTTGAGGATGTTTGTTTTTGTATCTAGGCTAATATTTGATGTTTCATACGTGGAATGCATAAAGTTCCTGATAATGTAATGTTCTTTTCTTAAAAATATTTTGTTTTGATTTAGAGTGTTGGATTCAAGTCATTAATTTTAGGCAGGTGATAAGCCGTTTTAATTTGCAAATATCATGCCTGCGATGGCTCTTAAAAAGTTCCAATTAATTGTCCATTACCTGCTGTTTAAAACTGTTGGCAGAAGTAGTTCTAAACACTAGCTACTGGTGTCTTTTATTCCTTCAAACAATGTTTCTTTTCTAGTTTTCCTTCCTTCAATAGTTTTACACATAAAAGGGCACTTTAAATTTGACTCCTGTAATGTTAATTAATACTAATCTTTTAATGCAAGCAAAAAGCCTTTAGTGAAGGGGCTAATTGAAGCCCACAGGTTTTACATCTTGTTCTTACATGAGTCATACAATGAAGAATTACCATTTGTGTCCACATTTACATTTACATTTAGTCATTTTAGTCCACGATACATTTAGTCCACGATATTCAATGAAGTGCTTTTAAAAAACAAAAATGCAATTAAGTGTTTTGCAAGGTTAATATGTCTATATGATGATAATGATATACTTTTTAGTCAATTTAAAATATTTTAATACAATTACTTTTATATTTATCTCAAATATAAGTGTTTTTGATTATATTAAGTTTGTTTTGAAGAGGATTGAAGAGGAACTGACCATTAAGTTCTTAGTGGAGCTGTTTTCAACTTTAAAGTGGTCATATGATGCTTTTTTTAAAGATAATTATTTTGTGTATTTGGTTGTAACAGAATATGTTGACATGCTTAATGTTCAAAAAACACATTATTTTCAAATACTGTACATTATTGTAGATCCTCTATGCCTCGCCTCTCTCTAACGCTTTTTCTACAAAGTCCCTCCTTCCGACAAGCGCAGTATGCTCTGACTGGCCAGCTGACCAAGTGCATTGTGATTGACTGAACACCACAAGCACGCATCGGAAATGTAACACCCCTTACCATAATAGCGAGCTTCATCTTTCAAAATAAATGTAAAGACCGAGCCGAAAGGGGAACAGAGTCTTGTGACAGACACAGTGATGAAGCTGGTATGTGTTTGCAGTACACAAGCCACGGTTAAGGCAGCTGACTCCACTTTGACGTGACGCTTTCTCTCTCGCTCTCTCTCTCTCTCTCTCTCTCTCTCCTCTCTCACACACACACGATTGCGCAAAAACCGGACTGAACAGTCAATAGCAAATATAAACTAATAACAAAACAGAGCGGATTCAGAAGCACCAGATTGTCATAGCAAAGTCAGAATACCTCCTCTCTAGGTTCACGAAATGGTCGTCCATAAAATGCACTGCTGTTCCGTTGTAAGTAATCTTAAATATTCCTAAACGCATCTACTTTCGGAAAGCCAAATAAAATGCTTTTGCTTTCACACTGAAACACAACGTCTCCCTGACATGCTGCTTCAACAATAACTGTGGTTACTGAAACCACGCCTTCTTTCTTTGCGGGCACATTTGGGCCCTCATTATGCAAATATTTCACATAGTGAGGTAGATATGTGGGGGTGTGTTAGAAGGAGCCGTTTTAGGGGGGCGTGGCAGAGTCTTAACTTTGATAACGAATATCTATTTGGTTTTGAGACTTTAGTCTTTGCAAATTCAGGGATCTTATCTAGCACATCAGCTTGTAACACTCCAAAGAGAAAGGAAAACTTGAAATCGCATTATATGACCCCTTTAATCTCTCAGCAATCATAATTTGAGTATTCATTCTTTGACAACACTCTTCAAGTATAGCGTGCACTTTTTCTACTATATATGGAAAAATCACATAGCTGACTCTTCAATGCTTGTTATGTCATTAGCTTGATAACACGGAGAGCAGAAACCATTTTTGTTTAATTTCCACCCTTTCTCATATTAAATGTTTGTATATAGTATATACGCTACCATTCAAAAGTTTGGAATTTTATGTTTTAGAAAGTCTCGACAAGGCTGCATATATTTGATCAAAATTACAGTAAAACTGTATATTATTATTACACTTTAAGTGTATGCCTGTATTTTCAGAAGCCATTAGTCTGATCCTTTAGAAATCCTTCAACACCTGTGCTGCTCAATTTTTTAGACACTTATTTTTCAGGATTGTTTGCTTAAATAGAATTTCAATCAAACAACTTAATGCATCCTCGCTGACTAAAAGTATTTGCATTTTTAAAAATAAAAACTTGCCAACCCCAATCTTTTGAACGGTGGTGTATGTATTGCATTAATTTAGCTTGATTGATGGAAAGGCACTTGACTTAAAATTCCACTACAGTGAGATAAACTGAACAACCTTTTGGTACTACAGAATCTTTTTAAAGAGTACAATTATGAGCAGAACAGGCCACTTATCGATTCTGAAACATAGCTTGTAGTGTTGAAGAGCTGTTGTGCATACACAAGCCATGAGTTTTTTTTTATCATGCTCAACTAGTTATTCTTTGTGTTTCCTTGCCAACTCACCCTGGCAATTTAACCTTGTGTACCGATGTGGTTAAGAGGTAATAAAATGATTTAGTTTTTAGAACATTCTTCAACATTTTTCGTCAAAACGCCAGTATTAAAACAGACTGCTCTTAAATAAGAGCAGACTGTGTGAGTGATTAAGCTGCTAAAATAGTCCGAAAAAATGGACGATCTGATTGATTCTTAATAATGTGTCTATTTTTCTTGCGAGATTTTATTTTATTTTTGTGCCTACTCAACATACTGTAGTAAATCCCCACAAGTGTAATGAAAACCCTATTCATTGGTCTGTTCAAAACGTTATTGAAGTGAACTGCAGTAAATTATTTTAAATACAGTTTTAGTGCTCACTGCCATCCAACGTTTAAACCGTTCAGATACCTGAGCAGGGGTTGTAAAGGTCAGAAGCACATCATTCACAGATGAATTTCATCATCTTGAGTGGGAGAGATTTGAGCAGCATGTGGAAAATGAAAGAAATAATGTGGAATTTAATCAGCTGCACTCTGTTTCACTGTTATTCAGATTTAATATGAGTGTTGGGACTCAGTGATGCATAATGTATGTTATTTTCCACCCCCCCCCAAAAAAATCAAAAAACAAAACAAACTGCTGCCTCCTATATTTAGGATAGATTCATTGCTTTAATCTTCACCCCTCAACAGGAATACATTCTATTTTTATCGCAGGAGGCCATTTTGTATGAAAGTATTCAGTTAATTACACAACTCAGTGGCTTCGGTATAGGCTGCACATTTTCTCATTAGGAAACACAGGGAGCCTGTACTGAATACTCATGAGGTTATTAGTTTAGCGAACTTAATTTCATCTCAAGAAAATTGTTTGTACCTGGAATTCTGATCCTGCCATTGCCATATCAACCTTTTACATTAGCTACATTAGACGCGAGTCACCATGATTACTTTAAGCTAATTTTGTGGTTGAAATCACAATGTTTCAGATTTAACCTACACCAGCAGGTAAGCTTTTGGGAATTAAAACCCTTTCATGAAACATTATTCTGCTTGTCTTGTGCATTTTGAAGAACTGATTAGAATTTTCTGCTTAAGTTCAAAATATTAAGAAATATCAAGCAAGCAACTGGAAGTTTAATGTAAGGAAGTAGGATTAAAATGATATTTAGTTGACATACTGTATTATCATCATTATCATCATATTTAATTAACTTTTTTTATCAAGATGGAAGAACATTTAATTTCCCAGAATTTATTATCTGTGTTCTTTGAATTCCAATCAGAGATAATCTTGCCAAGGTGTGCAGCTCTACCACTGGAGAAAGCATAACAGCCAACATGGATCACATGTGCCTTGTTAACCAATCACATCACAGCTTTGACGTCATTGAATTTATCTCAGAATTGTGTGACAGTCAATCACTGTGCGACAGCCAATCACTGTTTGCTGATATAATAGAAATAAATGAGTAAACTGAATCCTGCCTGTCGCAAAATTGTGTGACTCCTTTTATAAATTTTTTTTTCAGTGTAAACTCTAAAAATAGATCAATCTAAAAATAAAGGTTTAATGGCAAACATGTTAAAGATTAGGCAGTAGGCTGTTGATTCATGAAATTATAAGCTGTTTACCCCCAAGAGTTATTCAGTGTAGTGGAGCCTCTCTTCCATTGACATCCATTCGAAAACCTGGCCTCCTGTCTCCTTCTCTGAGGACTGCAGCATTATGCTTTTTTGCTGACCTTGGAGGTTTGCCTTAAAGCGACTTCAATGAATTCATCTTCCTGTTGTTCGTATAAAATTCAGCTTCCTGTAGGTGTGGCCACACTTAGAATTAGGAGCCAGTTCTTCAATTCTTAATTTTGCACAGCCCTAGTACTTATAGTGCAAGGTCACGCTGGACCTAGGCAAATAAGTCAAGTGCACCATTGTTCCCTATCGATACTTCACTTGTACTGTGTCTGTTTAAGACGCTTGGGGAAAACTCCTTTTTCTCCGATGACTGAAGCCTTTCAATAATGCAGTGTAACTGCACAGCCATTGGTTAGTGAATAAAAAAATTAACCAATGGCTCGGCAGCAGAGCCCGCCAAAGTCTGCCAGAATGGGCGGGGTCCACTTGCTAGAGATACCCAGAGCCGTGAGGAAAAAGCACTGATGCAGTCCTCCCATTTGGGAACGATGTGACACCATGGACAACAGCATGTCGTTGGATGCTTCATGATGCGGGTGGAGCGTTGTCTCATACGTCGCCCCGGCGCCCCCTTGCAGTCTGCCACCCAGCACCGCCGACCCGGGCATGGAACGCCGAGCTTTTCCACGTCCTGTCTAAAGCTGTGGAGGAGCTGGGTCTGGAGTGGTCTCCGCCGGAGGAGCCCACCCACAGTCACCTGGATGAGTGCTTCTTGAGACAACAAGCTTCACCATTCTTTCCGGAGGTCCACTACGAGATCACCAGGTCTTGGCATGCCCCCTACTCTGCTCGCCTTCGTGCCTCGGGGCCACCCTCCCACATTTTACGGCGTCCGAAGAAAAATGTTTACGACCAGACCTGCCTCCCCTGGATGGATAAAGTGGCCACACATCTCTGCCCGCCCACGGGCATCGGCTGGAAGCAAAAGGCGGCCCACACCCTTTGGAAAGCCTAGTGGCGCTGAGCGCCATCTAGTGGCTAAACCCTCACAGGGGGGGATGGATATGGAACAATGATAAGAGAAGGTCCCCTTCCTTGACTCCCCGGTTTCCCCTATTGGCCTCTTTGGACCTGCAGTTGAAGGCTTCGCTGAACGCTTTACCACTGCACAGAAGTCGTCCCAAGCAATGCCCTTGCTTCCTTGCAAGAGCTGTTGGATAAGGGCTGTTCCCCTTCCACGCTCAAGGTCTATGTAGCAGCCATAGCAGCTTCTCACACTCTTATAGCTGGCCAATCGGTGGGCAGGAACAACTTGGTTGTTCATTTTCTGAAGGGGTCTAGAAGGCTCAACCCACCTCGCCCCATCACTGTCCCTACATGGGATATGCCCACGGTGTTGAGGGCTCTGAAGAGCCCTCCATTTGAGCCGCTACAGTCCATTGACCTTCGTCCCTTGACGCTTAAGACTGCTCTGCTTCTAGCATTAGCATCAGTAAATCGAATAGGAGACCTGCAGGCGCTATCAGTGAGCCCCACCTGCCTCGAATTCGGGCCCAACGACTCTAAGGTCGTCCTGAAACCAAGACATGGTTATGTACCTAAGGTGCTCTCTACTCCATTTAAAGCACAGGTAATAACTCTATCGGCACTTCCTCCTTCAGCGCAAGACCAAGAGTTGAACTTACTCTGTCCTGTCAGGGTGCTGAAAGTCTATGTTGAGCGTTCCGCCCCGTTCAGGTGGTCGGATCAGCTATTCGTATGCTTCGGTGGCTGCACCAAGGGTTGCCTCTAGTTGAGCCCACTCAACTAGAGGCGTTGCCTCTTCCTGGGCTTGGTCCAGCGGTGTGTCCATTGCAGAAATTTGTGCGGCGGCTGGCTGAGCCTCGCTGTCCACATTTGCCAGATTCTATAGTCTGGACATCCCGGCCTTACAGGCGTGGGTCCTTTCTGCATAGCAGGGCATTCTGTCATATGACAACCAGTGCTTGGCGTTTGCCTCCTTCATGTACCTTCATGCGTTCCGAGGCGTAACTGATTATTTGGGGACGTGATACAAGGCTGTGCCGACCTCTTTGAGTTTAAGCCCTACTGCCTTTTGCTGGGTTTCCTGCAAAATAGGCGTGGGTCCCTCTCGCCCCCTTGGAGCTTTAAGCAAGTTCAAGTATTAGTCGTTCGTCTAGCATAGCACGGCGGGATTGTACTGGTTCCCCAAGCGTCTTAAACAGACGCAGTATGAGTGAAGTATCGATAGAGAACATACTCTGTTCTTAACGTAACCTCGGTTCCCTGAGATATGGAACGAGTACTGCATACTTTGCCATGCTATGTAGTTGTCGTCGCTTCAGTCGAAGTAACCGGAGGATCCTATGGTGATGTGCCGGGCTTAGATACCCTATGAACCCCGGCCCCATTCTTGTGGGCTTTAACCGCATAGACTCGGCACACTTCGCTGCTGACCAGTGGTTCGTTTTTTACTCATTGCACAACCAATGGACGTGCAGTTCACTGCATTATTGAAAGGCTTCGTCCATCTGGGAGAAAAGGAGGTTCCCTCCACATCTTAAACCGACGCAGTACTCGTTCCGTATCTCAGAGAACCGAGGTTACGTAAGTAACCGAGTACGTTCGCTCATAAGACGACTCTGAAAGCAGTGCCATTTTGAGGAACCCCTCAGAAGATATGTTAGGTCAGTATAATGAGACCATGTAGCCTTGTCAAAACTGTCAACACTCATTCTCAACCTTGGTTCAAAGTGAGGATATTTCCTCTGAGGATAAAGGATTCTTCACTCAGGGTTAGCATCTGTTCTGTTAGAAACCATGTTGCTTCATGAAAATAGAGTGAGGCATATATTGTCATTTATTTTGACTAATAGAGGTCAAGGTCACAGCAATCAGATGAGACACTAGGAAATTAGATCAAATTACATTAAAATAGCAGCACAGGAAATATTGAATTCAAATGTGCAATCGAATCCGTGTATCATTCGATCATTAATTTTTTTATTTAATATTGAAAGTAGAAAAAATAGAAAACGGAGGCCACGTTGTTCGTTGTTTTTCGCTTTTTTTTTTCAAAAAATGAAAAACGAGAATTCAGCTTAAATTTTCTGTTTTCGTTCATGGGTGGTAAAATGAATAAACAGCTTGAATATTCCACTTTTACATGTGGGCGGGAATTAAACGCCCTTTTCTGCTGATTGGTCAGCTGAAGATCAAACAGTGCTATCATCAGTTCTTCCGCAGTATCAGGTAGCAGAATAATAGTCCTCCACTGCTGAAGTCCTACGGATTCTTAATGCATTTATTGCAACTACATTTAATCTTTTATTCATCAAAAAAACAGGCTAATGAATAGCTCGACACAACTCGTACCGGGCCGGAGTCTAGACAGTTCTTTCTTCTGTGTAGATATAAATTCTGTTCTTTGCATCAGCTGGGCATGGCAGTGTATGATATGACAGCTGTCATAGCCTACCTTCTCACCCAGTAAGTCTGTTTGTTTGTTTAAGAAATTAATTAATTTGTTTCAAAGTAAATATTTTAAACACTAAGACAAAAGGAAGGAATAATAAATTTGCTTGGGTATATACAGGCCTATGTTCAAGCAAGAACTGTCATTCTGACTGACAAAACGGAGAACAACAGATATTAAATACCCTACTGTTAGAGTTATATAATGTAGCCTTGTGTTTTATTAAAATTGATTATAAATGATATCTCAAGAGGATATGCACGGTTGTGCGCGCGTGAGCTGCTGCGTACTGCACTGCCACGCAAGATTTTTACTAAAATATAATACTACGTGACTTCATTTCGATTGTTCTCACCACACCCTCAGGATACCTCCAGAATGCTTGAATAAACGCCCCGAGATGCATAATGATTATTTTACGACAGATATATCCTCGTTAAAAACAAAAAAACAAAACGTCTAAAGAAGTCACCATTATCTGCCATGTAATTGGCAAGTGCGAGCATGACATTTTTGTGTTAGTAATAATCCTTGAAACAACATTAAGGTAGGTAGTCACTCTAGTCACCACAGTTCGCAATAAATTGTGATGTGTTAAATTAACTCAATAAGCAACAGACCACTACCAGTCAACGCAGAATTGCAGAGGAAATTAAACTCATCATTTAAAGCAGTAAATTAATCTTGAGTACTGATTAATGTTCACTTGATTTGGTTTCCCCCTTGAGGGATTTTTCCCTATACTCATAGTTTCATTCAAAATAAAACTACAAATTCCTTTGAAAAATAAAGATAACAACAGAATGCGCTGCTTTAGCGCTTCTCGGTCTCCTTGAGCATCTTTCTGTCGCATGCCACTAACATGAATCACAGGGAATACTTGTCTTTTAAAAGTCTTCATTTAGATTATTTGACGTTAAATGCATCATATAAGTCACTTTGGAATAAATCACTGTAGACCTGTGTATAATGATAAAAAAGCGACTTTACAGTCTGGAAATACTTTAGGCTATAGCAAATTATTTCGCGGAACCCCTATCACTTTAAGAACCGCTGGTCTACACAGAAGAATGAGTTGCCCCGGTACGAGTTGTGTCGAGCTATTCACTAGTCTGTTTGATGAGAAAAATATGAAATGTAGTTGCAATAAATGCGTTAATCCATACAACTGCAGCAGTGGAGGACTATTATTCTGCGGCGTGATACTGCGGAAGAACTGATGACGGCACGGTTGATCCTCGGCTGACCAATCAGCAGAAAGGGGCTTTTAATTCCCGCCCACGTGTAGAAATTGAATATTCAAGCTGTTTATCCATTGTTCTACCCCTGAACGAAAAACGAAAATTTAAGCTGAATTCTCTTTTTTCAATTTTTGGAGAAAAAAACGAAAAAGGAGCCATTTTCTAATTTTTCTACTTTCAGTATTAAATCAAAGAATGAATGATCGAATGATACACGGATTCAATCGAATCCGTGTATCATTAGATCATTCGTTTTTTTTATTTAATATTTAAAGTAGAAAAATTAGAAAAAGGCTCCTTTTTCGTTTTTTCTTTTTTTTTTCTCCAAAAAACGAAAAACAAGAATTCAGTTTAAATTTTCATTTTTCGTTCGGGGTAGAACAATGTATAAACATTTTATTAATTTTTCCACCCATGAACGAAAAATTTAAATTTAAGCTGAATTCTCGTTTTTTCGTTTTTTGGAAAAAAACAACTAAACGAAACAGTAGCCATTTTCCTTTCAATATTAAATCAAAAAACGAATGATCGAATGATACACGATTCAATCGCTTCAAAGCATTTGGCATTGCAGGTTTTCTGGTGCGAATGTGTATGGACATATTGAGAAACTAAATTACGACAAATTTAAATCTTGAGGGAAGTCTTCACACTAGTGCAACAGTGGAAGACTTCCGGTCAAAATTGGATCCACTTGACCTTTAATGCTGAAGGGATTTTATGGAATGCAGTACGAACACATTTAAGTTTTAACTAATAGTATAATCCTATTATCACAATTAGTGGCTAGTATAATAAAAGTAATAATACTAATAATACATTACAACAGTTTGTGGATATATATTGTGGATTTAGTCCATTTAACTTAAATTTTGCTGGTAATTATGGATATAGATTTGGCCAAAGTCTTACACCACTATGAAATGTACTATGTTTTCATTTTGTTTTAAATCCCAAGTCTTTATTTCCAGGTGTTATATTAAGCTTTTGAATCCTATCGGATTATAAATAATCATCAGGTTAACAAATTATATATAATTAAAATACAATGTAATAATAGTAAAATGAGTGTTAAGTAAAGAGGGGACATTAGATGATTGGCAAGCCTTTACTGATTTCCTCTTCCTTTTCACCTGTTGTTCTTCTCCACCATTGCTCTTTTTCACAGTTCTTCACAATTCTTTGCAAATGTCTTCTCAAGGCTGATGATGATGAAAAATACATTCTGCAGCTAACCAGCATACAGTAAACCAGCCATAATTTTCTTGGTGGTGAATAAATTTTTTCACAACAATCATTTCTGTTTTCTTAGTCATATAATATATTCAGTGAACAGGAATAACTTTGCCGAAATATTACATTCTATTCAAGATAAACATTGACAAAAAGTCTTGGGGAATTGCTTTATTGCTGTGGGTGCAGAAACCCTTGACTCACAACTAGTTACTCTAAGACTATATAACCTTGAGCCCATCCATTCTAATCCCTTTGGGTCATTACATATACAACCTCCATCCCTAAAGCTCTTTACATATGGTCCAGGCCTCCTGTCCATCTCTTTCTGCTATTTAACATCTTTACAAGTTTGCTTCCACAGCATGCACCAATCACTCTTTCAATTCCCTTTATGCTCAGCTTTAGACTTTATCTACCCAAACAGCTGCCAGTGCGAGGGTGAGGTCTGTTCCCCTTTCCCATGCACCTCTGCTTTCTCTGACAAACAGATGGATCTGTCCGTTTCTCTGTATGCAAACCGTCATGGGGTGAGGCCAGAGAACAGACAATAGGCTGATACCTGGGGTGCATCCCAAGCAGTTTCTCTGACAAAGTGAGAGGCAGTTGGAGACGTTTCCCAGTCTGTGGGAGGTGTGAAAAAATACTTACTGGTGACTTTCCAAGAATCTCATATCAACCCACTTTCATGAGGAAAAGTCACTGTTGTGGTTATTTATCCAGAACTGCCAAAAACTCACTGTTGTGCCATATTGAAATGTCACTTTGATGCCGTCCTCTTTTTGGAGTATCTTTTTGGAATCAGAGAGGCCAAACTTAAAGGGTTAAAATAAAAATTATGTAATTTACTCACAGAATCAGTGTTAACATAATAAAAGTGGACAACAAATGACAAAACACCAAGTACATCTTGTTAGATATTGGTTATACATTTTAGTACACTTACAAGGGTTTTTTTAGAGGATAAAAAAATATAGATTATAATGGTTTAATTGTAGTATACTGTATGTCTAATGCATTTGCATCAGATGTGATAATACCAAAAGTTGTGAAAATATTGACAGATTTGTCTGAACTCAGGTGAGAATCATAAGAAAAACATTTTGGAGTTTCGCAGATAAAAGTCACAACAGCAAAGTTTCCCTCATAAGACTGACTGCCTTACTCAATTTCATCTTATTAAACCTGCATACTTTCCTCATTTTAGGTTTGTTAGTCACAGCTATGCTGCTAATACCACACTAGAGAATCTATTATAATTTTTGAAGTTTATTTACAGATTTATTTGGGTATTTCTGGATCAATTTGGCATTAATGCTGTCTTGTTTCGAGATAATTACAGAGCCAAAGATACGAAAAGGTACATCATCATATTTGTCTAAAAGTAATTTGAAAATGAACTATTCTTTCACAACAGCATACCTGTCTGCTTTAATTAATGTTTGTTGCACCATAATGTCTGTACTCCCTTTGTTCTTATGGTTTTTTCGCCATCTTTTGTCTGTTTGTAATTATCTGACCCACCAGCTCTGTTCTACAGTGCTCATTTGCATATCCATGTTCCATATGCTATTAAAGCCTGCCTCGATGCCTGCTCGTACTTTGCTAAAAAAGCTAATTTACAGTGGCAAGAATAAGTTTGTAAGCCCTTTGAAAATATCTGTAGATCTGATTAGAGCTGAGCGATACATTGAATATAACAATTAGGGATGTTCATTTCGGTTATTTCTCCTAACCGACAACCGACGCTCGTTAATCGATTATTAACCGTTAACCGACAAGATTATTTTAAATTAGAATTGAAATAAATTAGAAAGGATAAGTGTCTGTGACCCATTAAAAATACTACCATTTGTTTTCCAGGGATTCATTTTACATGCGCAAAAAGTAGCAAACAACAGAACATGAAGATTCACATGGTCACATCACGCTCCTGCAGCACTTCTGCAAGCGGAGAAAAACATAATAAAGCTAGGCTATATAACGAATAAATAGGCCTTTATGAGAAATATATTTTACTTAAATAATAAATAAACAAATTGAAAGAAAAAAACTGTATAACAAGTAGGCTAGTCTAGTATGCAGAATTTCGGTTCATGCATTTGTTGTGGTGCATGCGCGAAAGGAAACCAAAACGGCAAAAAGCGGCATCTTATTATTCTTTATATTTTAAAAGCACAAAGATGTGTTTTTATTGTGAATGTACACAAATAAAAGCAAACCTTTTACAATTCCGATGATCTTTATGACTGAGTAGTTGCTTCCACTGTTAGAAGGAAAAATTCAGTGATTGAACCGGCGCGCACGGTGCACACATATAGCATTGCAAACGTTGCAGCCTGTTCATTATCATAATAAAAATACAGTCAGTCAAACATATGGAAAAAAAAAAAAACACACACTGCTCAGTTTAAATATGTATTAAAATCTGTGCACACATTTTGTTTTATGTGGACATTGGAACGCGAGTGAAGTACAAAACCAGGTTTACATAACACATATTTTGGCATTCAAATACATCGCAATCGAAACATTTGGATTGTTTGTGTATGGAGACCCCACGTGTGGTTTCGTTTCGTTTTAGCCTACATTAAGTGTTTTGGCTGTCCTATATAGCTCTTTTCTGAATACTGTTAAATTTAAAAGATTTGCTGTGGAGTGAGGGGAACTAAAATAGCATAGCTATGTTTACAGTGTTTATTATAACATTTCGCTTTGGCATTAGGCCTATTTCTGAATGAAATAATAAAATGCGACTTTTAGGCTACGCGACTGTTTTTTATCTCTCAAATTTTTTATTTTATTTTATAGGTCTACATGTAGCGTATTTTAACCATGCAGAAAAAGTTTTACAATATTTTGATTAATAACTGGAAAAAAAAAACTTTTTAAACCATTTAACTGATTGTATTATTCAGTCAAAATTCTTACTGTCAGTTAACAGTTAACCGGTTAAAATAAGCATCCCTAATAACATTATACAATTAGAGAATATTGTGTGTACTGCAATAATGCTAAAAGTGTAGCATATAAACACAAATGTCAATTTCATCTCTGTTAAGCTTGAACACCAAACCCAACTTTCTGCATTTGCACCATATTTAAGTGTGTTGTTGAATCTGAAAATGCATTGATTGACAACGATAACTATGGCAATTGATGGGACAGAAACGTCTGATACTGTATGTCAGAATCAGAATCTTGTTAATGTGTGCTTCTTTGTTCTCTGTGTGTTTCTTCGTTCATCATAGAATTCACTTTGTCATTGCAAACAACCACAACTTTTTGTTTTTGTATTTTTTTTTATATTTCATGTTTTTATATTGGCACCTTTAAGTAAATAAGATTTTAAATGTTCATTTTGTGTTCACGTAGCGAAAATTGTCACTATGAGAACAAAACCTGAACTCAATTGAGCTAAATAACTCTATTGTCTTCTGTAGAGCGGCTTTATAGCTGAATTTAACTCGCTTATAATTCAAAAATCTTATTAAAATAGTTATTAAAATCATATTTTTACCTTTTTTTAAAGGCAAATGGAAAAATATTTGTATGTAAATAACAGTATTTTTCACATTTTTATTGACTCTGGGGAATAATCATTTACAGTACAGGGTGATTTAAGTAAAACCTTGAATTTAACTTGTAGATACTTATTTAGCTGCAAAACCTCCACTAAACAGTTTCTGTAGTATCCCATTCATCTCAACGGCAGCTGCTTGCCTTGGCTCCCTTAGTGAAACTGCATTTCATTCTGCTCTTATGCACATCTGTGTAAGTGCTGAACAATGATAAAGTTAACCTTGATCCTTCATTTAGGACTAAATTTTGCTTTGAAAACAATCTGAGACTAAGTTATTTTTACTGTACTACAATTTAACTGCTGACAAAATGTGCACTGCAAGAAGTATTTTAAAAGCTCGCTGAACTGTGCTTGTTTTATATTTTAGCTGACTTTATAAATTTCAACCTTGTGGATCAATCTGATTCTATTTCCTTTCGCTCTTGAGCAGGTTTTTAGGACCAGCAGTTGTCTATAGTTGTCTATTATAGTAGTGGAGTTTGTGTGTTGTTGTTGTAATTTGAGTGACTGTCTTCCCTTAGCACTAGTAGGGTGCATGGTAAATGCTTGACATTGTAGATGCATCACTTGTTTTAGCTTCTTGTTAGAATAATTACAATTTTGAGATTGAGTATGCACTGCAGATCCATTTTACAATTTAATGAGAACTGCTAATTAAATATTAAAAATATAAAAATATTTCAACCGTAAAAGTGATATTAAAAAGTTTGTGAAAATTAAAACCATTATAATTTTTTTTTGTTGTTGTTTATAATTTATGTGTAAGCCTACATGTAATACTAGACCGTGTAACGAGACATGGCTAAAGTTTTTTTTCCCCATCACCACTTGAGACTTGATGTACAATACAGTCTATCATTACTTGGACCAATGTTTGATGTTTTATGAGACATAGGATGTATTCACCACCCTCTTTATCTCCAAAATGAAGAAAAAGGAGAAATGTAGAAAATCTAATTTGCTTAAAATTCATTAGTATCAGGAACAGAAATGTAGCCAGCATTCATCTAAACACAGTACTTCAGCACACTTGTGAATATAGGCTTCTTTTACAGACACATCTGAGGCTTAACAGGAGAGCAGCTTTATGCACTAATAAATGTGGTGAGGAAGATTATTAATTTCCATCAAGTCAGTCTTAACCTCAGGCTACCCTTGCTTTTACATTCACTTTATTAAGTCAGTGTGAATAACCATGACCAAATGTAATTGAGGGTGCCAGCACACAGTCTGCTAATACAAACCCAATGACTCAATTGTCATGGGCCTATTCAGTCTGTGAGATTTTGCTTGAAGTAAGAAAACAAAAAGATAAGCATCTATTAGTTTGCTGTGTCCTTCCCTATGGACCACATATTGGCTAGAGGCTGATGTCTAATTAGACTAAGTTGTGAACAACACTTGGTACACTGGAAACTGAAATGTAATATATAACAATATAACAGTATATTGTTGCAATTAGCTTTTAATCAATGTCAAGCATGATGCAGTGGAGAGAGTGACGTTTTGGTGGGTGTAGTAAACAATTAACTTTAATAAAATTTGGCAGATTTTATTGTAAATGTAAATAATATATTTTACCTACTCAGTATCATGATGAAACATCACACACACACACACACACACACACACACACACGCACACACACAGAGTGAAAGCTCAAAAAGTATTTGAACATATGAGCCATACTAAAAAAAAGTACTTATGAAGTTTTCTCAAGTTTAGAATAAGGTAAGACATTGTTTGTGTGAACGAGAGGAACCAACTTCATGCAAAATGATCTTGGGCACAGATGAATAAAAGTAATTGCAAAAATGTAAAAAGTAAATTTGTATCTTATGCATTGACATTTAGACTTTTAGAAGTGTCTTAAGGGCCTAAAAGTGTAATAACTTTTTGGGGCCACTGTACTTTGAAAATTTCACCATCAAATTGTCAAGGTTCGGGTAGGGGATGGAGCGAGGACTCAGTACTGCAGAGAATGGGCTTTATTGATAATAAAAATAAACAAAACAGCAACAAAACTACCCCGTGGGGGAAAAACAGACTGGAAAGTAAACAGACCAGGAGGCTCTGGCTTGACAAGACCCCAGTAGGGCCACCAGGGCGGAGACGGAGGGATGGAACAGGGGGGATCGCTCTTAAGACCCCCGGGGGACCACAGGGCTGGAGCCAGAGGCAGCTTGGCAGGCAGGAAGGGTGGCGCCCGTATCAAGGAGGGAGCCGGCATCAGGGCAAGGTGCTTGGGCGGGGCCGGCAGGGCAAGGAGCGCCAGGCCAGCAACAGCGGGCTCCTGGATGGCCTCCAGGCCATGTGGGATGGAGGAAGCCCTTTTCCTCCTCCTCCGTCTCCGAGAGCGGGCCACTGCCACTTCGTCGGCCACCTCTTGGGGCGCAGCCGCCTCTTCGGCCATCACTGGGGGCGCTGCAGCTTCATCAGCCACCCTTGGGGGCACTGCGGCCTCCTCGGCCGCCACACGGGAGCTGCAGCCTCATCAGCCACCTCTAGGGGCACAGCAGCCTCTTCGGCCGGGCTTCCGGGGTGCTGCGGCCTCTTCGGCCAGAGGGTTCCCCTGATGGGCTAGGAATTTGATGAACCCCTCAAATGACAGGTGATCTAACCCTCTCATCCTCCACCAGTTGAGGGGCTCATCCAGGGCGTAGCTGAAGAGGTCCTTGAGGGCCTCATCATTAAACCCCAACCCCTCTGCAGCACCACTGAACTCCAGGGCAAAATTCCTCACGTCAGCCCCCTGTTGACGGAGGGACCTCAAGGTCTTAAATTGGAGCATGCGCTGGTAGTGGGGGTTGGAGAGAGTGGAGGCTGGTGGACGACGCAAACCATTCTTCTGCTGAGTCCTCATCTTGGTCGGTTCGTACTGTCAGGGTTTGGGTAGAGGGATGAGGCGAGGACTCAGTACTGCAGAGAATGGTCTTTATTGATAATAAAAATAAACAAAACAGCAACAAAAACTACCCCTTGGGGGAAAAAAAGGCTGGCAAGGCAAGGCAAGGCAGGATCTGGACACGCAACATCCAGGGATAGACGATGACGAACTCACGCACGACTGCAACACAAGGAGAATAAATGGAGAGCAAAATGAGGAGGGTAACGAGGGAGCACACGTGGGGCAAATTAACTAATAATCAGGTAACAAGACGGGAGGGGTCAAGACAATTGACATGAGCACATGGCACACCGAATCAGAGACAAAAAGCCATGTGCTCACACAAAAAAAAACACAAGCACATGGCCAGCAAAACAAATCACAAGGCATGTGCTAGAACAAAAGACACGAACACGCAGCTAATGAGAAAACTAATAAGCCGCGTGTTCACACAAGACAACAAAAAAAGCACACGGCTGAACACAAACCGCGTGCCACACAAAACACAACACACGTGGACAGAAAAGCGCACGGCCGAGCGAACTCGAGACACACTCCCACAACAGACAGAACAATGGAAGGCGCGAGTGGGTCCGGCCCCGACACGAAAACCGAAAAATCAAGACATGTTCAGTGCGGGGATCTGAACACCATCGTCTTCAACATGAAAACAGTACAGCAGACGAGAGCGCACGGCGCGAGCAACGCGAAGCGCACACTCACATGAAAACAAAATGACATGACGCGCGCTGTTCAGGCTCGTCACAAAATTAGTATGAATACATAGATACTCACGAAAGTGACAGAAGCCCGACAAACAAATAGATGCATATCTTTGCATATATATATGATTTCACAGACCTGACTATGACTGTATGTGCTGTATGTTATTATGATTATTTTTTAATATAAAAAGGAACATAAAATGTTTGTAGAGTAGTTAGGTTCATTGTTTCCCCTTTTTTATGGGTCTTCCACAGTTTTCTTAACGGGGTCATATGATGCGATTTAAATTTTTTCATTTCTCTTTGGAGTATTACAAGCTCTTAGTGCATAAAGAAGATCTGTTAAGTTGCAAAGACTAAAGTCTCAAATCCCAAAAGACATTCTTTATAAAAGTTGACCCCTTTTAGAGGCGCCAGGGTTTTTTTTGAAAAATGCTTGATTTTGACATCAAGATTTCAAAAGCTTGTGGCTTGAAAGGGTTTAAAGATAGAGATCTAATGTAAATTAGAAAAAATGTTGGGCATGACCGAAAGTTCATGTGGGGTGTAAATATACTCATCTAACTTGCATATTATGATGTCATCAGGGGTGGCCATCTTGAATTTCATAATATTCAAGAAATAGTAGATATTGAATTGATGTTATTAAAACTTATTTGCATGTTTTTTTTTTTTCTTTTTATCCTCATTCCAAATGTTCAGAAAAGAGTAAACCAACAATAAAACAGGAGAAAGTAATAAATTATTACTATATTACTATAGGGGGATAGTTGTGGATCGAGACGGAATCGGCTTTCACGGGGACGAAGCGGAGTCAGTCCCGGGGTGTCGTAACATGGGTGCCGAAAAGCCCAGACCCAGGACGCTCTTTGTTTGAATCCGCTTGGCCGTTGCCATTCTCAAGCCCGCCGCCTCTGCTCACTCAAGGCTAGGCTCCGACTACTCTAGGGGTTATGTGACGCTTTTTCGGTTGTGAAAGTGAAACTACTTTGTTTGGCTTTCAAAAAGAGGACACAACTAGAAATCAGTTGTTAAGTTTTATTTACAATACTGTTCCAGAACAGTTTAACCAAATATTCAGATGTGTGCAGCACATTTATGGGAGGACTGTTCCTTGATCCTGGTAGAGTAGACTACAATGCCGGCTGTCTGACTCACAGACTGTAAGTACGTTTTTTATATTTAAAGAATTTGCCACTGACGATTCAAACGCGAGTTTTTTGGGCAGTGTAGAGTAGCACTTGTTGTTTGTCATTTCTTCGATCACAAATGCAGACATGGTTTTATGTTACGCTCCGGCCGGACAGGGCTTCACAATATGGTAAGGGTTGTAACATTTCCGTCAAACGCTTGAGGTATTTGGCCAATCACAACGCACTGGATAGCTGGCCAATCAGGGCACACCTTGCTTTTCAGAACGATGAGCTTTGTAAAAATCGACGCGTTTCAGAAAGGCGGGTCATAGAGGAGAAACAATAATGTACAGTATGTGGAAAATAATGTGTTTTTTGAACCTTAAACCACATAAAATAAAATAAAACAAATTTAATTACACCAAATACACAAAATAATGTTCTTTTTAGCAGCATCATATGACCCCTTTAAAACATTTATGAATTCTTGCTACACAAATGAAAGGAAACTATCAGAATGAAAAATGCCTCTTCTTGTGACCTGAAATGGTTCAGAATTTTGTGGTTCATACCAACTTGCCTAATGATCATCCAGCACACGGATGCTGGAAGCCATTTCCTGTGCTCTCATTTCTAATTACATGCAGTATTAATTTTGAGATTTTGTCATATTGATCAGCACTTTATCTTTTACTACATTTCTGTGCCATTTATTATCCTGACTGTCCGAACCTCTCCAGCACTCTCCTCCAAAGAGCCCCAGGGCTGAATAAACACCTGAGCTAGTTTAGTTATGGAAGATGAAAATGTGGATGATGGCACAAGCCTCGGTGCATTACAAAAATAAAAACCACAAAAAAAATCTTCTCCATGAGGTTATACTGATTTATGTAATTTTTTTTGTGTACATTTGAACTGAAGTCAATTCTGGACTGCTTCCATTTAATAAAAAAATTGATTTCTTTTTATAGTTGAAAGCATCAGTGATTGTATCCGTTTGGAAGCTGCCAGTCATCATTATGTAGATTGTGATCAAATATTATAATGCTGCTCTCAGTAGGTGGCTTTTGAATTGAATTGTGTGGAGAGCTACAGGAGGTGCTTCTCCCAGCAGTTGTTTGTATTAAATAGATATTTGATATTGTTTGTGGTAAAGTCTCTACCTGAGTTTAAGGGAAGAGTAGTCAGACCAAAGAGAGTTTATGGCAGCACAATTTTTTTTTTTAATTGTAAGATTTTTGCCTTAGGCTTTTGTTTGCTGTTTACAGACATAATTATATAGGAAGAAATATATGTTAATCTAATCTAAGACTGTGTCAGTAAGGTTTAAAAATGTTTTTTGAAAGAAGGCTTTTATGCTCCCCAAGGCTAGCAGATTATTTTGAAAAAAATAAAAAACTGTAAAAAAAGTTAAAAACGTAATGATGTATTATGCCTCAATAATTGTTAAGTTGCCACTAATAATGTGATATTATTACAATTTAAAATATTTTCGATTTTCCGTATACATACACACACACCCACACACACATACAGTTTGTATAGGAAAAAGTGTTGGCAAATCCTGTTTTTTTATTTTTTTGCATATTGTCACACTTAAAAGATTCAGATCATCAAACTAATTTTAATATTACACAAAGATAATGCAAGTAAACACAAAATGCAGTTTTTTAATTATTATTTATTTTATTAAGGGAAAAAAGCTGTCCATACCTATGTGGCCCTATGTGAAAAATTAATTGCCCCTAAATCTAATAACTGGTTGTGCCACGCTTTGCCGCAACAACTGCAATCAAGCATTTGCGAAAAATGGCAATGAGTCTTTCACATCGCTGTAAAGGAACTTTGGCCCACTCTTCTTTGCAGAATTGTTTTAACTCAGCCACATTGGAGGGTTTTCGAGCGTGAATGGACTGTTTAAGGTCATGCCACAGGATCTCAATCGGATTTAAGTTTGGACTTTGATTTGGCCACTCCAAAACTTTTATTTAGTTTTTCTTGAGCCATTCAGAGGTGGACTTGCTGGTGTGTTTGGGATAATTGTCCTGCTACATAACCCAAGTGCGTTTGATCTTGAGGTCACAAACTGATGGCCGGACATTCTCCTAATTCAGGCTAGTGTTGACTGCATAGGAGTGCAGAATTACATGCGTTCCGTAGAGATTTTATGGTCAAGCAGTGTCAAGGTCATGAAGCAGCAAAACAGCCCCAGACCATCTCACTACCACCACCATATTTTACTGTTTTTATGATGTTCTTTTTCTGAAATGCAGTTTTTTACGCCAGACGTAATGGGACACAAACCTTCCAAAAAGTTCAACTTTTGTCTCATCAGTCAACAGAATATTTGCCCAAAAGTCTTGGGGGATAATCAAGATATTTTTTGGCAACTGAGAGACGAGCCTTTGTGTTCTTTTCGATCAGCAGTGGCTTTTGCCTTGGAACTCTCCCATGGGTGCCGTTTTTTGCCAAGTCTCTTTCTTATTGTTGAATCATAAACACTGACCCTAATTGAGGCAAGTGAGGCCTGCAGTTCTTAGATGTTGAGTTATGGGTTCTTTGTAATGACCTTTGGGATGAGTCGTCCATTGCGCTCTGGAGTAATTTTGGTGGGCCTGGCCAACTCTGGAAGGTTTCACACGGTTCCAAGTTTTTCAGAATCTTGTGCATATGGCTCTGACCCGGTTTTTCGCTAGAGTGCCCAAAGCCTAGAAATGGCTTTTATCATTCTCCAGAGATACCTGTCACTGTGGTGATTATATATGTTTTTGAATTTCTTTAGATCGCGGCATGATGGGTTGCTCTTTAAGCATGCTTCACTTTGTCAGACAGGTTTTATTTAAGTGATTTCTTGATTCAACAGGTCTGGCAGTGATCAGGACATGGGTATTTGAAATAGAAAGTAGGCACTTGGGCATACAAAAAGCATTGTACTGTCAATTTTGATCCTTTCTTGCATCCTTGCTGAATAACACTACTACTACTATATTACTGATAAAATTTTTTAAAAAACTTTGAATGGGTGTGTGTGCATGATATTATATATATATATTAGATACAGATATATATATATATATATCTATTATATAAATAAAATGATACAATGCCAAATAGTACATTACCTTTAGTGATTAGTTTTCGTGATACATATATAATAGTTTATATTTCAACACGACTTAAATTTTCTTGTTGATTCTGTGGGATTGTGTTAATAATTATAAACTACCACACGTTGTTAAATGCATTTAGATGCATTAAATAAATCACTAATAAAGTATGCATTTTAGCAGACGCTTGTATCAAAGCGGACTTACAGGCATCAGGTATACTTTTTTACCAGTAGTGTGAAACCCACGACATTTGCGCTGCTAATGCAAGTGTACCAATGAGACAACAGGAACACTAAATAAATAAATAATAAAATAACTAAATAAAACCAGATATTAAAGGGGTGATTCATTGCGATTTCACTTTTTTAACGACAGTTAGTGTGTAATGTTGCTGTTTGAGCATAAAAAATATTTGCAAAGTTACAAAGCTGAAAGTTCAGTGCAAATGGAGATATCGTCTTTTAAAATTCTGGCAGTTTAATGCTACAAAAACGGCTGGTAGGTGCGACACACAATGGCTGTACTTGACCGGGATTCGTGTGGCATTTTACGCAAAAAACAGAACCCCCTACCTGTACGGAGCAATTGAAGGCAGAAAAGAGGGGCGAGGCCATGTGCAGTTGCTTTAGAGAAGAGGAAGGAAAATGAAAAACTAAGAGCTGCACGAATAACAAATCATATTCAATAAATGTGAATACGTTCTGTTCTTTAACAATTTAGGAGTTCGATTCACACGTTTCAAAATCAATATTGACTAAGCAGGGCTTTAACTACTGTTCCTCGCTGTCCCCAATAACTAGCGTCTGCAATACTCTGAAATATCTCTCTTTAGCGCTCTCTCTCTCTCTAACTGACATACAGCTAGCGAAGTTCCATTTATACACTAGTTTCACATAGCATTAGAGACCACACAGACGCCCCTCTACGCAGATGGACCCAGCACCCCCCCCGAGCTGCGTTGCGCTGTACACCCTGTCGTTAAAGCTGTAAATCAGGATAAAACCGTGGCATTTATAAGAGCTTAACATAAGCACAGACACGTCATTGCACAAATAACATTGTATCTAAAAGTGTGAGACAACAACAAACAAAAAACATTAAGAGCCTCCATTAAACGTATGCTCTGCACAAGGTTATGCACCACGATACTTTTCAATAATATCCTCTGCTTCTCAATTGGGCTCAAATTGATAAGCGATATTAATGATGCCGTTGTTTACAATACAACTGGAGCACATGCCGCCGTGGTGAGGGGCGGGACGTTTAGACTCGCACTAGAGGCGGTTTAGCCAATCAAAACACACTGGGCTAGCTAAACAATCAGAGCCCATCGCCTATTTCTGAAAGCGGGGCTTCATAAAAGCAGGAAATGATCAACATGTTTCTCAGAGAAGGGACAGAGCAGTGTGGAATAAAAGTAAATCTGTGAATTAAAAAGCAATATCAGGATCACTATTGGTGTAGAATGCACTACCCGAAAAAACACATCAAGCCTGGTAGAAAAAATAAATATCCATGCAGGAAGTGAACCACCTCTTTAATAGTTTTTAAGGTTCAGCTTGACACAAGGGTAGTCTGTTGACATTGATGCGAAAAAATGGTGTGTAGTGCACAGTGCTATGGTCGTGGTAGTAAGATAAGTGATTGATCGGTGGCGAGAGCACAATGTGTACTGATCCTAGTTGCAGAATGTATGATTCAACATTAGGCTTCTGTTTGAGAGCCATGTTAATGTAATCAGAGCATGAAATGTAACAACAATATCCGCATGAGTGGCGACACGACGCGCCTGTGCGGGGGGAGACGTGCAGTTGGGCTCCTATGATTAGAATTAGTGTGAATTTTAAGGGTATATTCGACAGCAGATCCCTTTCTTCCACCGTCTGCCATTCCTCTGATTTATTTTGCTAATGTGTTATCATCGCTTGGACTTGGCCATAATCATGTGTCATCTGGACGATTAATGAGACGATATGGCCGGCTAAAGTCTTCAAACATTTGATCATTCACTTCTTTTTGAATCATAGGGGAAGCCTGTCAAGTGAGTCCGTAAACAATCAAGGTTTTTCATTATCCACAGAAAAATAATCCATTCTAATCCATCTATTCAGTGTGGTAATGAATGAACCGAGTGTTGTGAGAGACTGATGACTTTTTAAGGATCATAAAGCAATCCAGAGGGACGAAGCTAGGCCGGATTATTCAAAAGTGTTTTAATTTATTAGGAAATTATGAGAGAAGGACTTTCCTTATCAGTGCCGACGCTTCAGTCTAAATGAGATTCTTTTGACATTTCATTTGCCCCAATGGAACAGCAGCTAAAATTGCAGCAGTTGAACCCCCTTCTCTGAATGTCATTTAGAAATATCATTTCCCGTTTTGGGGAGAGAGAGAGGAAAAAAATCTGAGGTTACCATCGCCATGTGAGTTATTATCTGCTATGTGAAGTCTATTGAAGTGGGGAGATTTCGAATGCTTCAACGAACAGCACTCGAGAATAGTGTTAATACTGTATGTAGGAAAATATAGATACAGCTGCATAGAGAGAGAGAGATGCGGAGGAGAGGAGCAGATGATTGAGAGAGAGAGAGAGAGAGAGAGAGAGAGAGAACAGACACGGTGACAGATTAATTTGCACATGTTTATTTAATTGTACATATTTGTATGACTCTATGAATATCTCATGACTCTCATATGACACTTGACTACCTGCATTGGAAGAAAATAAACTTTTCAACCTTGGATCATGGCAAATTTCATTGGCTGTGATGGAACGTGATTTAAAACAAATAGCAGTCCATGGAAATATTTTAGAAAAGACCAGTATGTTTATTTCTTATGAAACCATTTTCAGCAAAGATGACTGTATGACCTCTTATGCGTTGGATATGTCATCCCATGTATTTTAAATAAAGGATGTCTGGCCTCAGTTGCCTGTAACCATTAATAAAATGACACCAGTCATAATGTGTTTTTTTCAATGATGACACAAGCATTTAGAATTCATGCTTTTGCTTATGAGCCAGTAAAAAGTTATGTTTGTTCTGATGACATGAATATTTGATGGTATACTTAAGGTAAATTTTTTTTATAGACAGTCCCATTTGCTGTTAAATCAGACAAATGGCCAAAAAAAACTATGAATAATACTATATATATATATTCTATATAGATATATAGATAGTATATTAGGGTGGTAATGTAACCGGGTAATTTGATCATAATTATGCTGAAAAAAATAACGAGTTAAAATTATTAACATATTTAACGCACTTGCCCGCCCCAGACCTGTGTGGGTCATCTGACATTTCATACAGTTGATTGATGACAAATATGAGGCAGGGCAACAACTCTCTGCGTGGTGGAGCCTAGAGAATGGAGTTAGAATATCCCTAAAATTCAAGATATGGGCAAAAATGCCCCTGTTTGAGTTTTTGTCTCACATTTACATCATATAGTTAAGCAATATCACACAAGCAATAGGCTAAGTGCAATATCAATCAATGAAAAAAAAAGGTAAAATCCGAGTGCAAATTTGATAATATCTATTACAAACAGTTCAGTAGCTAAGTAAGAAGGCATAAGTACAATAACAATATTGTGTTATTTTAGACACAATGTTGTCTGTTTTCTCAATTTTGCCAACAAAAATATAAAGACAAAGCAGAACTATTCGTCTCCGAGCAACACACAGCGGCATTTCATTTCTTAATGCACGTTTTGAACGAATTGGGTGAAGCATTAGGCACGTTGAATTTGAAGCGGCGCTGCACAGACCGATCAGTGTATGACATCAAAATACCACGAGAGTGATTTGAAAGCATAAGGAGCCGTCTGCTCTATAAGCTCTCGCGTTACTTTGATGTCATACACCGATCGATTTGATGGTGATGATCCGCTTCAAGTCGATCAAGCCTAATAATTCAATGGACCATTCATAAAGAACCATTTACTTCACTCCTGAATGAATCTGCCATTTGAACAAATCAAATGAATTAATAAATGACTCGATGACTTAATCATTAAGACATTTACTAGCAGTTTTAGTTTATTATTTAGAGTACTATTTTATTAAAGAAATAATTTAATATTTCCATAGTAATAATAATAAATGAATCAAATAATCCCCACCCAAAAATGACATTTTTTGTCATCATTTACTCACCCTCATGGTCGAAAAGAGTATATGTAATAAATTTTATCAAACAAAACATTTCTAGCTGAAGCTACTTTTTGTAATGTCTGCTTGTTGCTTTACACAACAATGACTTTAAATTATCTTTTGGTAGTAATTTTAATTAGATTAATTAATCGCCACATCATGTAATTAATTAGATTAAACATTTTAATCGCTTACCAGCCCTAATATATATATATATAAAAATTTCCCTTTGAGTTCCTTTCATGGGAACTTCGAACTGCGTCCTCTAGGGGTTGCTATGGGGAAGGCCTCGTCGTGACCCGTGTCTGAAGCATACATTGAAAAAAACACCAACTCGTTGGACAGCGACAGCCATGACGTCACTACCGGCTCGACTATAGTATAAATAGGCGACGGGAGTACACATCATCCTCTTCTTCGTCTTCACGGACTGTTTTGTTTGAAGAGTGCATTTCTGTGGTAAGAGCGATCTATTCATATCATTATGGCGAGCACTAGCAAAGCATTTAAGGATATGTGCATCCGTGTTGACGTTATTTAACATCTGATGACACACACAATCAATGCGTTGTTTTGTTTGGGCAAAGAGAACGCACGCAATGTCTCCGAGGGGGCAATCAGCGTGCACCGCGAGCGTTTTTTCAAGGAAAAAGCTCCGCTCTCGTTTGTCTCTCTCTTTGAGGAAAGAGGGGCAGCCATCTGCTTACCACGATCCAGGACCCACCGCTGCTGAGGCACAGAAGGGAATGAGCTCGTGGGGATCACAGGTGGATCTGGCCGATGAGTTTGAAGGGGGGGTTTCCCTTTTGCGATCGTCGGCTGTGCACGAGAGTGAGCCGCTGGAGGATGATGTTATTTCATTAAAATTATCTGATTCAGGGGACATTGCTCTACTGGGATCAGCCCAGCAAAAGCAGGAAATAGCTGAGGAGGGCAAAGAAGTTGAGGCTGAGCCTTCCCAATCCTCCTGCCCTGCGTATGATGAACGTTATTTTTCTGGCCATAACCCTCCAGCTCAGGTGAGCCTTCCTTTCTTCCTGTTTTTTCTAATAAAAAGATTGAGAAGGAATGGAAGAGGCCGTTTGTTCCTCACATATCCATCGATTCCAGCATACAAGTTATGCCAACATCGAGGCGATGCGCAAAAGCGGTTATGAGAAGATGCCCCTATAGCGAGACGCTAGCCAGCTATCTCTCTATGGGTGAGACGTGCTCTTTTAAGACTCCCTCCTTGACATCTCGTTCTGATGCCAGGGCATACGCAGCAGCAGCTGGTCAAAGGAAGGTCAGTAAAAGACCAAAGGGATGTGATCCAGACAGGGCGTCAGTGCTTTTGTCCGGATCAGAGTGATACCTCACTATCTACTCATTTCCTTCGGTGGTCTTACATCTGCCCTTATCTTCACCTTCCTAATTCCCCTGTAACCACCATCTCACCACCTGACCGAGGTTAGGGGGGAAATGTCCTGCATTATAGTATCCAATACTGGACCTATTAGGTTTGGTTGGATCTATGGCTTCATAGTGACCATCTTAATGATGGTCCGGTCTAGAGGCTTCTCCAGACAGAACTCTGACGCGGGAACCATGGTGGGTGAGTAAGATCCATGTCTAAATATATGTATATAAATATATATATGTGTATTAAAGACTGGGGGTTGTGTGTAAAAATAACCCTTCTGCTAGTTTCTTTGCAGTGTTTTTCCGGGACCTGTGTGTTTCTGTCTTTTTTCTAGGGTAGGTCCTCGATGAGCACCCACTTTGCTGGTTTCAGAAACCGGGTGCTCGACTTGCAGTTGTTTATTTCACTCGTCGATATATGTCAAGACGGTAAGTAAAGCCGGTTTTCGGCTTCATACTTCCTAGATCATGCGGCCATAACACAGGCTTCAGCGGGAGCCTTTTTATTTTCATTGTTCATAAGGCCCCACAAGACATCACTTGCAAAAGATTTCCTGGACGTCCGGGCTGGGGTTACTCTTTCATGCTACCCTGACTGGTCTACAGTATCTGGGTCGCCCTGAGGGGTTTCCCGATCACCGGGATATCCCCTCTTGCTGAGGCATCGTGCGGGAAGTATAGGTGGCATTTGCGATAACCTTCTTGTGTAATGCTGTCTCGGGCAGTGCTCCCCTTCTTCTTTGAGGGTTGTATTTGAGCTGGCCTCTCCCGTTTGGCCCAGTACTTCAAGGTATCTGTAAACAGATGCTTGGAAAAATCTAAAATAAGTGCAGCACGTTAAGCATTGCGCACTTTTATGAACAACAATAAAGTGGTAAGTGGCACATTAGCTGTGCCAACTTTTCTAAAATCCACACATAGTGGTAAGGTGCACGTTAGCTTTGCAAATTTTCTAAAATTCATGTGGTCAGGGTTATGCATTATTTATTGACCTCGCTTTCCCTTTTCTGCGGTGGTTCGACCCCGGTGCCTTGCGCTCAGTCACCTGGTGTGTCTCTGTCGACACATCATAAGAAGATAGCTCCCCACAGTGAGGGTTATTGTGAGTCTGTGCTCTTTCGAGCGGTAATCCTTTCTTGAGGAGTGGATTCCTCGGTCCATGGGCTTTCCTCGTGGGAGTTGAGCGTGCTCCCCTTTTAATCAAAAGGGCTACTGGATAGTATGAGCAACGTTAGTCCTCTGAATTCGGATTTCTCCTTCACATGAGAAGTTGAGTTCTCGTTTTTCCAGAGCACCTGGAACCAGCAGCATCAGGCGAACTAGGCTCTTCCTCTGCCTCTCTGATGCGCTGAATGTTTGGCTAGCTTGCAGTATGCTTACCTTTCTGATTTTACAATCATGCTGCAGGCCGAGCCCCCTCTCGGGAGAGCTGGGTTCGTGCTCCCTCAGACTAGGTAAACTACTGCTAGCCATTCCAGAATTGGAACATGCTGTAGGTCAAGCACCCTGTTAATGGATTGAGAATAGGTGGGTTGTTCCAAGCTATAGTATAATTTTGACTAGACTGTTCAGCTTTGGAATAATGCAGCAGGTCGTAGCCCCTTCCGGATTGAGGAAGTCTGGGTGTGTTGCTCCCTCAGCTAAATAACTGCTAGATGTTTCACCATTGGAACATGCTGTAGGTTGATCTCCCTCTCGATTGAGAGCTGGATGTGTGCTCCCTCAGCTACAGATTTACTGGTAGCCACTCCAGCATTATAGCCGTAGACATAGCGTTTGGGGATACGCTATTTCTATCTATGGGCTGCTCTTTGAGGATGCTACGAGGACCCCTAGAACGGTATTTCAAGTGTGTGCNTTTTAATGGTATGAAACTAAAAGACTGTACTTTTAACAGCCTAAGTTATTCTAGTTTTGTGTTTTAAGTATCTTGTGAATATTGTAAATACATATTTGATTTTCACTTTTAACATTGTTGTCTGTCTCATCTTTTAAACACTCCAAAGCTCTCACATAGTATAATCTGACCCCTTTTTAACAAATGTAACCTCTTCCAATAATGCCGATCATTACACGGTAAGAGCTTCGTGCTCTTTCTGAGTGGTTTAAAACCCCGGTTCCGCCTTGGGCACCACTCCTCCTATGTATCCTCTGGATACCTACTTTAACAGGGTGTTGCTACTAGGGGTCTGTTGAGACAGTTCCTTCAGCATATACAAAGATAAACGTGCAGTAGCCTCTGTGTGACAGGCCAAGACTAGTATGATTCTAGGCCTTTGGCCGTAGGGAATAATGTCACTAACAGCCGTCTAACGTCCCAGGGGCAACTCCCATAGCAATATGGTAGAGTTGGTACTTAATGCTCGCCATGGTTTCTGGCATGCACTCCCCTCAGCATGGTGGCGTGGGTATACCGTTCCCCATAGCGACCCCTAGAGTACGCAGTTCGAAGTTCCCTTGAAAGGGAACGTCTCAGGTTATGTAACCATGGTTCCCTGAGTAGTGAACGAGACACTGCGTCCTCTAGGTTCTTGCCATGCTGCGGACGCAAGTTTCAGATGAAGAAGAGAATGATGTGTGCTCCTGGCGCCTATTTATACTATAGTCACACCGGTAGTGACGTCATGGCTGTCGCCGGCCAACGAGTTGGTGTTTTTTCAATAGCTGTGTCTCATTTAGAAGGCTGCACCCTCTGGAGGTCGCATCCTCTGTAGGACGCATATACGAAGTGTCCTCAACCAAGAATTAAACGAGACGGCCTTCGTAGGACGGGCGGAAAAGGAAACCGGAAGTATCACATTGCTATGCCAACACATTTAGAGCATTATTGCGCTCTCACACTACTTAAATGAAGGAAAATTATTTCTAAATTTGGAAAGTAATTTAAAAAAAATGGTTTTACTTGTTTTATTTTGTTCAATGTTTGAGGAGCTGCAGCGTAATACAGCAGGCATCTGTTCGAGAAAAAAAAGGAGGATATTAAAAACAAAGTTTATCCGTTTTTACCGAGGCGAATTAAGGTAAGTTGTAAACACCACATCTGCGCTTGTGTACGTTACATCTGCCGGCGCCGGCATTTTTCAAATTAACAACGGTTGTTCACGGCGACGCAAAGAATTGTGGGTTATCTGTAGCAGCGAAGGATACACCTCATGCATCCTCCGAATTCCTGTGAAAGAAGGTCGCAGTGTCCTACTTGCTTTTCCGAAATGAGACCGCCTCAATGTATGCTTCAGACACGGGTCACGACGAGGCGTTCCCCATAGCGAACCCTAGAGGACGCAGTTCGAAGTACCCATGAAAGGGAACGTCTCAGGTTACGTATGAAGTGTGTTTAGGAATGCACGCGTTCCAGCTCTTCATGCAAGTCATTAGTTCTATGTGGCTGTATACAGTAATGTTGACTGTATAGTGTCGTTTACTTCAGTGATGTGTTATAGTGTGTAATAATGTGAGACTTGTATTTGGCAGCAGGTGGTGATTTGGTGACGCGCGCTCATCTGGACTCGGTCCAGCAGCTCGTTTGAGTTGAAACAGCTCAATATGGGCTGTAGGAGGATCTAAACGCGTCCTTCGTCAGCGCTAAAATCTCCTTTCCGTGAGGGGTGTTTCTAGCGCTTCTTTGTGGAGAAGAACGCCGATCTGTACCGCGCGTCGCGTCGCGTCGCGTCGCTCTGACTGCAGCTCGGCTCCGCCCGCGGTGCGGGGCGTGTCTCTGTGCGCGCGCTGCTGATGTGAGGACGCAGGTGACGCGGCGCTCAGCAGCTCCCTTCGGAAGACGCGCAGGATCCAGACGCGTTGCGCTCTGACGGATACTGGACAATACTCCGTACTGAGATTCCAGTGAAAAGCGAAGGGATTTGGGAAGAAGGAGAGACGGAGACGCAGGGAGAGCATTGCGAAGGTAAAGAGCTGATTGCTCACTCTCTCCCGTTCTCTCTCTCTCTCCTCTCGGTGTGTGTGTTTGTGTGAGAGAGAGTGAGAGTGAGGGTGGAGGAGGTGTGATCTCTTGTTTCGGATCATGTCAGGTTTGATCTAAGTCTCCAGCGTGTTTCGGGGTCTGGAAACACGATGCTGTTTAAAGCAGAGGACCGGAGGATGCGCGTGAAGGGAAGTGACTGTGATTGATGAATGTTCGCTGAAGAGACTCTAATGATCAGAGCATCGATCACTCATGTCACACATTTGACATGCTATTTCAGGAGCTGCCGTAGTGTCGAGACATCGTTAAACACAGTGTTTCCATCCACGAGATCTAGACTGTTCCGTCTGACACACCAACACACCACACACACACACATTGTTATTGTGGCTTACAGTCGTTCTTGTTCGGTTCGTGCTCTCTTTGCCTGGTATTATGTTCATTTAAATGGGCTAATCAAGGACCAGCGCGTTTCTGTCTGATTTCACAGTGCGTCCCTGAGGTCATGTGTAGTGAGGGTGATTGCCGCGCGCGCACCCTACGCTGGGGCGAGACAACGTCTCTAACAAACCCACAGACCACACCCACACACATAACAACACCCCACACAACAGAGACACGACACACACACACACACACAGAGACCACACACACACACACAGAGACCACACACACACACACACAGAGACACGCGCTCAGCACAACACACCCACACGACGCACCACACAGAGAACATGCACACACACGCACACGACACACACACACACACACCACAGAGACACACGCGCACACACAGAGAGACATTCACACACACACACAGACCACACATAGACACACCACACAGAGAGACATGCGCCACACACCACACACCCGACACGTGTCACACACAGAGACACACCCTCCACACCCAGAGAGACAACACACCACACACAGAGCACACACAACACAACACAGACCACACAACGCACACACACAGAGACACACGCGGCCGGCACACACGAAGCCACACACGCACACACCATAGAGACATCACACACACGCACACATACCCCACACCCACACATATACACACGCGCACACACAGAGAACATTCCACCACACACAGACCCAACAAGAGACACCTCCCCAGAGAGACATGCTCGCCACACAACACACACAGAACACGTGCACACACGAGGACATGCCACACCCCACACACAGGAGAGACGCGCACAGACAAAACAGACAGACAGACACACACCAACACAGAGACAGACATACACACACCCCGCACAACACCACAGGAGCACACACGCACACACACAGATAGACATGCACACACACAACACACCACAGAGACACTTTGCCACACACACAACACACATCACAGATAGATACACGCGCCACAGATGAACTCACAGCGCATACACACACACACACATATACATTCTCGTCACCACAACACCATACATACAGCCGCAGCACACACACACACACACAGAGAGATCACGCGCACAGATAGAACACCGCACACAGACAGACCGACGACAGACACACAGACAACAAACACACACCACCCTAGAGACATGCCACAAGCACCACACAACACAGACAGACAGACAGACAGCACACACACGAACACACAAACACACACACACAGAGACAAACAGACACACACACACACACCCAGACAGAGACACACAGTGTCCTGTCTTCATACACAGAGAGGTGGATGATGACACTTTGCAAGATTTCGTTTCTTTCATAAAGCTGGTGTGTGTGTAGGCTTTAATTTATTTGCTCTGTACAATTCAGAAACCCCTTTGTGATAATTTTCTCGTTATTATAACCGAGGAGGTTCTGCTCTTTCTCGGCTCTTACATCTGGGCCCAAATGTCTGAAAATGTCCTTGAAAGTTTAGCAAAACCATGGTAAAAAAAATGTTACACAGTGATTGCGTGTTTGCACTGATACTCTTGCTTTGTGGTTTCCCATGACATGTTATTAGTATGCAAATTATATATTGACTTTGTGATTGATCAGTAGGTTATAGATGGCTGTGTTCAGAAAGCTGCGGTGTGTGTGTGTGGTGTGTTGTAGTTGTCTTCTTCTGTAAGTGTGTGAGTGACCCTGTGTTCTCTGAGATTTAGCAGCACCAAACACATCTGAGGAAACGCCAACCTTCAGCACACTTCAGCTTTACTCACAAACACAAATATTTATAGCTTATGATGATCTTTCTAATCGGCTGCCCTATATTTTCAGCATTTGATTCTTTTTTTTTTTTTTTTTTTCAAAAAAGATTTCAGAGATTTTTCTTTCGCTGCTCGGTCTTCTCTCTTGAACACTGAGGCTTATAAGTCACTGTTTTCTGTAAAGCTGCTTTAGAACTGTCTGTGAAAACAAGTCAATTAAACTTGAAATAATGCTTGCACACATAATATGGTGTTGCAATTGGATTATCACTTGTAAAAGTAAAAATGGCTGCAGTGAAGTAGAAGAGATTCACAACCTTTCAGATCTGAGTATCTCTCTTTCCAAACCAAAAGCTGGTGTTAAATACATTTTCCTTGTGTTTAACTAGTAGTTTTTGTCCTTGTAGTAGGAGAGTTTTGTGTGGTTGAGAGGGAATGCTTCGGGTCTTTTCCTCAGATGTGCTGCAGCTTCATCTGGCAGACGTCTGTCAGGAGTCTGAATGCATTCATGTTGCCATTAAATGCTTTTATCCCAAATTAAGATCCTATTCTTCACTGGCCAGATCTCTGCAGGATCTTTGTGTTTGTCAAGTCAAATTTACTGGAGAAGCACTTTTCACACACAGTTTCAAAGCAGAAAATCATGATTGTAATGATTATAATATCTTCATTCCTTAGTATGATTAGAGATGAGTAATAATATGGTTTACATTGTTACTATACAAGCAATCAAGCTGCTGAGATTTGCTGGATTGTATATATCATTCTACGTGAGTTTACTGTATTCAGCACGGCTGTGTTTTAACATTTCTCAACCTTTAACTGTTAGTTTAGTTCCTGTCAGCTCTTTAAAGTGGGAGATCAGCTTAAAAAGCTCTTTTTGTCTTTGAACACTGATCCAGAGCTCAGCTGAAGGAGCCGTGATGCTCCAGACGTGACCTCCTCACCTGCCGTGACAGCGGCTCGACCCCGACACCCAGAGATCGCTGCCGCCTGTTAGCAGCGCCGCTGATCTGACTATAATCCCTCTCCTCTAACCACCCTAACCGGCATTTCTCTCTCTCGCCGCCCCGGGTAAAGAGATCTTAAAAGAGCTAACGCGAGCGTAGCGATCAGAAGTGTCTCTAAAACTAGCCGAACGCTAAAGTGAGCAGATCCACCTCCGTTCACATCATCCAGATCATCACTGACGCTGATTAGCAGTACGTGACGAGACTTCAGACACATCTGATGAGACGGTCTAGTGACGGAGGTGTGCATTCTGCATTTTGGTAAAAAACTGAGGCTGTTGTCTTCTTAAGAGGTAGCCAGAGAACTCAAACGGTTTAATTTCAATAATCGAGTCATGGCAGCTCGGGAAGATTGGGTTGAAATAACAGCAGCTGGATCGCTCTGAACTGCTCTGATCTCGTTTCCTCAGAGTGTCTTTCACTTAAGAGGAATTTCACATGCCAACTGCACCTAGAGTTGAAAGTGAATTCCTTCCATTTCATTTAAGGAGAGTCTTAAAAATCAATCCAGGGTGACTGAATGAAGTGATGTGGACATTTCTCCATGTTTGTAGGAGCACAGAGAGTGAAGTGATTAAGATCTCATAGACATCAGTGCGTTACTGAATGATTTATTCTGAACTGAACACATAGGGTTAAAGCGTTACATCAGCATTAGCCCTGAAGAGTTGGATGAGATTTGTCTTTGTATTCTTTATTCTGTTGGCAGATGGTTCCTCTGGGTTTATGGTGAGATGTTGAAGGTTGCTGCTTTAAGTAAAACTGAACCTCATTTTGCAGACAGTCACTGAGCTCATGTTGAGCAAAACTCTTGTGATTTGAGCATTAAAGGGGTTATAAATGCATTTGAAGATCTTTACATTGTTTCGAGAGGTTAGCTTATGAACTAAGCAAAGTTATTTGCATCAAACAACTTTAAATATTTGTAAAAATTATCATTTTGCATCCTCATTTTCACTCCCTGCAAACGCCACATTTCAGGTGGAATCTCCCCTTTCAAAAGCTGAAGTTAAAATCCGCTGCTGTAATTGGTGAACTTCATCACTGTTTTCCCTCACAGCATGTGTGATGTGTGTTTGATGTTCGAGAAAGAGCCGCATGTATTTGAGCCTGAGGCAGAAGAGAATGACTATCTGAAAATATTATCTTTTAGTTCTAAAACTATTATTATAACTTTAGGCCTGCTATAATTAATTGATATTTAGAAAAAAATGGCAGCATGTTGAGATTAAGAAAGAAGTCTGATAACATTCTTGTTCATTTGCTTAGGCACATCGTTAAAATAAACTGCATGCACTTCTAATTGGATATGCAGTTTTTGGAGGTTTGTCTGTATATATAGGGACAGAACAACATTGGGTGGTTTTTACTCAGCAGCAGCATCTCTCTTGTTAAGAGTTTTATACACATGTGAAGGGACGTCTAGAGGAAAATCATCCTCACAAACTCATATTTTAACCTGGAGAGTTAGCTTTGAGGTGTGAAACTTGCAGTATGTTTTGATTATAGAGTAACCTGAAATAAATATCAAGGACATTTTGATTTTCCATTCATGACCCCTGTAAAAGGATTGGTCACTGCATTAATGCACTCAACATGCAGTGCTGCAAAACACTTTGTGAATAAAAGCCTTTGACATAAGATGAGTAGATCTAAACGGAACACTGCATTCAATGCTTTTCACAATTAATTATGCTGATCATAACATAGTTTTTTCTATGAATTGTGCAGCCCTAGTATAAGTACATGTAGCCTATTGATTTAGTGATGTGGTCTTCCAAAGCATTTCATGAATGTAACCTATAATAATAAAAGAAGCAATAAACCAGAGGAGTGACCAGCAGCACAAGTACAGTGGCAGTCAGGAGAATGTGCAGAAAGAGTTAGTTTGTGTGTCTCTGCAATGCTGCGGCTGATTCAGCACTTCTCTTCAGTTCTCTGTGTGTAAATGTGAGTTAGCTTATCTGAACAGCTCCCAGTTTACCTCTCTCTCTCTCTCTCTCTCTCGTCTCTCCTCTCTCTCCTCCCTCTCACATTCACCTCACTCACTCACTCCGCTCACACCACAGCACACATACATACATACACTCTCTCTCATTCACTCACTCACTCACACATACACCTCTCTCATTCCTCACTCACTCACTCACTTTCACTCACTCTCATCCTCTCACACTCCTCAGCACTCCCTCACGATCACTCACACATACCCTCACTCAATCACTTACCTCACTCACACACCCCACACACTCTCTCCTCTCTCACACACCACACCTCCTCCTCGCTCACACTCACTCACACAACTCATCACTCACTACAATCACACACACACATACACTCACTCACACACCGACCTCTCTTACCACCACTCTCTCTCCACACTCACTCACTCCGCACAACTCACTCACACCCTCACACACACCTCTCTCTCTCTCCCTCCTCTCTCTCTCTCTCACCACTCAATCACTCACTCACTCACTCACACATATACACCTCGGATCTCTCTCACACACACACACACACAGGCTTGGCACCGCTGCGATTGTACAGGATGTCTATTTCTGTGGCACAATAGAAACTGTTGATCATGTCTGGGCTGTCCTGATCTCTGCCCGACTGATCTGTTTAATTTGTTCCTTCATTATGTCTCTGTGACATTGACACCACTGACCCGCCCTCTCTCTCTCTCTCTCATTCTTACTTTCTTCTCAAATGTACTTTATTGGCATGTCAGACATTATTACCAAAGCATGCAGCCATCAGTGCATCAGGCCACTAGTAAAATACACTCTCTTCCTTTTATAACTAATTAATCTAACTTTCTGAAGGGCAAATCAATTCAAAGTTGGGATCTAATGTTTTCCTGATGTCCTCAAAGTTTGGGATAGAAGGTGTTTCTCTGACTCTACAGACATATACAGTGGTATGGAAAGTATTCAGACCCCCTTAAATTTTTCACTCATTTTTTTTTATATTGCAGCCATTTGCTAAAATTTTTTAAGTTAATTTTTTTTCCTCATTAAGTACACACAGCACCCCATATTACAGAAAAACACAGAATTGTTGACATTTTTGCAGATTTAATTAAAAAGAAAAACTGAAATATCACATGGTCCTAAGTATTCAGACCCTTTGCTCATTATTTAGTAGAAGCACCCTTTTGATCTAATACATCCATGAGTCTTTTTGTGAAAGATGTAACAAGTTTTTCACACCTTGATTTGGGGATCCTCTGCCATTCCTCCTTGCAGATCCTCTCCAGTTCTGTCAGTTTGGATTGTAAACGTTGGTGGACAGCCATTTTTTTAGGTCTCTCCAGAGATGCTCAATTTGGGTTTAAGTCAGGGCTCTGGCTGGCCATTCAAGAACAGTCACAGAGTTGTTGTGAAGCCATCCTTCGTTATTTTAGCTGTGTGCTTAGGGTCATTTTCTTGTTGGAAGGTAAACCTTCGGCCTAGTCTGATGTCCTGAGCACTCTGGAGAAGGTTTTACAGGATATCCCTGTACTTGCCCGCATTCATCTTTCCCTCGATTGCAACCAGTCGTCTTGTCCCTGCAGCTGAAAAACACCCCCCACAGCATGATGCTGCCACCACCCTGCTTCACGGTTGGGACTGTATTGACAGGTTATGAGCAGTGCCTTGTTTTCCTCCACCCATACCGCTTCGAATTCAGGCCAAAAGTTCTATCTTGGTCTCATCTGACCAGAGAATCTTATTTCTCACCATTTTGGAGTCCTTCAGGTGTTTTTTCATGTTTCTTGCACTAAGGAGAGGCTTCCGTCGTGCCCACTCTGCCATAAAGCCCCCGACTGGTGGAGGGCTGCAGTGATGGTTGAATTTCTACAACTTTCTCCCATCTACCGACTGCATCTCTGGAGCTCAGCCAAAGTGATCTTTGGGTTCTTCTTTACCTCTCTCTCCAAGGCTCTTCTCCCCCGATAGCTCTGTTTGGCCGGATGGCCAGCTCTAGGAAGGTTTCTGGTCATCCCAAATGTCTTCCATTTAAGGATTATGGAGGCCACTGTGCTCTTAGGTACCTTAAGTGCAGCAGAATTTTTTTTTTTAACCTTGGCCAGATCTGTGCCTTGCTACAATTCTTTCTCTGAGCTCTTCAGGCAGTTCCTTTACCTCATGATTCTCATTTGCTCTGACAAACACTGTGAGCTGTAAGGTCTTATATATACAGGTGTTTGGCTTTCCTAATCAAGTCCAATCAGAATAATCAAACACAGCTAGACTCAAATGAAGGTGTAAAACCATCTCAAGGATGATCAGAAGAAATGAACAGCCCCTGAGTTCAATAGAGGAGTGTCCACAGCAAAGGTCGGGAATACTTTAGGACCAGTGATAAGTTTCAGTTTTCTTTTTAATAAATCTGCCAAAATTCAACAATTCGTGTTTTCGTCATAGGGGTGCTGTGTGTACATTAATGTGGGAAAAAAATTAACTTAAATGATTTTAGCAAATGGCTGCAATATCACAAGGAGTGAAAAATTTAAGGGGGTCTGAAAACTTTCCATACCCACTGTAGACTCTATAGTAGAACTATTTATATAAAGTTACTAGAGTAGACCACTTGGCTGTGGTCCTTTGCGGGTCCATCATTTTGCCGCATTTTTTGACCATGTTAATTCTTTCTGCCGCTTGTTGTGCAGTTTTACTGTTCATCTTTGCAAGGTAGTAGTTTGTCTTTCCTTTTTAGGACACAGTGTTTTGACTGTGGTCCTATGCTTTGAAGGAACAGATGTAAATCTGTATCATGCAGTCGAGACGTTGAAGTCACCATGAAACTATTCCATTCACAATTAATAAAAATGGTCAGCACTTTGATCTGACCCTCCTCAGATTGACTCCTCAACATTTACCTGTTTTGCTGAATCTCTGTCCAAATAGGTAGTTTAATTGCTCATTGTCTGTGTAGGAATGCGGGTAGTGTCCTGTGTGCATGACCGTAGCCGCTAGATGTCGCAGAACGCTGTAAGTTTTTCATGTTCAAAATAAATTTTCCCATTTAAAACTCTCCTATGCAGTCTGCTGTATAAGTCAGTTTAGAACAGGTTGCTAAATGTTTAGTGCCATGGTGTGAAAAATGATGGAAACTACACATGTTGCGTGAGACAACTGGTGGCAGTTGGGTGGTAAAAAAAACGAGGCTTGAGAGAGTTGTGAAAAAGGGCGTGGACGCAGCCTCCGCTGTATTGCCAGATCCAGCTATTAGAAGCGTCTCTGGCTTTGTCTTTTCCTCTTAAAGGAGTAGTTCACTTTCAAATTAAAATTTCCTGATAATTTACTCACCCCATGTCATTCATGATGTTCATGTCTTTCTTTCTTCATTCGAAAAGAAATTAAGGTTTTTGAGGAAAAAATCCCAGGATTTTTGTCCATATAATGGACTTCAACAGTTACCAAACGGTTGAAGGTCCAAATTGCAGTTAAAATTGCAGTGGTAACCCCCACCTATTCCGATTCACTAAGGCAAATGCAATGCAAAAAAAAAAAAGTTTATTTACTTAAGACAATGTTATCACTGCTATCAAAACAGTAGCATTTTAACACTATCAGAATATAGGATAGTAGGTCCGAATGAATGAAATATGCAACACTGACCATAAGTCTGTTATTTCATTCCGTATAGGAGTTATCGCCCAAACTCATGCTAAAAACATTCATGAGGAGCACTATACAATTACTTTACATTTACAGTGCGGCAAAAAAGTATTTAGTCAGCCCCAATTGTGCAAGTTCTCCCACTTAAAAGATGAGAGAGGCCTGTAATTTTCATCATAGTATACCTCAACTATGAGAGACAAAATGAGAAAAAAAATCCAGAAATCACATTGTAGGATTTTTAAAGAATTAATTGGTAAATTCCTCGGTAAAGTATAAGTATTTGGTCACCTACAAACAACAAGATTTCTGGCTCTCACAGACCTGTAACCTCTTCTTTAAGAGGCTCCTCTGTCCTCCACTCGTTACCTGTATTATAGGCATCTGTTTGAACTCGTTATCAGTAAAAAAGACAACTATCCACAACCTCAAACAGTCACACTACAAACTCCACCATGGCCAAGACAAAAGAGCTGTAAAAGGACACCAGAAACAAAACTGTAGACCTGCACCAGACTGGGAAGACTGAATCTGCAACAGGTAAGCAGCTTGGTGTGAAGAAATCACCTGTGGGAGCAATTATTAGAAAATGGAAAACATACAAAACCACTGATAATCTCCCTCGATCTGAGGCTCCACACAACATCTCACCCCGTGGGGTCAAAATGATCAAAAGAACTGTGAGCAAAAATCCCAGAACCACACGGGGTGACCTAGTGAATGACCTGCAGTGAGCTGTGACCAAAGTAACAAAGGCTACCATCATTAACACACTGCGCCGCCAGGGACTCAATCCTGCAGTGCCAGACGTGGCCCCCTGCTTAAGCCAGTACATGTCCCAGGCCCGTCTGAAGTTTGCTAGAGCGCATTTGGATGATCCAGAAGAGGATTGGGAGAATGTCTTATGGTCAGATGAAACCAAAATAGAAGTTTTTGGTAAAAACTCAACTTGTAGTGTTTGGAGGAGAAGGAATGCTGAGTTGTATCCAAAGAACATCATACCTACTGTGAATCATGGGGGTGGAAACATCATGCTTTGAGGCTGTTTTTCTGCAAAGGGACCAGGACGACGATCCGTGTAAACGAAAGAATGAATGAAGCCATGTATCGTGAGATTTTGAGTGAAAAACTCCTTCAATCAGCAAGGGCATTGAAGATGAAACGTGGCTGGGTCTTTCCGCATGACAATTATCCCAAACACACCGCCTGGGCAACGAAGGAGTGGCTTCTTAAGAAGTATTTCAAGGTCCTGGAGTGGCCTAGCATGTCTCCAGATCTCAACCCCATAGAAATCTTTGGAGGGAGTTGAAAATCCGTGTTGCCCAGCTACAGCCCCAAAACATTACTGCTCTAGAGGAGATCTTCATGGAGGAATGGGCCAAAATACCAGTAACAGTGTGTGAAAACCTTGTGAAGACTTACATAAAACGTTTGACCTCTGTCATTGCCAACAAAGTGTATATAACAAAGTATTGAGATGAAATTTTGTTATTGATCAAATACTTATTTCATGCAATAAAGTGGAAATTAATTATTTAAAAATCATACCATGTGATTTTCTGGATTTTTTTTCTCATTTGGTCTCTCATAGTTGAGGTATACCTATAATGAAAATTACAGGCCTCTCTCATCTTTTTAAGTGGGAACTTGCACAATTGGTGGCTGACTACATACTTTTTTTCCCCATCCAGTGGGAAAAAAGTATTTAGTCAGCCCCAATTGTGCAAGTTCTCCCACTTAAAAAGTAATGTAAGAGGCCTTAATTTTCCCATACAGTGGGAAAAAAAGTATTTAGTCAACCACCAATTGAGCAAGTTCTCCCACTTAAAAAGATGAGAGAGGATTTTCATCATAGGTATACCTCAACTATGAGAGACTAAATTAGAAAAAAAAATCCAGAAAATCACATGTAGGATTTTTAAAGAATTAATTGCAAATTAGGGTGGAAAATAAGTATTTGGTCAATAACAAAATTTCATCTCATACTTTGTTATACACCCTTTGTTGGCAATGACAGAGGTCAAACGTTTTTCTGTAAGTCTTCACAAGGTTTTCACATATTGTTGCTGGTATTTTGGCCCATTCCTATATGCAGATCTCCTCTAGAGCAGTAATTTTTTTGGGGCTGTCGCTGGGCAACATGGTTTTTCAACTCCCTCCAAAGATTTTCTATGGGTTTGAGATCTGGAGACTGGCTAGGCCACTCCAGGACTTGAAATGCTTCTTACGAAGCCACTCCTTCGTTGCCCGGGCGGTGTGTTTTGGGATCATTGTCATGCTGAAAGACCCAGCCACGTTCATCTTCAATGCCCTTGCTGATGGAAAATCAAAAATCTAAATCTCACGATACATGGCCCCATTCACTCTTTCGTTTACACGGATCAGTCGTCCTTGTCCCTGGTCCCTTTGCTGAAAAACAGCCCCAAAGCATGATGTTTCCACCTCCATGCTTCACAGTAGGTATGGTGTTAACTCAGCATTCTTTCTCCTCCAACACGACAAGTTGAGTTTTTAATTTTAAAACCAAAAAGTTCTATTTTGGTTTCATCTGACCCTATGACATTCTCCCAATCCCCTTTTGGATCATCCAAATGCTCTCTAGCAAATTTCAGATGGGCCTGGACATGTACTGGTTTAAGCAGGGGGACACGTCTGGCACTTTAGGATTTTAGTCCCTGGCGGCGCAGTGTGTTACTACTGATGGTAGCCTTTGTTACTTTGTTCCCAGCTCTCTGCAGGTCATTCACTAGGTTCCCCCCGTGTGGTTCTGGGATTTTTTTTGCTCACAGTTCTTGTGATCATTTGACCCCACGGGGTGAGATCTTGCGTGGGGCCCCAGATCGAGGGAGATTATCATTGGTCTTGTATGACTTCCATTTTCTAATAATTGCTCCCACATTTGATTTCTTTCTTCAAACCAAGCTGCTTACCTATTGCAGATTAAGTCTTCCCAGCCTGGTGCAGGTCTAGAATTTAGTTTCTGGTGTCCTTTGACAGCTCTTTGGTCTTGGCCATGGTGGAGTTTGGAGTGTGGCTGTTTGAGGTTGTGGACAGGTGTCTTTTATATTGATATTGAGTTCAAACAGATGCCATTAATACATGTAACCAGTGGAGGACAGAGGAGCCTCTTAAAAAGAAGTTACAGGTCTGTGAGAGCCACAAATCTTGCTTGTTTGTAGGTGACCAAATACTTATTTTACCGAGGAATTGACCGTTTAATTCTTTAAAAATCCTACAATGTGAGTTTCTGGATTTTTTTTTCTCATTTTGTCTCTCATAGTTGAGGTATAACTATGATTAAAATTACAGGCCTCTCTCCTCTTTTTAAGTGGGAGAACATGCACAATTGGTGGCTGACTAAATAAATTTTTTCCCCACTGTATATATAGCATGCTTATTAAGAAAGCTATAACAGTATCAATATTGTTGCATGATAATAAACAAATTATCAATCCACCCCTAACCTAGTAAAGTATTGACAAATTTTGATGCAATAAATATGGTTTAATTTAACAATGTTCATACCTCCAAAACAGAGAAAACATCTTTCAGAAACATCTACGTGTCTGTCTCTTTTAAAGTGTTTAGTGTATTTAATGAGTTGTATGTGTAGGGTTTTTTATAGCACAATTCTTAACCCCACCCCAGTCCTCACTAATTTCCAAACCCTGGTTACGGCCATGCCCGTTTGCTGTAGTATTGTTGTCTTTTTGTTGTATTGTTGTAAGATCAGGGTTTGATTTTTGCATCTAAAACTGTCCTGCTCATCCTGTGTTCAAAGCCTTGTCACGGCCATTTGCTCTGATTCATCTCTCTCTTCTCATCTTTCTCTCTGTTTAACTCAGGAGGAGAAAGATGACATTAGATCAAATCAGAAAGAGCTTTATTGCCAGATATGTTTACACACACAAGGAATTTGTTTTAGTAATAGAATCTTCCACAGAACAAACAGAATGACCGTGACAGTACAAGACACAGCTAATAAAAATAATTAAAATAGGATAAGTAAATAGGAAATAACAATATACAAAAAATATATTTAAAAAAATACACAATATACAAGTAGACATTATATGGTATTTGTGTGTACAGGTGTGTTATGTACAATGCAAGGAAATGTACAATGTAAAGAGGTATTTATGTACAAATAAAGGGCTATGGTGCGGTGCTGGATGTGTATTTTCCCTGCCTCACTAGCTGCTGCCTGTCTGTCCAGAAGCTGTTGATTCACTGACAGACGGAGGTGGGCACGGAGCGCTGAGATAGTTTGGGCAGGAGGAGGATTGGGATGATAGTGTTAAACGCCAAGCTTAAGTCCACAAACAGGATCCTCACATAAATCCCTGGTCTGCCTAGATGTTGCAGGAGGTAAGGCAGTCCCTTTTACCACATCATCCCAACCTGTTGTGCTCGGTAATCAAACTGCAGGTGGCCCCAAGGTCCTGTGATGTCCTAGGTGACTAGCACCAGTCTCTCAAACGACTTCCATGTACCACAGATGTTAAGCCACATGTTCCTGCAATCATTTAGTCCCTGTAATTTTTTTTTTTTTTGGAGGGGATCTTTGGGCTAGTCAGAACAGGTTTTTAGACAGGTGAAACACCGTTTGGGCTTGGTGCTTTCTTTCTCATCTATTTCCGGAAGACCTGACACACACCTTTTTCACAGACCTGAAGTGAAGGATGGGTGGAGGGGGGTTGCTGGTAGAAGGTCAGAATGGCTGTGGGGTGTGAGACAGGGTTTTTAAAATCTGCAATAAAACTCATTCAAATTGTTGGCAAGTTGTTGATTCTCCACAGTGCTGGGTATGGTGTCTTGTAATTGGTGATGTCTATCAGTCCTTTCCATACTGACGCTGGGTCATTGGCAGAAAACTGGTTTCTCAGCTTTTCAAGTAGTTCCTCTTAGCCACACTGATCTCCTTTGTCAGTGTAGTTAGTTTTGGCCTGTTTATACAAGACTCTGTTCCCACTCCTGTAGGCACCTTTTTGGCCTGACGGAACTGTCTGAGTTTTTCAGTGAACCATGGTTTGTCGTTGTTGTAAGTTAAATGAGTCCTTGTAGGAATGCACATATCTTCACAGAAACTGATATATGATGTTACAGATTCTGTGAGCTTGTCCAGATCGTTGGTGGCTGTTTCAAAAACACTCCAATCAGTGCAGTCGAAACAGGCTTGTAAATCCCGCTCTGTTTCATTGGTCCATCTCTTTACAGACTTTACTACATGTTTAGCAGATTTAAGTTTATGCCTGTAGGTCTGTATAAGATGAACCAAGCAGTGATCAGATAGCCCCAAAGCTGCTCGTGGGACAGAGTGATATGCATCCTTTATTGTGGTGTAACAGTAATCCAGTATATTACTGTCTCTGGTAAGACATGTAATGTGTTGTCTGTATTTTGGCATTTCACGTGTGAGATTTGCTTTATTAAATTCCCCGAGAATGATTAAAACAGAGTCCGGGTGTTGTTGCTCTGTCACTGCGATCTGATCAGCCAGCTGTTGTAGCATCGTGTTCAAGTGCACTTGCGGTAGAATGTTAACACTTACGAGAATAAATGAGGAAAACTCCCTCGGCAAGCAGAACGGCTCACAGTTGATGAAGAGTGCTTCTAGATCAGGACAGCACATCTTATTCAACACTGTTACTTCTGTACACCACCTTTCATTGATTTAAAAACATGTCCCACCGCCACCATATCTTAAAGTGCTTAACAGCACCGGCTGCTCGCCAAACTACAATGTTCAGCTACACGTCCGAGTAACCACCACCGGTAGAAATTGTGTGGTGTGTTCTGTTGATGTGTTAGCGCTCATCCCTGGTAAAACTTCTTGTGTCTGAAAAACACAGTCGAAAATGAACAAAAACTAAAACACTGGAAGAGACTCCTCACAGAGGCAGCCATATTCTGGAAACACCTAAAGACAAGTGACCCCAGCACATACCATTATAAAGCTCACGCCGGCAGAGATCAGCCAGCCTCAGGACTCACACTCGCTTTCAACCATTCGGCCCACACAAATCATCAACACAGAGAAAGACGAGTATGTCACCCATTGGACAAACACCATTAAAAACCAGCACAAATTAGAATGTTATTCTGCACTAAATCGAGAGTACACCACGGCAAGCTACCTGAGCACAGTGACTGATGTGAAACTCAGGAAAACATTGACGATGTACAGACAGAGCGAGCACAGTCTGTCTGTAGAGACGTGCCGGCGCAGACAAACCTGGCTCTCCCGTGAGGACAGACTCTGCTCCCACTGCAGTCTGGGAGAAATAGAGACAGAGCTGCACTTCCTCACAGAATGCCCCAAATACCTAACCATCAGAGACCACTATTACCCCAAAATAAACAAAATATTTCCCCAACTTAATAGTTGCACCCCAACCGAAAAACTTTGTTTCATTCTCGGCGAAAAAGCCAAATGGCAAATAGGCTGCAAAATTCTAGCATTGTTGTGCCATGACCTGAGGGACAAACACACTCCAGAAACACACAGCCACAGACACACTCTCACAGGCCAGAGCTGAAATACTGTTACTCATGTACATAATGTTCCAATTCTCAGTTCAGTAGTTGCTACAGGAAAATCGTTATTATTATTATTATTTTAATTTTTTCTTCCTATATGTATCTGTGTGTATATGTATGACATTTCCATATTAGTTGTATATTACATATTAGTTATAATAAATAAATAAATGTTCAGATGTTCTAATGTAAATATTCAGATGTTAAACCATTTTCTTTGTTGTCTTAATGCTTTGGCAATGCAAAATATGTTTTTGTCTTGCCAATAAAGCTATTTGAGAGAGAGAGAGTGTGCGTAAGTGTGTCATTCTAGTCTTTGTTCGTGTTGCAGCTCTGAACTTTCCTTTGCTCAGCATGTTTTTCTTTTCTTCTCTCATTCATTCCTGTTTCCTCCATTTCATCTCTGCTGCTGTAATTCATTTCTCTCTCATACTCTTGTTTTGGCAGCTGATTCTCAGTGTTTCTCTTTTTCCTTGATGAGGCACTACACACACTTTAACTGTACCTGAAGAGACAGACAGACAGACGGAGAGGGAGACAGATGAGTCTGTAGCTCTTTTAGGTTCTAGCTGAAGAAATAAATGTGACACTCTCTCAGTCTTGTTAAATTATATTAATGAATGTTTCTCTTCATGTACTGAAAGAGAAACGGCACCAATCTGTGTGACACACTGCACCTACACACCACTAGAGTTTGTGTGTGTGTGTGTGTGTGTGTCTGTGTGCAAACCTGTATAAAATCATAGGCTTTGTTTGCATGTCTGTGCTGCGCTGCCCCGGCCGCTTTGTGTTGTGAGAGTCTCAGAGACCAAACAGTCTATCTCTCACTTCATCAGATCAGGTGCTTTTATGCAAAGGTCCGGCTGCTCCATCAAACTGTTGGATGCTGGATTATTGGTCTACTGTTATTTCCTCAACAATCTGCTGTTCTAGACTTTGGCCACTTTGTTCTGGTTTCCTGCTGTTTCAGTGTGTGTGTGTTTTGAGTGAAAGCGAGAAAATGCTGTATTTAAAAAATGTGAGTTTTTAAAGGTTCCAGTTCAATTCAATTCAATCCAATTCAAATTAATTTGTATAGCGCTTTTCACAATACACATTGTTTCAAAGCAGCTTTTCAAGAAATAATGATGTGGCGACTAGGCTTGCTGGAGGACGTGTTTTTCGATTATTCGTTAAGCCGCAACACCTGACGTCATTTGCCTACCTGCTGCATCGCCCCCCCTTCGCTTTGATTTTTTTAATGGTAACAAAAATCATTTAGCCTAGTTCAGTTAGAGGACAGACGGCGTCATGCAAGCCGTCCGAACCGTGTGCGAACGACAGTTGCACACGGAGCAGGATGCCAGATTTTATTCATCAACGTGCGGAGAGTGAGTCGCCTGACTGAACACAGTGAGCTGAGAAAAGACACACGATGGCAGACAGAAGGATTGTTAGAAAGGAAATGCAAAGGCCCTGTTTTGCAATATTTGTAATTTTGAACAAACCGATTTTGGAAGTTTTTTTTTAAACATTCGTTTCTTATTTATTTGGTTCCACAGTGTTTGTTGATTACTTTATTTAAACTTTGTGTAATTTATTTGTTTTATTTGACATCAAGGTGTATGCCTTGCCTCCAAGCTTTCTTATTCGTTTTTCTAATAAACGTTCTATGTTTCTTATTTATTTGGTTCCACAATATTTGCTGATTTTCAGTTTTATATACCTATTAAAACTTTGTGTAGCCTAGTGCTTTGTTATTTTATTAGGCATAATGGTGTGTTTTTGTATGCGTTTTGTTAACAAAAGTTCGCGTTCGAGGTGTGTATGCTTGAATTGAATCAACCCGAATTGCCGCTAATTTTGAAAGTAAAATAAACGCGCACAGCGCTTTTTTCAAGCTATTTAAAGCCAAGAAATCCGAGAAAGAGGGAAAACTCAAACACATTGCTTGACGCCGAATTGTGCTTCAATTGCCGCTGTTTGAAAGTGAAAGTAAAATGTGCACGTCACTTTTACAAGCCATTTGAAAGCTAAGAAAAAAGGGAAACTCAAACCAACTAACACCCCCCCACGGTGCTACCGGTATTACCGGTGTTGTCACACGTCTATTAACCGGTGGGAAAATTTCCTCACAGTCACAACCCTAATTTCTACACTACAATTTAGAGTGATCTGTTATCAGAAGTGAATGTGTCCAATTTATGTTCATTTCACAAATTAACAGTTTGAGGTAATCATACAGTTAGTGCCAGTGCTTCAGTTGGTCATGCAGCTGATTTTCAGCACCATAGACAGTTTCAGCACCACGGACAGCTCTAATGTGTGTTTAGAGTCTTTGACAGCCATTTGCTCTCATCTGTGTCTCTGTTCAAATCAAATGTGCTTTATTGGCCTGACTAAGCAAATAGTAAGTTGTACATTTTATGTAATTACAAAAATTAAACTTGTAATTCAATTAAAATTCAATTAAAAAAATTGAACAGAGGAGATCAAATAATAAAATAAAAGATAAACGATCACATCTACGAGTGCTGTTTGTGTGTTTATTCATGATCGCATGATTCTTTGGTCAGCGTTCCTTTTTGTGGCCAAGTACCACTGTTTTTCCTTCTAGTAAAGACACTGAAATTGCGTATAATTCTACTTTATGGCTTTCTGTGTAATTTGGACAGGTGGTATCAGTGTTAATTTTTACAGGCATTTTTGATTTAGTCTTAGTCCTTATCTTGAGACGAATATGCTTAATAGTCTTAGTCACATTTTAGTCATTTGAGTCATGACTTTCATAGTTTTAGTCTAGTTTTAGACTAAAAAATTAATTGCCTTTTTGTCAACTTTTAGTCATTACTTTAAGTCAAACTGCAGTTACCAACATTTACTTTGGTAGCTATTTTATATGTAGACTTCAAACAAAAATAGCCATTAATTCTTCTCTCTTTAGACCAAATCAATTAAGCTTGTGAGAAATTTGAAATCAAGAGATGGAATTTGGAAAAATTGAATAAACTATTACAACTTCATTTCGATGGGTGAAAACGATCCCTTTAAAACAGTTGTGAAAAATGGAGCAAACTCTATAAAAATTATAGTTGTCACATAAACAATATATAATTCTAATTTGTGAAAAAGATTTTAGCAGAATAATGCAATAAGACCAATACAAAAGAGGATACACCATTTTTCAGATACAGTAGGTTTACTTAACTTATTTATTTAACATCTTTTGTTGGTTAAAATTAATGACACGGATAGGTACTTAATCAGGAATGCTGTCCCTTTAAGACAGAAGACATGCATGTAATACTGACACACGTTCAATTTTCACCCACCTGTTTACGTTCACTCACTCCATAACCGACTGTATTTACATGAGATACTCACACGATAGACATTTGGACTGCTGTGTGTGTATTTGAGCTGAGAACTGAAGAAGTGGAGCGTGCGCGCGCAAGAGCCACTTCTACCCGCCTATCCTGCCTTCACTAACTTTGTTAATCGACAACGAATTGTGACTCCTGGGAGAAATGGGATGTCTGGTCACCTTATCCCTACCCCTTCGGGTGCTGAGGCCATTGTTTCAGATCGCTAGTGCGCGTTTTGGGAGCCTATCCTTCCACTGCGGCTGCCATACTGAGACTAGATATGCAAACGCCCCTTATCCGATTGCAATCCAATGACTGGGAAGACAGTAGCCTATAGGATGTATTTAGAATGTCCGGTATTCCTCAAATAACATTATAGTCCCGTCTCGTCTTGTTAACGAAGACGCGGCATCAATTTCGTCATAGTTTTTATGATCAGATATTAGTTTAGCTCGTCAACGTCTCATTTTAGTCACAGAAAAAATGTTCGTTAACGAATATGCTTCGTCGTCGTCTACGTTTGACGAAATTAACACTGGGTGGTATATGTGTATTTATACACAGATCCTGTTTTTAGTCATAGTTACAATATGTTTTTTGAAGCATTGAGCATTGTAGCCAATCACAGAATGGCGTGTGAACGCAATGGCCAATCAGAGGAGTTAAAGTTAATCAGAGGTCTGTCAATATCGCTCAAAGCGTCGCTCTGATCTGACGTGTTCTCCAGAAGAAAGAGCATTTCTTTTGTTGATGAAACTGCAAAACCGCTTCCCAGGATTCCTCCTTAATTGTGTGGCTCTAATCTGTCTTTAATCATGAATAAGGCTGTCACAATTCCTTGATTAAATTTGAATACTCGATTTATACACATTTTAAAAAATCCTCAATTGCATTTTGCCCATGTCGATTAACCGGCAAAATACCTGAAGTGGCGCATTCTACAGATGAGAATCCATGGAAAACATTATTAGACTGTTTTCTAAGGCTGCACAAAATATTAAAACCATTTAAAAATCTGAATAAAGCATAGTGCTATTGTGAATTCTCAAAGACTGTGATTCAGTTATATAAATATGCACTGCGGGGTTAGGCTATGTGCATCTCAGAGTGGCTCGTTCACAGTAAATGCTGCTCCACACAAACATTATAACATGCGTGGACCATTAACAAACTCATCTTTGGCCTATGCTGTGAGGCGGAGTGCTTATAACGGTCATATGGGAAACAAGTGCACATTCTGTCAGATTTCTTGGAAGAAATCACACCAAAACCGTCCTTCAGATTATAAAGGTAAATCATTTATACAACCCCAACATCACAGGAGAAACACATCCATCTATTCTTTCTTAGAATGCTAAACTGTTAATTGCGACATTAAAATAAACTTTATTAAAACCCTCGCCTGTGTTTGCATGTTTTGATGTTGTCCACACGTTCTGTACGTGGCTGTAGCATTTATATCAAAAAGAAGTGGCCAGATAATAAAGATCAAGAGGAACATTTGAAGGAAAGGTTAGTCAATAGAAACAAGGATTAGATTATGCTTTAAAGTGGATAAAAACAATTGTCAGGCCATCGCACCCTCTGCAGGCGTTTGATATAATACATAATGTACATAAGTTATTTTATTACATTATGTATTTTAACTGTTTTGTTAAAAAAACATGATTACTTGCTTTTGATATTTTATTTTGTAACAAAGTTTGTAGTTCGGGAAGAAGGAGGCAGGAACCGGCGAACATTTAAACATAATTTAATAATAAAATAAACACGCAACTGAAAATAGCGTGACAGCCCCTCACGGACGACTTTCGCACACAAACAAAACCAAAACAACATAAATCCAGGCCTGGTCCTCTCTCGTCCGACACTGTCGTCACTCCTACTTTTATCCTTCCGGAGCCCCTCCGTGAGACTCGAGACCAGTGAGTGGCGAAGGTGTCGCGCATTAGCAATTACTCCACCGGCCTCGCTCCGTTCCAACGGCTCTCAGCCCCGCCCCACTCGTCACATATTTGAACCAATTCAAATTGTCAATTCATCTGAATAATCATCCAATTACTCGATTACCAAAATAATCATTAGTGACAGTCCTAATCATGAATGTGGGTGTCATAAGAGATTCCAGGTATTTCAGAAAAACACTTTATATGTGTCTGGCAGATGCTTTTAACCAAAAGGATTCAAGTTATGGAAGATTGCTTATGATGTTCCGTATGTCACTTTGGATAAAAGCCTTTGCTAAACGATCAAATGAAAGCCCAAGGTGTACATTATTTTACAGTATCTGTGTTGTCTGGGATTTGAACCAATGACCTTGACTGAGCTCAAGGACTTGAGGAGTTATGAACGAAGGCATTTCTTGGCATTTTCATTTGCTGACCACAGATCACATGTTCATCAGTGAACAGATCAGCAGTTCTGACTGTCTGTCTTCGGGACAGAAGGATGATGTGCTTGCTGGAGGTTGTCATTTGATGTTCTGGTTTGTTTTTAACTCTCATCTGACAGCTTGGGATTTTAGCTCAGAATCTCATGCTGGGTTGAAAGCAGTCAGAGTCAGAGTCCTGTCTGCATGTAAAAGATGGCGGCATTGAGATGATTATTTTTCATGATACCAGTGCTGACTGATTACATGTTTGGCCAAGTGTAAACAAGAAAAAAACAGTGCGTTATGTAGAAAGTTGTGCAGTGTTGGAGTAACAGACAAACACATTTCAATAATGACATCATCATCACTGCGCGTCACTTGTATTCATGTGTTTTTTCACACTGAAGTGTGTTGAATCTGTGGCTTTCAGATTGTGAGTGTAAATTTCTCGCTGATGTGTCAGACTGACATGAGACCTGAGAGGAAAAGCAGCATATGCAGCGGCGGCACATAGTGAAGCTCCTGCTCTTCAGAGAAGAAGAAAGATGAAGACGTTTTTGGCATTTGGTGACAAGGTCATTTCTTCTCAGGGAGCCCTGATGAACAAACACACACACACACTGACAACATGCTGAGTCAAATGTCATTCTTGATTAGATAGGTTGCAGAGTGTGTGTGTGTGTGTGTTTGAGAGAGAAGAGAGTGTGTGTGTGTGTGAGAGAGAAAGAGAGAGTGTGTGATTGAGAGTGGTGTGGGGGAGGGTGTGTGTTGTGTGTGTGAGGGTGTGTGTGTGTGTGTATATGTCTCCTGCTGTAGATCTAACATTAATTTTAAGGCTGTAAATGCTCTGCTCATGTATATTTTGGTCTCTTTAGCAATTGCCCCCAAATTGTTAGTCATGGAATCCCTGATGTCGGCCCGCTGTAATTGGAGTGCTTAGCCAAGCACTAAATACCCTCAACGTGTTTTTGCAGCGTTGAGCAATGTAACCAATCACAGATATATCTGTTGATTTCTTAAACGCAATGGCCAAACAGAACGTTTTGTCAGAATTCACTCACCGCTGAAAACACCACAGTTTTTAAGTGTAGTTTTGCACGCTCGTGAATCATCTCATGACTACGTGCAGACGCGATGTAAATAAGAGATTCATTGTGCAGTTTAGAGAGCTTCATGGATTATAACGGAACTTTGAGTAAGGGTGCCTCTCTCCAACCATGGACTCATTGTTTGGGAAACCGGGCATGTTCCCCCTCCCTAGCTCGGTTCCGTTTGGGCATATGTGAAACACGGCAATACAAGCACGCTCGGATCCGCACCAAAGCCAATACGGTAACGACGACGCCTGAACGAGCGGGTGGTGTCGGCGCGATTGAAAACGAAATCGGGAGCGGGTCGGTTGTAGTGAGAAAGCAATCCGATACAACGGACCAACGAACCAGGCTATATCACAATGCATGATGGGTAATTACATAAGTTCCGTGAAAAACATTAGCTTTGTTGTTTTACTAATACCTCAAAATGAACCTGTGAATGTCTGTGGGTGAGCACGTATTCGCCAATCAAAATCAAAGCGCACTTTTTCATTTTATAATGCCTTCTTATTGCTCTTCTTCGTAGTAGGCATGCATTTTAAAAAAGTTTTCCCGATCAATCCTGGACTCTGCTCAAAATTGATAAGTAATATAACGACACAGCCCCCCACCCCCCCCCCCAACAAAAAACAAAACCAAGACAAAAGCCCGCAAGCGGTTGTCATTGCCATCACTAACGGATGGACAGCTGTGACAGCTCAGTAGGATCCGGAAAATAAACCGTGGAACGTTAACCAACTGAGTGAAGGAACAGTTTACTTCGCGCGTGAATTGTCTAAAATTTGTCAGTTTAGAAATTTGCGTTTAAAAGTGAACCGCACCAAGAAAAAAAGCACATTGTTAATAATATGAATCTCTGTTCGGAACAAAGCCATCAATCTACAGCTGTGAAAGACACCCTAAGACGCAATGAGCGAGATTTAGTAATAAAGGGAGCACGCTTTGCGCTCTTTCTATGGTATAATCCATTCTGAATTTGTATGAAACTTTCGTTTTTCGGGCACAGCCTGCATCCTGCAAAGTTTCGGGAATGACATCAGCATATTTATGCGGGATTCACTCTCGAAATAGCAATGATTGGCAATGGACGGAACATAAAACATGTTGATTTAATTCTGGAATCGGTCCTGGCCAAACCTCCACAGACATCGCGTGTCCCGAGCGAGATCTAATTCATGGGACCAAAAGCGTTTGTAAACTTTATTGAGATCGGGACATATCAACCATTAATTTAATTTAATTTCCAGTAATGGACGGTAGAAAGTTCAGTAATGAATGTTAGGCCTATGCGATTTATGACAGAATATTGTCCCACAACTGATCGTTTATTTTTTGTCTTTGGTGTCTTTGGTAACAATGATTCAAAATAGAAACATTTCAAGTGACACGGGAAAAATACATGGAAATCTTCAGTGAACATCAGAAAATCAGCGTGCACATTTCTGGTTAAAAATTAAAGACCATCAACTGACAAACGGGAAGCATCAAATTCAAATCAGCAGGAAGAGCCAAAGCTATTCCACAGTTTACTAAACGGTGGCAACCTCTTAAAAGTTATTCTTGACTGTGTTGGATTGACTGCTCTGATGCGTTGCAATACGGTAGGGCATTGTTTTAATGCTTACATCAGAAAAAAAAAAAATGTTCTTGCCCCCCCTGACTCAAGAGTCAAATGTCACCCACATGCACATAAACACAGGTCTCATTGGGACTGGGGGGTATTCATGAGAGAACGGCTATGTGGACATACTTGGGTAGTTTAAGGCTAAATAAGCAGATGAACAGCATTCAGTTCCAAAAACAGAGGTAACTTTCGGGGTATATAAGTAGCCATAGCAACTTACTGTGCCAGGGTTAATTTACTTCAGAACTATCAGCGCATAGACGATCTATTGACAAGACTCCAGTGTCCGTGACAGTTTGTGCACATTAATATATATTATTACAATATAGTTATATAATATACAATACTAATATATAATAGTAGGGTTAGATCCCCTGTGAAGACCTCGTCGACCATCGGCACAAGACCACGGGAACCAGACAAGTCCTACACCCCACCCTCCCCCCCCCCTCTGCACAATATGACCTGTGTTGCAGCCTGGAATTAAAACACACCATGCTTGTTTCGTCTGGCCAGAGGAGAACTGGACCCCCGACTGAGCCAGGTTTCTCCATTTCTGTCAGCGATGGCGTTTTGGTTTCTTTGTCTTGCTTAGCTGGGGATGCTTGACTGATAGAACAGCCACTATGTGACCCAGATTGCACCCGACTCGAACGGAGATGATGACATCCCATTGAATACATCAATGAACTGAACTGACCCTGCGTCCCAAAGTTCATACTATCCATCCTAAATAGTATTTGAGATTAAAGTGTGTCCCAAAGCATAGTATTGAAAAGATTATGCCAAAAGTCCCCGGATGGTCTACAATTTCAGGTCGTTTTTTGAAGTGTGGATCCATGCACACTTGGCTAATATTACCCACAATCCATTGTGCTTTGATGAATGATTCGGTTCAGAACTACAAACAAGAATAAAACATTTTAAAAACTACAAACATGGCGGATGTGCGCGACCTATGGTTAAGTAGAGAGGTTTAGATAAAGGGGTTTGAGTTACTAATAATCAACATTTCACCTGGTAAAATTTTTTATTTAATGTTATCTGTGTTAGGATTTTTCATCTACAACGACAATGTGAACTTTTATAAACATCCATTTGGTCGTTAACTTTTAAAGGCATAATTATGCAGAAAATATGAGTAGAGTTCTCCGCATGAAGACCCACGGCTGGCGGATCAATGTGCAACTTCTTTTCTCTCCAATACAGTAGGAAGTTAAATAAAATGTGAAGGATGTTAACTGTGACAAGATGATTTACAGGCCAGTTTACAGTGACAGGGTGTGTGCAATTATGAGACGGAATGGTCCATTAAAGACGCAGTTGTATGACGTTATAGTACGTCACAAAGCTTGCCTACTCTTCTACTACACACTCAAAAGTGTGTACTTTTTCTTCACCAAAATGGAGAACTGGTCCCCCGACTGAGCCTGGTTTCTCCCAAGGTTTTTTCTCCATTCTGTCACCGATGGAGTTTTGGTTCCTCTGGCTTGCTTAGTGGGGGACACTTCATTTCCAGCGATATCATGGACTTGATCGCACAGATATTTAAACTGAACTGAGCTGGATGATCGCATCACTGAAATGATGAACTGCCTTTAACTGAAAAAATAGTGTTAACTATTGTCATTTTTGCATTATTGACACACTATATTCCTAATTAATGCCGTTCAGTTGCTTTGACACAATCTGTAATGTTAAAAGCGCTATATAAATAAAGATGACTTGACGTGACAAAAGAGACATACGGTACTTTAAGGTCATAGTATAAGTAGGCACATTGGGATGCAGCCTAAAGAAAAATGACTCTCTGTTATTGTCCTCTTGCATTATTGACAAACTATTTTTCTGTTTGCCACTGTAAAGCTGCTTTGAAGCAATCTACATTGTATAAAGCGCTATAGAAATAAAAGGGATAATTTACTATAATGTGTTTCGTATGTATAGGAGAGTTGCATGATATGTTAATTATAAAGCACTATTAGTAATATATATATGGTAGTATTATATTATTCTAATATGGTTTTTTATTGTCATATATAATAGTTATCAATGTATATTAATTATAAAACACTATTATAACAATGTTTATTTTATTCTAATATATTTCATTTTATTGTCATCTCACACATCATGGATTTGCATTTTCTATAATGCATTTCTAGAATAAAAATACATGTGATATGCATTACATAAGATATAGTGCGCAGATAGAAAGGACATGACAATTGACATTAGTATTCTCAGTGAGTAAAGATTCAATTAAAATACAACAAAATGAGTGACCCGGAGCACAAAATTTAGGTGAGGTGGCGATGTGCATTAGGCGTATGTAAATGGCCACTGGACCAGTAAAAGAAGTAATAACGGAAGCGCTAGGGAGATAAAAAGTAAGAGAGATTTTATTTATATGCTTCCAAGTAAAATAAGTAAAAATAATATATTTGGCTTACACTGTAAGTGACATGAACAAAACAGAATAAAATCATTAATTGCAATTATTTGTATAACAGTTAATTCTCAGCACAATATTCATGATCGTGACAGAATAACAGCAGACGTCCAGCTCATCTGTCTTCTAATCGCCGGCTGTGTAAAGTCATCGTGTGTGTGTGCGACTGCTGCTGCTGCTGTTACTGAAGATGATCCTGAAGGCTTTTCTCTGAGCTTAATGATGTTTCTTCAGCATCTCATTATGCTAATCAGTCGCTGGTTCATGAGGGTCTATGGCGTGTTCCAGTGGCCCGTCGTGGCGGTCACTGCCTGCGTTTCTTCTGTCAGATGTTTTGTTTGCTGAAGCTCTGAGCAGGTGCTGGATTCACTCTCACACTCCATTAGTGATGGGCATTTGACTAAAGTCATGATGCACTTGTGCTTTTCAGCCTTTCGCTCCTCTTTATGTAGATCTGCATGACTCTCAGTGTTTGTCAGTTGTCAGTTGGGTAACTTCAGCACAGGATAAGGTGAAGTGTGGCCTAACTTCTCCATATGTAACAGATCTGCTTTCGTCTGAAGCAGGATTCAGTCGTGACGCGTGACCCTGTAGGAGGAGGTTAACTCAATACTCAGACTCTTGGCTCGCTGACTGTCTTTACCCAGCGTCTCGCTTCTCGTTCGTCTCCACCGCCAAGATTACTGCTTGTTCTTTTTTTTTTATTAATATCTATGACTTAATCTCCAGTGTACACTTATAAGTATTAGCAGGAGTAATTATAATTATTATTTTTTGTACATGGATAGATTTAAAGGCATGCTAGTTCAATAAGTCTTTTCAGCCTTTCTCTGTGACCTCTTTTGCGTGTTAATTTCCTGCCATTGCCTTCTTGGCTCTGCTGATGTATTACCCACAGTTCATTGCTCTCTGAGCCTCTGGTGTCATTTTAATGAGCAAAAAAACTCATTTAGCCGAATTGACCAGCAGATACATGAGAAATTAGCTTTACTCACGGACTTTCTGTGTGTGGTGTGTGTGGTGTGTGTGACTGTGTGAGTGTGTGTGGGTGTGTGTGGGTGTGTGCGTGTGCGTGTGCGTGTGCGAGTGTGTGAGTGTGAGTGTGTGGCCAGCAAATAAACTACACATATGAATCGATATTCCATTTCAATATGTAAATAGCTGTGGATGTGTAATTTCAGGGCTGGTAATCAACAGTCTGTTCTGGCCGATACTGATGCTAATGCCTTTTTCTTTTGTCTGGCAGGGGATTCACTGACCTTTGGCTTGAGACTTGTATTTTGTTGTTGTCCTCAGGTCACATGATGAGTTCATGGCATCTTCCATGTGATCAGATGGATGGTGAAGAAGATGCCTGTGACCCAAACAGTCTTGTGCGGCTTCTGCTGCTTTTGTCTCTCTTCACTTTGAACAACGTTGTATAACATTACTGTTTGAGATTTGATCCTTTGAGTGATTTATCACTGACTCGAGATATCACAGCAGAGCAGATTGTCTGTAAAACAAAGAAGCAGTCACAACAAGCAGTGAATTTAACGCTTCACCCAGTTAATGTTGCTAACAGCTTAATGTCTGTTAGTGACTGGGATAGTTTACGGTTGGTGACGATCAACCAGATCTGCTGTTCTCATACGACTCATGTGAGTAAGTGCATGTGTGTGGAGCTGGATGTGTGTATAGTAGTTCAAGTTAATCATGTGTGGTGATAGTGAGGAGGATTATGAAGTGTTGTGTTTGTGTTTGATCAGGACTGCGGTGTTAAATGTGAGATTCTTGGGAACGTTCATCATGTGAGTAAATGGTGGGAACCTTTGGCTCCTCAAGGTGTTTTTCTGCCAGGAAGCTTTTCGCAGATGGACTGAAACTAATTAAAATACAATAACGTCCAGTTTAATGTTGTTATATTTTTGCAGGAGTCGGAGCTATTTTTCACTTCTGCTCCTCTTTCTGTGATGGAGCGGAGTTTAATGGCTCATTGATCAGTTTCTCTCCTTATATTAGTTCTCTATGAATTTGGTTTTCCACTTACACAAGAAATGGCCAGCAGTGTAACGGAAATAAATTAAATACGGTCTAAGAAAGGTGGTTTTGTGTGCGTGTTTGTTGGAGTGTGTGTGAGCACTGGTTTGGGTGGTTTATGAGGACACAAATGTGTATAATGACATGGGTATTACAACGTGAACATGGTTTATGAGGTTTACACTTCCTGTGTCCCCATAAACCAGATGGCTTAAAAAACATACTAAACTGTGTGTTATTTGAAATTCAAAAAATTCCTGTAGTTTTGTGTGAGGGATAGGTTTAGGGATAGAAAATACAGTTTGTATAGTAGAAAACCCATTACGCCTATGGAGAGAAGTCCCCCGTAAACCACTATGCAAGAGTGTGTGTTAGTGGTGTGTGTGTGGTTTGATTGTGTGTGTGTGTGTGTGGTGTGGTGTGTCTGTGTGTGTGTGTGTCTGTCTGTGTGAGAGAGTGTGTGTGTGTGTGGGTTTTTGTGACACCTGAGTGACATAAATGTTATAATTGACAAAGGTATGACATAGGTATTACAAGGAGCAGGTGACTTATGAGGACATTACCCCATGTCCACATTTTTCAAAACGCTTATAAATCACACAGAATTGAGTGTATTGAAAATCTGAAATAGCAGCAAGTCTCCTGTGAGGGGTAGGTTTAGGGGTAGGTTTGGTGTAGGGCAATAGAATATACGGTTTGTGCAGTATAAAAACCATTATGCCTATGTGATGTCCCCAATTTTCACAAATGTAAACCTGTGTGTGTGTGTGTGTGGGTGTGTGCGTGTGTGTGTGAGAGTGTGTGTGTATGTGTGTGTGTGAGAGTGTCTGTGTGAGTGTGAGAGAGAGAGATAGAATGAGTGTGTGTGTGTGTGTCAAGTAGCAAAAATGTCTTATCACTGTCCATCACTGAGCCAGCTGTTTGTTTTTTTCAGAGAACGAGGTGATTGTTGTCTTGAGAAATGAATCTGTCCCGCAGTGCTTTTGGCAGTAAATCAGTCACATGACCCGTTGACCATCAGTGCGTTTTATTCGTTAAGATTGACTTTTACACAGATTTTGCCCAGGTTTACAGTTAACGATTAGTTTATCATGCCCAGTTCTCTCCTCCTGTAACCACTGACAAAGTTGGCAAGTGTTTTGATGCCTAGTGTTTTTAAACCTGTTTGGGTTTTAGTAGTGTCGTGTATTGCAGCCTTTAGTTTCTCATTATGAGTTACTGTTGTGTTTGTCTTGATTCACACACACAGGGCAGATGTGGACGCAGGAGCCCCGGTGTGTGTGTGCCTCTGGCGATGAACTCGAGCTAACAGCAGCAATTCCTGCAGTAACTCACACCGCGGGGAACAGCAGACTGTCCCGTGGATCCATCGTAAGATCTGCGCTGTCCTGCAGCTCGCTTGAACAGACAGAAGTTTAACTGTGAGAACTGTGTGATGAACTCCAGTGGAGCTTGAACCGTTACTATCTAGTCACAGTGATGTTCCCTTTAATTGTTTCAGTATTGAACACTTTCAGCACAGGCTCATTGACCGTGTGTGTTTGATTGATATCTATATTCCTGTACTTCTTGTCAAGCCTTTTGCAGATGAATAGAGGCGCTCTATTAAACACACACAGGCCGCAATAATAACATTTAGAAAGGGTTTGGAAATGAAAACGTATTTGTTGACCTGTTATTATGCAGTTCAATTCAAATCTCAATTCTAAATGGTTTTAGATTGTAAAACTTCTCCTGAGAGTGTAGAAATGCTGGAACATCAATAGAAGCTCAAAACGAAGTGCTGAATCCAGACTTTAAAACGAATGTTGATAAACACTTTAGAACAAACAGAAGAATATGTTGTAGCAGTGCATGTTTTCTTAATGCATTAATTAAACATCCTGATGATTCAAATGCCATAGTCTTAAAAAATATGACGTTTAAATCATGAATCACTGATTCAAAATTGATTCATTACAGTGTTGCACAATAATAATGTTAAATGTCGATCTTCACGTCTCGCGTTCCAGACTGTCCGTCAGAATCAGATACACACAAGTGTATTGAAATAAAAAGCAAATCATGGTAAAAAAAAATACCAGTGTAAATGAAACATTTATTTATTTAGTATTGTACATTTCCAGACATTTAAGAGCTGCTGTTGTATCCAATCCCACAGTGAGTGAGTGTGTGTGTGTGTGTGCGTGTTTGTGTGTGTGTGTTTGTGTGTGTGAAAGAGAGAGAGAGAGTGTGTGTGTGTGTGTGTGTACGAGAGAGAGAGAGAGTGTGTGTGTGTACGAGAGCGAGAGAGAGTGTGTGTGTGTGTGTGTGTGTACGAGAGAGAGAGAGAGAGTGTTTGTGTGTTTGTGTACGACTAGAGAGAGACGTCAGTGTGGTGTTATGGGTGTGTGTGTGTACGATAGAGATTGGTGTGTGTGTGTGTGTGTGTGTGTGTGTGGTGTGTGTTACGAGCGAGAGAAGAGAGTGTGTGTGTGTGTGTGTTTCAGTGAGTGTGAGAGTGTGTGTGTGTGTGCGCGAGAGAGAGAGAGAGTGTGTGTGTGTGTGTTTACAAAGATAGAGAGAGAGTGTGTTTGTGTGTTAGAGAGAGAGAGAGAGAGTGTGTGTTGTGGTGTGTGTGTGTGTGTGTGAGAGAGAGAGTGTGTGTGTGTAGTGTGTGTGTGTGTTGTGTGTGTGTGTGTTATGTGTGTGTGTCTGTGTGTGTGTGAGAGAGAGAGAGAGAGAGTGTGAGAGAGCAAGAGTGAGTGATGTGTGGGGTCCACTGACAAATCTAAATCAAGAACTGACCAAAAGGGAGAATCATCCAATTTAGACCCTAGATGCAGAATTCTGTAAAAATATTCTACACATCCATCGGAACACAACAAATAATGCATGCAGGGCATACTTATGCAAATATCTACTAATTATAAAAATGCAGTAAAGGGCCATTCAATTCGGGAAGCATTTAAAACGTAGTGACCCGACTCATACCACCATAAAGCCCTGCAATACCAAGAGCTGAGCAAAGGAACCGATCCTCTCTCTCAGCTGCTCCAGAGCTTCAGTCCTGATGTATATATCCACTGACCACATCACACTGATCCGGACCAGAACAATACTGCCAAACACATTACATTCAGCCAAATTACAGCACCAATGAAATACCATTTCATCAATCATTGGGAAAGTAAGCTGCAATGTTATCTGGCCCTAAAAACCCAGTAGACTACGGCAGCCTCTCTGTGCTCAGTACCAGATGACACACTGAGAGGCTCCTCGAGCAGAAACAGACTCAGTGGACTCGAGCTCATGACAGAGACGGGAGACACATGAAGAGAGGCTGCGTCCACACTGCCATCAAAACACAATCCAGACAGAGCGGCACTTTCTCTCAGAATGCATCTCATAAATGTGTACATGTACACCAGGACTTTATGCCTCTGTCAAACGATGAGAAACTGCCCATCTGTCAGAACATGAGGACAGTGAGTGATGAGCTCCAGTCTGTCTCCTGCACACTCGCACTTTACTGTATTACTTATTGTTTATTGTATTACTCTCATTTACTTCTGCCTGTGTACCTGTTTTGGCATATTGGACAAGGATAGTAAAACCTGATGTGTGTGTTTGTGATGAATGTGTGTGTGTATGTGTGTGTGTCTTATGTTACAGTAGCTGTATTTCTTGTCTTCTGACTGTTTTATGAAGTGAGGAAGTAAATAAACAAGGCAAAGTTGGCAGAGAGTGTGTGTAGGTCATTTTCAGGCTCTTACTGTGAATTGTTCACCTGTAATTTGTCCTGTTTAGATCTGTATACCACAACACTGCAGTATGCTGAACCGTTCATCATGTACTGCTTTGCATTATGTTCTTAGATGCTGTCTTTCCAGGGGACTCACAATTAAAAACACAAATCATGTTAATGGCAATTATCAGGACAGGCTGCTGAGAATAAAGGACGCTGGCGCCGCTCTGCCTTAAAGGGACAGTCCAGCCAGCAATAAAACTTCTGTCATCATTTACTCTCCCTCATGTAGTTCAATCCTGCATGACTTTCTTCAGTGGAACCAGTTTCAGTGTATAAGACATTCCTCAAAAATCTCTTGTTTAGCAGCTGACTGTGAAGTCAGAGGTGATGTACTCTGTCTGAATGTGGCGTCTTACAGCAGTGGCTGCTTGCTGGAACATGAAAGTGTGAGAATATTGTTTTAAATTATTGAAGGTTTTTTATTTTAAAACATCAGGGATGTTTTCACACCATCATACTGAAGCACACAGATGATGAAACAACACAACAGATCTCCGTCTCGGTCTCTCTGTGTCCAGGCTTGTTCATCTCTTCCTCTCTCTGTTTGTAGATGATGATCTCTTCATCTGTGTTCGGAGAGCATTTGTCTCTGTTTAAAGAAAGTAGTGTGCCAATTTAGTGCTTCTGTTTAAGGCCAAATATCACTGCAGTTTATTTTGGAGGTCAAATCTGGAGTTTCATCACAGGCATAATGTTGGTTTTAATGAGTCTTTAATAATGGTTTTAGGCTTGTCGCTGTAGTCAGCCATGGCTTGAGTTTCATGAATTAGTTTCGGCACGAGTGTGTTTAGACAACGGTTAGCCGCTGGTGTGCTTTCATTGGCTTTATGATGGACTGAATCTGGATCAGACTGATGAAGGTGAATCCAGACATGAACACATCTCTTCTGGATCTTAGTTTTTAATCAGTTCAAGACTAATTCAGACTTGAGTAGAAATGCATCTGTGAACTCTAAAATGTTTCAGATTATATGTTTTCTACTGAAGATTGATCCCCATTTTTAAATGTAATAGTGTTCGTCCCATTCACATCCAGAATCCAGGATGTTGATATGGTGTGTGTCTCTCTCACTCTGTGTTTCACTGAGAGCCTCACACTTCAATTTTTTTTTGAAGCTCTCAAGCTTCTTCTTATATATTTTTACTTTAGTTTACCAAATTGTTAAGAGTTTCACTCTGTCTGTCTGTCTGTCTGTCTGTCTGTCTGCTGTGTGTCTCTCTCTCACTCTGTCTGGCTGTCTGTTCTGTCTGTGTGTGTGTGTGTCTCTCCTCTGTTCTGTCCTTTCTGTGTGGTGTGTGTGTGTGTGTGGTGTTGTGTCCCCCTCTTCTCTCTCACTCTGTCTGTCTGTTTGGGTGTGTGTGGGTTGTGTCTCTCCTCTGTCCGGTCTGTGTGTGTGTGTGTTGTGTTCTCTCTCACTCGTCTGTCCTGTGTGTGTGTGTGTTGTGTGTGTTGGGTGTCTCTCACTCTAGTCTGTCCCTGTGTGGTGTGTGTGTTTGTGGGTTGTGTGTTGTGTCTCACTTCTGTCTGTCTGTGATGAGGTGTGGTGTGGGTGTGCCCCATCACTCTGTCTGTCTGTCTGTGTGTGTGTGTGTGTGTGTGTGTGCTCAACTCCGCTGTCTTGTGTTTTTGTGGTGTGTGTGTGTGTGTGTTACCTGTGTGTTACCGCTGCTTCTGTGTGTGTGTGTGTGTGTGTTTTGTGTGTGTGGTGTGTGTGTGTCCCCTCTCAGCTCCGTCTGTCTGTGGGTGTGTGGTCTCACTCTTCTGTCTCTGTGTGGTGTGGTTTGTGTGTGTGTTGTGTGTCTCTCACGCCTGTGTGTGTGTTTGCTGTGTGTGTGTGTGGTTGTGTTTCCGGTGTGTGTGTGTGTGTGGTGTGTGTTGTGTGTGTGTCCTCACTCTCCGTTTTCTGTCTGGTCTGTGTGGTGTGTTGTGTCACTCATCCATCTGTTTGTGTGTGTGTTTGTGTGAGAGAGAGTGAGTGAGTGTGTCTGTCCTGTTTGTGTGTGTGTGTGTGTCTGTGTGTTCTGTGTGTGTGTGTGAGTGAGTGTGTCACTCGCTGTCTGTCTGTCTGGTCCGTCTGTGTGTGGGTGTGGGTCACTCTTCTGTCCTTTGTCGTGTGTGGGTGTGTGTGTGCCGTCTCTCTGTCTGTCTGTCTTTCTGTCTCTCTGTGTGTGTGTGTGTGTGTTGGTGTTTTGTGTGTGTGTGTGTGTGTGTGTGGTGGGTGTGTGTGGTGTGTGTGTCTGTCTATCTATCTATCTGTCCCTTCCTGTGTTGGTCTCATCACCCTGCTGTGGGTGGTGTGGTCTCTCACTCTGTCGGTCTGTCTGTCTGTCTTGTCTGATTCCTGTGTGTGTGTGTGTGTGTCTCCTCACTCTGTCTGTGTTTGTGTGTTGTGTGTCCTCCACTCTGTCCTGTCTGTCTGTCCCTCTCTCCCTCTCTCTGTTTGGGTGTGTGTGTGGGTATGTTTGTTTGTGTTGTGTCTCCTCACTCTGTTCTTGTGTGTGTGTGTGTCCCTCTCACTCTGTGCTGTCTCTCTTCTCTCGTCTGTGTGTGTGTGTGTCTCTGTGTGTCTCGGTCTGTGTGTGTGTGTGTGTGTCTGTATACATCTGTTTGTGTGTGTGTGTGTGTGTTGTGTGGTGTGTGTGTGTGTGTGTGTGTCTCTGTGTGTGTCTTTGTGTGTGTGTGTGTGTGTTTTTTGTGTGTGTGTGTGTGTTTTGTGTGTTTTGTGTGTGTGTGTGTGGTGTGTTGTGTGTCTCACTCCACTCTGTTGTGTGTGGGTGTGTGTGGGGTGTCTCACCACTCTGTGTGTGTGGTTGTGTGTGTGTGTGGTGTGTGTGGTCACGGTCTCGTCTCTGTCTGTCTGTTCTGTTGTGTGTGTTTTGTGTGGTTGAGTGTGTGTTGCCCTCTCTCTCTGTCTGTCTGCTTGTGTGTGTGTTTGTGTTTTGTTGTGTGTTGTCTCATCCCTCCGTCTGTTGTGTGTGTTGTGTGTGAGTGTGTGTGTGTGTGTTTTTGTGTGTGTGTGTGTTGTGTGTGTGGTGTGTGTGTGTGTGTGTCTCTGTGTCTCTCTGTGTGTGTGTGTCTCTGTGTGTGTGTGGGTGTGTGTGTGTGAGAATGATTTGTCTCTCTGTCTGTCTGTCTGTGTCTTGTGTGTGTGTGTGTGTGTCACTCTGTCTGTCTGTGTGTGTGTGTGTCTGAGTGAGTGTGGTCCTTCTGTCCTGTCTGTCTGTGTCTGTCTGTTTAGGTGTGTGTAGTGTGTCCTCTGTCTGTCCTGTGTCCCTTGTGTGGTGTTTTTGTGTTTGCATCTGTGTCCTGTCCTGTTCCTGCTCTCTCTCTCTCTGTGTGGTGTGTGTGTGTGTGGTCTATCTGTCTGTCTGTCTGTGTTGTGTGTGTGTGTTGTCTCTATCTATCTATCCCCCCCCCCTGTCTGTGTTTGTGTGTGTGTGTCTGTCTGTGGTGTTTGGGCGCTGTCTCTGGCTGTCTGTGTGTGTGTCTGGTGTGTGTGTGTGTGTGTGTGTGTCATCGCCTGTCTGTCTGTGTGTGTGTCATTCTGGTCTTGTCTGTGTGTGTGTGTGTGTGTGTTCGTGTGCTGTCTATCTATCTGTCTGTCTGTGTGTGTGTGTATGTGTTTGTGTCTCTCACCCTGTCTGTGTGTGTGTGTGTCTCTCACTCTGTCTGTCTGTCTGTCTTTCTCTCTCCTCTATCCCTAGTGTGGTGTGTGTGTGTGTGTTGTGCTGTCTGTGTGTTCCTCTCTCTCACTTGTCCTTTCCTCTGTCTGTTCTCTCCTCTCTCTGTGTGTGTGTGTGTCTCTGTATGTGTCTCTGTGTATGTGTGTGTGTGAGTGTGTGAGTGTGTCTCACTCACTCGCTCTGTTTGTGTTTGTGTGTGTGTGTGGGTGTGGGTGTGGTGGTGTGTGTGCCTCACTCACTCTGTTTGTGTGTGTGTGTGTCTGGTGTGTGTTTGTCTCACCAACTCTGTTGTGTGTGTGTGTGTGTGTGATGGTTTCTCACTCCTTCTGTCTGTCTGTCCTGTGTGGTGTGGTTTGTGTTTGTGTGTGTGGTGTGTGTGTGTGTGTGTCTGTCTGTGTGTTTGTGTGTGTGTGTGTTTTTTTTTTGTGTGTGTGTGAGTGTGTGTGTGTCAACTTCTCTCTCTGTCTGTCTGTCTGTCCTTTGTGTGTTTTGTGTGTGTGTGTCCTCTCCTCCGTACCTGTCCTGTGTGTGTGTGTTGCTCACTCATATGAAATCTGTAGACTGTCTCTGTGTGGTGTGTGGGTTGTTGTGTGTGTTCTCTCACTCCGGTCTGTCTGGTCTGTGTGTTGTGTGTGTGGTGTGTGTGTGTTGTGTGTGTGTTGTGGGTCACTCTTGCTGGTCTGTGTGTGTGTGTGTGTGTTTGGTTGTTTGTGTGTGTGTGTGTGTGTCTGTGTGTGTGTGTGAGTGAGTGTGTCACTCTCTGTCTGTCTGTCTGTGTCTGTCTGTGTATCTGTCTGTCTGTCTATCTATCATCTGTCTGTGTCTGTGTGTGTGGTGTGTGTGGGTGTCGTTCTCTGTCTGTCTGTCTGTCTGTCCTCTCTGTGTTTGTGTGTGTGTGGTGTGTGTGTGTGTGTTCTATCTGTCTGTCTGTCCTGTGTGATGTGTGGTGTCTCTAATCTTACTTGTCCTGGGTTGTTTGTGTGTCCTGTCGTGTGTGTGCGCCGTGTCTCTGTCTGTCTGTGTTTGTGTCCTGTTGTGGTGTGCTTTCTGTCTGATCTGTCTTGTGGTGTGTCATTCTGATTCTGTCTGTGCTGGTTTTGTGGGTGTGTGTGTGTGTACTGCTACTATCTGTCTGTCTGTGTGTTTGTATGTAGTGTGTGTCTCTCACCCTGTCTGTGTGTGTGTGTGTCTCTCACTCTGTCTGTCTGTCTGTCTGGCTGTCTCTCTGTCTCTCTGTCTCTCTGTGTGTGTGTGTCTGTCCTGTCTGTCTGTGGTGTGTGTGTGTGTGTCCTCACTCCTCTGTCTGTGTGTGTGTGTGTGTGTAGTGTGTCTCTCACTCTGTCTGTCTGTCCGTCTCTCTCTCTCTCTCCTTCTCCCTGTGTTTGTGTGTTGTGTTTGTGTCCAAGTCACTCTGTCTGTGGTGTGTTGTGTGTTTCTCTCACTCTGTCTTTCTCTCTGTCTGTCTCTCTCTCCCCTCTGTGTGTGTGTGGTGTTTGTGTGTGTGTGTGTCTCTGTGTTTCTCTGTCTGTGTTTGTGTGGTGTGTTTGTGTGTGTGTGTGTGTGTGTCTCACTCACTCTGTCTGTGTGTGTGTGTGTGAGAATGTGTGTGTGTGTCTGTGTGTCTGTCTGTCTGTCTGTCTGTGTGTGGTGTGTCCTGTGGCTCACACTCTGTATGTCTCCTGTGTGTTTGTGTGTGTGTGTGGTGTGTGTGGTTCCTCTCCCGTTCATGGTCTGTCTGTCTGTCTCTCATCTCTCTTCGTGTGTGTGTGTGTCCTCCTCTGATCTGTCCTATGGTGTGTGTGTGTGGTGTGTTGTGTGTGTGTGTCCTCACTCTGTCTGTCTCTCTGGTGTGTGTGTGTGGTGTGTGTCTCTCACTCTGTCTGTTCTGTCTGTTGTCTGTCTGGCTTCTCTCATCTCTGTGTGTGGGGTGTGTGTTGTGTGTGTGTGTGTGTCATCACTCACTCTGGTCTGTATGTTTGTGTGTGTTGTCTAACACTCTGTCTGTCTCTCTTAGTGTGTGTGATTTGTGTGTGTGTGTGGTGTGGGTGTCTCACTCTGTCTGTTGTATGTCTTTCTGTCCGTCTCTTCGTCTGTCTGTCTCTGTCCTTTTTGAAGTTTCAATTATACATCAAAAATGATAACAGTTGCTGCACTAGACCTCAGGTTACCATGGAAACAGAGACAACAGAGAGTTTTTCATATGTTTTTGTTAACACAGTCACACACACTCACACACACACACACACCACACACACAAACACACAAACCGGCACCAATTCAGTCCATTTGTTTGTATTGGGTCGCTTTGCGCCGGGTGTTTTCACTGAGAGCCTCCACTTAAATTTTTTGAGCTTTCAATCAAGCTTCTTGTTTATCTAATTTTTTTTGCTTTGGTTTAACAAAGTTGTTGAGATTACAGGAAATAGCCTTTTTCGACAACTACATGAAGCAGACTATTTTTACACACGTGTGTGTGTGTGTGTTGTGGTGTGTGTGATTAATGTGAGTTTTAGCTGTGTGTGTGTGTGTGGGTGATGTGTGTGTGTGTGTGTGTGAGAGAATTTGTGTGTGTGTGTGTGTGTGTTTGAGTGTGTGTGTGTGTGTGTGTGTGTGTGGTGTGGTGTTTGAGTGTTGGGTGAGTTATGTGAGTTCGTGTTTTGTGTGCATGTGGTGTTTTGATGCGTGTGTGTGTGGGTTTTTGCAGTGTGTGTGTTTGGTGTGTGTGTTTGTGTGTGTGTGTGTTTTTTTTTTTTGTGTGTGTGTGTGTGTGTTTGAGTTTGTGTGTGTGTGTGTGTGTGTGTGTGTGTGTGTGTGTGTGTGTGTGTGTGTGTGCAGCGGGTTGTAGCATGCATGTGTTTTCGGTCCCACATATGGTGTTGTCGTCTGTCCAGATCTCACAGTTAGTGTTAGTGTTTGCTAAACCGACATCTGTTGGCTTGAGGTAATTAAAAATGACCTGTAATTTAACCAGCAATTCTTCACATTTCACATAATTACATCAACACAATGTTGAAAGTCCATTAAATGTAGTACAAGCAGAGTAATGTAATTTGTACTGTGGTAGAGTAATTGTTTGATTTAAATTATTTGCTGGAGGTTGTAGGAATCAGACATTTTCACACTTACTGAAACACTCTGGATATCCAACATCAGCATCAACATAATCCAAAATCATAAATCCACATCTCTCTCTCTCTCTCTCTCTATCTACTCTCTCTCTCTTCTATCTATCTATCTCTCTCTCTATATCTCTCTCTATCTATCTATCTCTCTATATATCTATCTCTCTATCTATCTATCTACATTATCTATCTATCTTTTTTAAGAGAGAGGATACAGGTGTGAAAGGGGATCTCTTGTGATTTTTTTTTCCTTTGTTGCTGAAGCAAACCTACCGACTAATAATGAGTAAGAGAGAGACCATCATTAATATTTCATTTTGTGATAGAGAGTGCGTGAGTAGTGAGTGTGTGTGTGTGTAAAGAGTGTTGTGTGGTGGTGAGTGTGTGTTGTGTGTGTGTGTGTGGTGTGTGTGTTTGTGTTTGTGTTTGTGTTTGTGTTTGTTTGTGTGTGTGAGTGAGTGAGTGTGAGAGTGTGTGGTGTGTGTGTGTGTGTGTGTGTGTGCGTTTTTGTGTGTGTGTGTGAGTGTGTGGGTGTGTGAGTGTGTGAGTGTGTGAGTGTGTGAGTGATGTGTGTGAGTGGTGTGAGTGTGTGTGAGGGTGTGTGTTTGTGGGTGTTTGTGTTTTCATGTTTGAAGTAAGACTGTTAGACATTACAGTTTGACTGTGCCCTGTTCTTGTACAGAGGTTGTTTCTAGTATTTTATTTCAAAATATAAGAACAGCAGTATGTTGAAGGTTTAGTGTCAGTCAGTCTGTGACCTGTTCTGATCCTGATGCTCATCCTGATCCTGCTCCACCAGTTCAACTCAGATCAGACACTAGCTGCGTCCCAAATGACGCACTATACACTATGCACTTATACACTATGTACTTATGCGCTATGTACTCAATCATGTAGTGTATGAATTATATATGATTATTTTGTCATTCATAATCGGAGACTGATAGCCCCTCCCCATTCGCTACGTAATTAAAGCTGCAACAGTGAAGTGCATGAAGTGTCCGACATCCCACACTTCGTTATTTAAGTGCATCATCCGGGTATTTAAAGTGCACTTTTTCTTTTTGGAATTTTCAGTGTGAACACACTACTCACATTATTTATACTACAAAACGTCATAGAATAGTGCATAAGTGATCTTAGCATGCTCCCTGCTGCTCTTATCCACACACTGATGTCACTCGTGACCCGAGACCGCTGTGTGTGGTTTACTATGACACCCAGGCATAAAGTTTACTGCTAAAGCCTCGAAAAATGGGGACTTTGTGTGTTGTGTGTGTTGTGGTGTGTGTGTGTGTGTGTGAGAGAGAGAGTGTGTGTGTGTTGTCTTTTACAAAGCCAACTGAGTTTGCGTCTGAACCAAGCGTACAGTTTTTTCGTTGAGCTTTATTAGACAGATGCACGTCCCTCCCTCGAGCACTCGGAGACCCACGGCCCTCCTGCACCGCCTGACCTTTCCTTTCATTGGCTGAATGTGAAGTCCAGCTCTCCCTCTGGTTTAATTACGACTCTACAGACTCACTGTTCTTCAGCTCAATCTTCCTCCTCCACCTGCATCTCTCACTCGCTCAATTAAAGCGTCTGAACACGTGAAAGCAGAGTATCTAATGAAGAACAGAGAGCTGTTCCATCACAGCATCTGACCTTTGGAAGTCCGTTTTTTTTTTTTTTTTGTTTGTGTTTGTGTGTGTTTGTGTGTGTGTGTTGTGTGTGTGTTGTGTGTGTGAGTGTGTGAGTGTTTTGTGTGTGTGTGTGTGTGTGTGTGTGTGTGAGAGCAGAGAGAGAGAGGTGTGTGGTGCTGATTGGCGGAGTCAAGTCATCTTTATTTATATAGCGCTTTTAACAATACAGATTGTGCCAAAGCAACTGAACAGCATTAATTAGTAAAATAGTGTGTCAATAATGCAAAATGAAAATAGTAAACACAAATTTTTCAGTTAAAAACAGTTCATCATTCAATTCAGTGACGTCATCATCCAGCTCAGCTCAGTTTAAATAGTATCTGTGCAATCATTTGCAATCAAGTCGTCGATATCGCTGGAAATTAAGTGTCCTCAACTAAGCAAGCCAAAGGCGACAGTAGCAAGGAATCAAAACGCCATCGGTGAATGGAGAAAAAACCTTGGGAGAAAGCAGGCTCAGTTGGGGGCCAGTTCTCCTCTGACCAGACAACCAGCAGTTCAATTCCAGGCTGCAGCAAAGTCACATTGTGCAGAGGACTCATCTGGTTCCTGTGGTCTTGTCCTGGTGGTCGTCTGAGACAAGGTCTTTAACAGGGGATCTGTATCTGGGGCTCATCTAGTTGTCCTGTTCTCCGCTGTCGTCAGCTGCGGAGGTCCTCTCTAGGTCCTCATCCACCATCTGGGCTGGATACGTACTGGATCCGGGTGACTGCAGTGACTTATCTGGATCTGGATACAGCCTGTATCCGGGTTGTACTGACTGCGTGACCACTGGTCTGGATACAGACTGGATCTGGTGGCTACGGTGACCTTGGAATAAGAGAGGAACAGACTAATATTAGCGTAGATGCCATTCTTCTTACAATGTATCAAGTACATTGTGTGTTATTGGAAGTGTTCCCAGTTCCGGTTGACAGTTAATTAATGCAGCCTAACAATCCTTTACGATTTGAATATTAGACATGTTAGTGTGTTATGTGTAAGCCAGGTTAAAGAGATGGGTCTTTAATCTAGATTTAAACTGACAGAGTGTGTCTGCCTCCCGAACAATGTTAGGTAGATTATTCCAGAGTTTGGTCGCTAAATAGGAAAAGGATCTGCCGCACGCAGTTGATTTTGATATTCTAGGTATTATTAAATTGCCAGAGTTTTGAGAACGCAGCGGATGTGGAGGACTATAATGTAACAAGAGTTTGTTCAAATACGGAGGTGCTAAACCATTCAGGAATTTATAATTAATAAGCAAGATTTTAAAATCTATATGTTTAATAGGTAGCCAGTGCAGTGGTTAGAACCGGGCTAATATAGTCATACTTTTGGTTCTAGTAAGAACTCTAGCTGCTGAGTGTGTGTGTGTGTTAGGTGTGTGTGTGTTGTGTGTGTTTGTGTGTGTGTGTGAGTGAGTGAGTGAGTGATTGATTGATTGAGTGAGTGAGTGAGTGAGTGTGTTAGTGTGTGAGTGAGTGTGTGAAGGTGTGTAGTGTGTGAGTGTGTGTGTGTGTGTGAGTGTGTGAGTGTGTGTGTGTGTGTGCGTGTGTGTGTGTGTGTGTGAGAGAGTGTGTGAGTGGTGTGTGTGTGTGTGTGTGTTGATGTGTGTTGTGTGTGTGTGTGTGTTTGTTTGTGAGAGAGTGTGTGTGTGTGTGTGGTGTGGTGTGTGTGTGTGTGTGTGGTGTGTTTGTGTGTGTGTTCGCCGTGAGAGAGAGAGTGTGGGTGCACACACACACACACACATACACATATGTTGGGATCCGTTTCTGATTAACAGGTTTGACTCATTTCAATAATTTCATCTGTTTATCAGATTTATATTCTCAGATTTATTTATTTGTTTGTTTGTTTGTATAGTGAGGTGAACAAATACTACCACTCATTTTTACTCAGTTCTGCTAAAGTCGAAGGCTTTATTAACTAATGTTATTTACATTATGGGATGTTTGCCGAGCAGGATTCACTTGTCTGAAAGGAAGGTGCTCTTAAAAGTGCGTTAATTATATGTGAAAGCATGAAGGCTCATTAATATTTATTAAGTTATAGGACTGTACTCACCTGATAGGTCACCTAGCAGTGTCTGAATGACCTGATTAATATTCAGTTTATTTTACAGTGTGATGTGAACACCAGATGCTCTCTTGCATTCAGATGTGTAGAGATGTTCACAACAGAAAGGAACTGAAGAAAAGTTCACACACACATTGAATGCAAGAGCGCGTCCCGTACATCAGACACAAACAGATTTGATCTCGTCACCTTCACAAACACTCACAGACTGCAGAGGAGACGGTGTCTGCTTTGATTGACAGCTGTGGAGGGCGGGATCAGTAACCTCCTGTGAGTGATGTCAGAGTGATTGACAGCTTCATGCCGGCGGGGGCAGACAGAAGCGTCTCTTGTTTTTGTGGACAGGACGTCCTGTGGACCATGAGAACAGATTACAGAAAACAGATTCTGTTAGTTGTCATGGATCTGCACCTTCTTACCTTCTGAATGAGTTCACCCCTACGTCTCTGCTCGCACTCTGAGATCGAGTTCTGGGAATTTGCTAGCAGTACCTAAATTCAGATTATATGGTGTGGGTGGCAGAGCAAAGAGTTTCTCAGTCATGCTGGCTTTCCAGAAATCATTTTAAGTGAGCCAAATTTGCATAGAAAGGAAGCGTGCGCTAAAATGATTGATAGCCACTTGATTTAAGTTTCTCAGATTGCAGCAGGTGTGAATCAGATGCAGAAATGCTGATCAAGTGGCAGATTTGATTCCTTTGCTTATGTAAAGCACATTTAAACCAGTGGATGTTTTGTGCTTTTGTTCTGGATCTTTCAATGAAGTATTTGGCATTTATTGTCCTTCAGAGCCACACATGCTGTTATTCTCTAGCAGTCAGACTCTCTCAGTGCTTTCAGCCCAGCAGGACACGCGTCTTCCCATCAAACTCTGATTTTAATACGGGCAGAAGCGCACTGAAATTATAAACGATTCTCTCTGAATTAATGACAGTTAATCACGTCTGTTCTCTGGCTTTTGTGTGTTCAGGTGTTATTCGCCACATGACACTTTTATTCCCAACACAAAACCAAAATGGAGAGAAAATACCTCAATTACGGCCGCGGGAGGCTGCAGTATCGCTGAAGGAGAAAAGGAGCTTTAATAACAGACTCTTAGCAGCAGATTACACCAAAAACAGAGCCTGCGCAGAGGCAGTCCGAGAGGCAGCCATTTCACACACAGAGAGTGTGTGTGTGTCTGTTTGTCTGTTTGTGTGTGTGTGTGTGGTTTGTCTGTGTGTGTGTCTGTCTGTTTGTGTCTGTGTGTGTGTTTGTGTGTGTGTTTTTTTTTTGTGTGTGTGTGTGTGTGTTTTTGTGAGAGAGAGAGTTTGTGTGGATTCTGTTTTGCTGTTTGGTGTGTCTGTTTTTCTTTTGTGTGGTGGTTTGGTCTGTTTGTGTGTGTGTGTGTGGTTGTGTGTGGTGTGTGTGTGGTAGTGTGTGTCCTGTTGTGTGTGTGTGTGTGTCTGTTTGTCTGTTTGGGTGTTGTTTTGTTTGTGTGTGTGTGTTTTTTTTTTTTTGTGTGTGTGTGTGTGTAGTGTGTGTTGTGTGTGTGTGTACCTGTGTGTGTGGTGTCTGTCTGTTTGTGTCCCTGTGGTATTTCTATTTGTGTCCTGTGTGTGTGTTAATGTGTGTGCGTATGTGTGTAATTTTGTTTGTGTGTTTTGGTGTTAGAGAGAGAGATTGTGTTGTCCTGTTTTGTCTGTTTGTAGGTCTGTGTGCCCTGTTTTGGTGTGTTGTGTGTGGGTGTCTGTGTTGTGTGTGTCTGTCTGTGTATGTTGTTTGTGTCTGTGTGTAGTGTTTGTGGTTGCGGAATTGTGTATTTTTTCTGTGTGAGAGGTGTGTGTGTGTGAGAGAGAGGTGTGTGTGTGTGTGTGTGTGTTTTGTGTGTGTGTGTTGTGTGTGTGTTTTGTGTGTGTGTTTTGTGTGTGTGCATGTGGTGTGTGTGTGGGTGGCTTCTGTTGTGTCGGTGTCTGTTTGATTTGTGTGTGTGAGACGCGAGGGTGTGTGTGTTTGTGTATTGTGTGTGTGTGTGTGTGTGTCTGTTTTGTGTGTTCTGTTTGTGGTGTGTGTTTGTCTGTGTGGATGTGTGGGTGTAATGTGTGGTGTGTGTGTGTGTGTCTGTTTGTGGCTGTTTTGTGTGTGTGAGTGTGTGTTCTGTCTGGGTGTGTGTGTGTTGTGTATGTGTTGAGTGTGTTTGGGTCTTTTGTGTGTGGTGGTGTGTGTGTGTTTTTGTGTGTGTGCGTGTGTGTGTGTGTTTGTGTGTATTTGTGTGTGTGTGTGTGCGTGTTTTTGTGTGTGTCTGTTTGTGTGTGTGTGTTTGTGTGTGGTGTGTGGTGTGTGGTGTGTGTGTGTGTGTGTGAGAGAGTGTTTGTGTGTGTGTGTGTGTGTTTGAGAGAGAGAGAGTGTGTGTTTGTGTGTGTGTGTGAGAGAGAGAGTGGTGTGTGCGTGTGTGTGTGTGTGTGTGTGTGGTGTGTGTGAGTGAGTGTGTGTGTGTGTTTTTGTGTGTGTGTTTGTGTGTGTGTGCGAGAGAGTGTGTGTGTGGGTGTGTGTGTGCGAGAGAGAGTGTGTGTGTGTGTGTTTGTTTGTGTTTGTGTGTGTTTGTGTGTGTGAGAGAGGGTGTGTGTGTGGTGTGTGTGTGTGTGTGTGTGTTAAGAGCGAGAGAGTGGTGTTGGTGGTGGTGTGTGTGTGTGTGTGAGAGAGAGTAGTGTGTGGGTGTGTGTGTGAGAGCGAGAGAGAGAGTGTGTGTGTGTGTGTGTGTGAGTGTGTGAGTGTGTGAGAGAGAGAAAGTGTGTGTGAGAGAATGTGTGTGGGTGTTTGTGTTGAGAAGAGCGAGGATGGGTGTGCGTGTGGTGTGGTGTTTTGTGAAGAGAGGAGTGTGTGTGTGTGTGGTGTGTGTGAGAGAACGAGAGAGAGAGTGTGTGTGTGGGGTGGTGAGTGTGTGGTGTGGGAGAAAGAGAGAGAGAGTGGTGTGTGTGTGTGTGTGTGAGAGAAAGAGAGAGTGTGTGTGAGAGAGAGAGAGAGGGTGTGTGTGTGTTTGTGTGTGGTGAGAGAGAGTGTGTGTGTGTGTGTGTGAGAGAGTGTGTGTGTGTGTTTTTGTGTGTGTGGTGTGTGTGTGTGTGAGAGAGAGTGTGGTGTGTGTGTGAGAGAGAGAGGTTGTGTTGTGTGTGAGAGAGAGGGAGAGTGGTGTGTGTGTGTGTGTTGTGTGTGAGAGAGAGTGTGTGGTTGTGTTTGAGAGAGAGAGCAGAGAGTGTGTGTGTGTGTGTGTGGTGTGGGTGTTCTGAGGTCTGTCAGGTTGAAGGGTTAGTTGAGTGTGAATATGTTTAGGGGTTTTGTGTGTATCAGTGGTGTTTGTGTGAATTAAATCATGATTGGTATTATTATTGTGAATGTGTCTGACTAAACTGGACGTGCTTCACAAACCCGTGACGTGAGAGACAGACAGGCAGAGAGTGAGACGGCTCGTTCTGTAACTCGCTCTTGCTGCTGATTCAGCCGTTTTGGGTGTTTCATTCAATAATCTGATTTCAGCATCAAATACAGTGGAGTCCAGCAGTTCTCCTTGTGTTTGTTCAATAAGAGTCTCGCTGTAATCTCTTAACCAAGACGTTTTAATTATTTATACGATTCATCGGCCTCTCTGGCATTGATTGATTGACGCCGAGGCCTCGCTGTTTCAAAGCAAAGGAAAAGAGCGTCCGCTTTCTGTCTGTCTGCTGTAATGATTTCCATTAAACGCCGCCGTTTGAGACGCAGGGCATTTACAGAGAGATCCGTCTGCTGGAACACATTCATATTTCAACAGGAGATGCTGATGAGCATGAGAGGCCCCGCCCACTCATTAATATGCATACATTAGTTGTGCAGATGATTTGCAGTAGTTTGCATGTATTTGAAGATGACTGAGGGCTGAAGTGTTAGCGGGCTGAATTATTCATGATGAATGTGATTATCCAGAGGCAGAAGGAAGATCCCGGTTTTTCAGAGAAGAGATCATATCTGGCACACATGCTGTGTGTGAAGGTTGACCTTTGCCCTCTGAGGTCAGTCACCTGAGCCGAGCCGCCCGCGACAGGAGTTAATGAAAAGAGAGAGAGTGACTTCAGGTCTCATGGTTTGTGTCTTCAGTCTTCAGTTTATTGCTTCATCTGATGGAACGGAGCCATTTCTGCTGCGAAAAGAGCATTCGACACATCAGTGACATTAAACATGACTCCTAAACAGCAGTGTTTAGTGTGTGTTCATCTGGCAGTGAGAGCGTTTGCTGCTCCTGTATTAGCAGTAGTGTTGGCACCATACCAAAGTTATGACTTTGATACAATACTTGACTAAAATATCTCGATACTACTACTGAACCGATACCGCGACGAATTTAAAACAACATGAAAAGTAATTGAGTAATAGATGACCCACAAATGATAGTTATAGTTAGCTTAAAGTTCATCATTTTAACTATCAGCTAAAAAAAAGGATCCCTGAAATCTCTGTTGACCAGCGTGTGTCTGCCCTGCTTTTCGAGCGTTTACTCCCCATTTAAAATAATAAATAAATGAAAAATCACATGCCAGTGCCACCACACTACTAGTGTATGATAAATGTACAGAGAACACTCTTTTATGAAGTGAACCCACTTAAAGAGTTATTTAGTCAAATTTTGCCAGGAAAAGTTTTATAATTTTGATCACGTTAATGTAAAAAATCTTGTGTGATATAACTTGTGTTTGCTGGTTTTTGTTGTATTTGTTATACTTGTATTTTTTTTATTGTTTTTGCCATGAAAATAGCCTTTGATGCTGACATGGCATTAAATAAATATATACTACACTAGTATATGATACAGCCGTGCCTTCAGGTACATATAGATCTTTGCTACATTGGTGAGTTAGCTAAAAGGGTAAAGCCAATGTAGATGATTATTATTGATCCCAATGGCCTTGGCATGGTGAAAAAGTTCACGCGTCACAACATAAATCACATAACACACAACAAATATATCAACAACATAAATTCACGATGATTCGTTTTGTTTTATATTAACCATTTGTATCATGATATGGTCATTTTTGTTATTTTATCTTTGTTATTAATAATAAGAACATAGATGCAAGTAACAAACACAAGGACAAATACAAATAAAACAAAGACACAAATGAAATAAACAGTGTTTTCAGGTAAAGTAGGCCTATTTAACAGTAGCATTGAAGTAAGAAATACAGAAATTGAATAATCAAAATGTGAAAATAAAGGATTCTTTTTCAACGGTTTACTTTCACTTAAGTCATAAGCCAAGATGGCCATATTAACATATAATATATATTATAATCGATATAATTCCGATATCGATATGACAATGTTACTGAAATGGAACCCTTTTGTAACATTATAAATGTCTTTTATCATCACTTTTGATCAATTTTAAGTATCCTGGCATAAATAAAAGTATTCATTTCTATAATTTCTTTCACAAAAAAAATAATGCAAATGACACTGAATGGAATAGTGTATAATGTTACAAACGCTTTTTATTTCAGATAAATGCTAATCTTTGGATCTTTCTATTCAAAGAATCCTGGGAAAATGTCCTGGACTGTTTTCAATATTGATCAGCGCAATCAGCATATATACTGATTTCTGAAGATCATGTGAAACCACTGACGACTGGAGACTGAGGCGAAAATACAGGGCTGCGCATCACAGAATACATTACATTTTACCAGAGAGCCTTCACACGAAAACAGCTTTTTTTTAAATTATAATAATATTTCACATTTTTACTGTTTTTACTGTATTTCTGATCAATTAAATGCAGGCTTGGTGAGTAGAAGAGACTTCTTTATAAAACATTAAAAGATCTTACTGTTCAAAAATTGAAATGAAAAATGAAAATGCCATCTAAACTATTCTGAAGACAGTCCGTTCCTTTCAGAGATGCATTCATATAAAACACCCACGCCGTGTTATGATTTTGAAAGGTGCAGTGCTCATGTTTATTCAACGAAATCAAACGCCTCAAATAAATTAATGTATGGGAAACACTGGCAATGTATATCGAAATATCGGAAATGTGTTTAAAAATCATATCACCCTTATTGAAAAATTATATTGTGATGCATATTGATATTGAATTATTTTCCAGCCGTATATTAACATAATTGTGTGTATTTGACCGATGAAGCACAATAAGTAGTGAAAGAGATCTGAATTCGCGATCGCCTGCTGAGCCGCTTTCTGGGCGCGCACTTCCGGCGTGTGATAGTGAGCGAGTACTGCACGGAGTTGTTTTCGGGGTTTATTATGCTGAAGCACTTTATTTTCTCATTCATGCATATTTCCTGTTCACTCTAAATTGTTGATCAGTTTAAGCGTCCTGCGCTGCGCGGATATATAAAGTTTGCCCCGGCCAGTGTGCATGCAGAGAGTGGAAGAACAACGCTGCACGCGTGCTAAACTCAGGAAGGGGGCTCTTATTAAAACACTGCCATTCTTAAAGTACCGGTACTAGTAAAAAGAGGAATCATACTTTTTTTTTTAAAAGCAGGGTATAGCGATACTTTGTTGTACTGGTCTGTCGTGCAACACTAATTAGCAGTGCTAAAGCTAAAGCGTCAACCGGCTCATTGTCATTCTGAGTGTCTTGTTCAGTAAGAAGTACGCACTAGCTCTGCGGCTGGAGCGTCACGCCAGAAAGCCAGCAGAGGTGTCGCTCGGTCTGGAAATCAAACAGGAAAGCGGCGCCATTAGGAGCTACGTGCTGTGTTTGATTGGCTAATCAAAACCGCCTCAAATAGGCTTTATTAACAGCAGAAGTAATCAGTGCTGATTGGATAAACATTTGACATGAGAGACCGAATGTGAGTGAGAAGAGAGGGAAAATATGAGAAAATAAAGTGGAGAGGTGCAGGCGGTGCTCTGGGGTAATGAATGCGAGCGCTGCCTCACGGCGGGACTGAGCTTCATCTGTTTAGCATGAGACGCTAGCCCAGATTTACAGCCGTGATTAGCCACATTCACTCAAGCGCATTAAACTTCCGCCCAGCGCGTTTCCTCCGAGCGCCATGTGGCAGAACTGATTATAGCGCTGGCCTGATGAGAGGACGAGCCTCCTGCGGCTCCGAGGGACGGTGTGAGCGTCAGGAATCTGCAGGAGGCTTTAGCAGCGCGAGCGAGCGATAACGCTTGTGCTTTCATACGCAGCAGAAGCAGATCTGACTGTCTGTCAGAAACATCCGGATTCTGAGCAAATCCACCAGATGAAGATGAATGAGATCTAAGAACATCATGCTTTACGAAACATTTCTTAAATACAGTAGCGGCTCCTGACCGTAAATTTAGGTGGAACAGATTCTGGGTCGTAGCGCTAATATATGAAAAACATCTTGTAAGCTTTATATTCTAATCTCTGAACACATGGGGACAACATTTTGGCAGAGATGTCCTTGCGTTATCTTGTGGGTGGCGCGCTAGTGTTGATTGACAGGCTCGAAGTAATGTTACAGGCATAAAGTGCTGTATAATAATTGCCTTAATATAGTATTTATCACCTCCAAATGTTGATTTAGAATGTTATAAGTTGTGGAGAAAGAAGATCATAAGTCTGTTCTCAGAATAAACCAAACAAACACAACAGAACCATATAAAGGCTATTCATGTGAGCACATTTAAACTGAAGGATTTAACGTATAGCCTACTTTGTTAATTTGATCCACTACTCCACATAGAAACATAAAGCTCGGTTTAAGTATCATGGATACATGCCTGCTAAAGCCATGCGCGGGATTTTAATATATGCTGCTTACTTTACGACTTAAAATAGTCTAGAAAAAATGAAAAATATTTGTTGCAGAATGCTGAACACATTGATTCAGTGTATATAGAGGTCTATGTTGTGGATGAATATTATTGTTGGGCTCGGCCTCCCTGCCCTTAGACCAGTATTACCCTTTGCTGATTTTGTTTCTGAGGGTTCCAAGGGCTGTGGACAAACATACATTCTTTCTCCGAAACACATACATCAGGAACCGTGTCTTTTTCTGTGTAGTCAAGCGGTTGAATTTAGATTGCAAATATTGTATTTTGAAAATGTCAAATGAAAAATACTCCCAGTATCAAAATCGTGTCTTGACTCCCATAAATATAAAAATCAATCAAATCCTCAGCAGTAAGCAGGGACGCCCATACTTGATACTCTGTTAAATGCTGATTGGATATAAATACTGTCGTTCACAAGCTGCATGTGGCAATAAAGAACGCTTCAGCACAGGAAAATGATGACGGCATTTGCCCTCTTTGTGTCCGACCTGGATGTAGGTAATATCCATCTGCTCCGCCGGTCTTAGAAATATCCTGTTATTTCAGTTGAAAAACCACTCCAGTGGCATAATGATTGCCAAACCCCTTTGATAATCAGGATAGTGATTCATTAATGATCTTGCATCGCACGACTTCAGATGGAACACACACACTGGAGAAAATAAACGTTCCATTTACACTTAAGGATTTATGAGGAAGATTTCCATGACGCTTGTGGCTAGCGATGCCCCTGCCTTGTCGGTAAGAAACCTGAAGATAATAAAGTGAGCTTGGGTCACGTTCTCGTCAGAGCAAATATTTGGAGCAGCCTCTCTCGCAAGAACAGATCGTGCGTTCGTGCTATAGAGAGAGAGAGAGAGAGGAGAGACCGAGAGAGAACAAGACAAAGAGATAGAAACAGAGATAGATAGAGAGATAGAGAGACAGAGAGAGAGATAGAGAGACAGACAGACAGACAAAGAGAGAGAGAGACAGAGGAGAGAGAGATAGAGAGAGAGAGAGACAGATAGATAGAGAGAGATAAGCGAGAGAGAGCAGAGAGGAGACAGAGAAGCGAGAAGAGAGAGAGATAGAGAGCAGAGCAGAGAGAGAGAGAGACAGAGAGAGACAGAGACAGACAGAGGAGAGAGCGAGAGATAGAGAGATACAAGAGACAGAGAGATAGAGACAAGAGGACAGAGACAGAGAGAGAGAGACAGAGATAGAGAGACAGAGAGAGATAGAGATAGAGAGACAGAGACAGATAGAGAGATAGAGAGATAGAGACAGAGAGAGAGAGAGAGAGAGAGATAGACAGAGAGAGAGAGAGAGAGAGATCACAGTGGAGTTAGCTGTCTTAACCGCGGTTTGTGTACTGCATCATCACTGTGTCTGTTCCTCTTTCAGGCTTGAACTGATGGTAAACTAATGACATTATTTACTGTCTTTACATTTATTTTGAAAGATGAAGCTGGTGATTATGGTAAGGGGCGTTACGTTTCCTACGAGTGCTTGCGGTGTTCGTCCCAAATACAATGCACTGGGTCAGCTGGCCAATCAAGAGCAGACTGCGCTTGTCAAAGGAGGGTCTTTGTTGAAAACTAAGCGTTTGAGAGAGGCGGTGCATAGAGTACCTACAATAATGTACATTATTTGAAAATTGTGTTTTTTTTAACCTTAAAGCATGTCAACATATTCTGTTAAACCAAATAATTATCTTTAAAACAGCATCATATGACCCCTTTACGTTTAAAATAACAAAATATTATTTATGCTTTTGTAACTGCAGGTTAAATGCATTCATGTCCCTCTGTGTGGGAATTCAACCCATGCAGCTTCTGTGTTTCCTCTGCATTGCAAAGATGAATTTTGATACTGATGTAATTTGTCTGGAAACAAATAACAGCCCAAATGTCTTTTATTCTAATTGACTGATTAAATGTAGGAATTTGACTGGAAAGATGATGCACACTTTCAGAAAAAAAAAAGTTTTTATAAAAGGTAAAAATGCCCATAAAGTTACCTTCCTGTCCACTGATTTTTGCCTCTCACAATATTTGAGAGCAGCATCTCTCGCCAGAGATGAACAGATGCAGGAGGTTAAATGTTTAGCTGTCCGAAAGCGCCATGTTCCTCTGCTGCTGGACGACAGATCGCCGTTAGCACAAAACACACAAAATACATTAATTAGCATGTATGTTAAGCATGTTAGGCTAAACTCACAGGCGTAATGCTGAGAAAGTGTTTCACTATTTATCTGTATTCATGTCATTCTTTTTTAATGGTTTCCTGTGTATGTAGGCGGCATGCAAATGTGTTTTCCTGTTCTCTAGGAATTATTTGTTGCATTATTGAGACACTGTTTTCCTGTTTAACACTGTGAGACTGCTTTGACACGATCTGTATTGTATAAAGCACTATAGAAATAGAGGTGCCTTGAAGTGACTGCTGTGAGGATACGAGCGCTGAAGCCCTGTGGAGCTGCACATGATTGAACCTGACCTGAGATCAGCATTTCTCAGGTGTCACACGCAGGCTGTTTATCCTACAGATCCCACAGCTGACCTCAGATCAGTGGATGTTGAGGAAACTGCAGCGATCCCACCCAAACGCACTGGAGTGAGTGCAGATAACAGCGCGTGTCAGGCCCTGCTCGCACCCTCGTCCCCCGGTGTAGTGCCCTAGAGCGTCTTATCAGCGCTGTGATGAGTGCAGTGTTACGCCTCTCCTCCATTTCTCTGACAGGAAGGGATGCGTTGTGCTGGAGCTCAGGGTTTACAGCGGCATTAGCACAGCGGGAACACAATGCATTATAGGCATCAGTTCATGATCGTGTGTCAAGATCTACTGAAGGCCTGTTGAAAGACCACAAACACTTTCATTTTTTTGTGAATGTTATTGTACTAATTATATTTAAAGAATTTATAATACTGTGGTACAACAAACAGGGTTTCCGTGGGTCTTAAATCAGAGCAGAAGTCTTACATTTTGCATGAAGTATCCTTAAATCAAGATACAAAAGATAATCAAAAAGTGATGGAAGTGGTATTTTCAAAATTTGTGTTCTCCTTAGACATTTACATGAGAGACATTATTGATGTATTGTGTTCCCTTTACCTTCCTAACACTGCAGAACTGCAGAAAGGGCCGTCTCGGAGGGAGCGAGTACACTCCAGGCATCTCCATATCCCACAATGCAACACGATTGTGACGTCACAGCAGATCACACTTCACTTACACCAACACAGCTCTAGTGCGTGATGGGTGCTAGTGTTGGAGATTAACCACATAATACTTGCAGCTACCTTAAGATGAGTTTTTGCACAGTCAGAGTTAATTGTATTGTTGTTATTTTTCATCTGGAGGGAGGAAGTTCAAATCAGAAGTGGAGCGCAGCTCTGATCATCACGTCATCGCTTTCTTTCTCTCTGTGGAGTTCATTGCTTCTCATCAGACAGGGTTATAGAAATGATCCAGGGAAGAGGAGCAGCTCATTTAACACACGTTAATATTTTGTGACAACATGCAACACATCTGGAATGCGTGTGGAGCTCTAGTGCAGCACGCCTGTCCTCAGTTTAAATGTCACTCAGTTGCACAAGGATCAGAGGAAGAGAACAGGCACAACACACCTTTGCTTCCAGGCACTGTGTGACTTCAGCTCCCAGAATGCAATCTGTCAGTGTGTGTGATGAGCAGCAGCTGATGCGGTCACACTAATGCTGCTGTCTGCGTCTCTCTCGCTCACTGCAGCCAAACCGTGTTATCTCAGCTCTAGATGTGAAGCTGAATTGAATATATAACCGTGTCCAGGTTTATCCACATTACACACAGTATATAGAGCAATATACACTTCATAGCAAATCTCAACCACTTGATTGCTTCTATATTATCACCCAGCTAAATGTGCCCATAAGACAGGAAGAAATTAACATCATGATTTTGTGTAAAGCTGCTTTGAAAATGTGTGAAAAGAGCTTTACAAATCAATTTGACTTGAGTAGAGTCTCTACACTCGACTGTTTAACAGTGACACATGCTATTAATGTAAAAACAGATTGAACACCAAACCTCTGACATATTGATCTGATCACTGCAGACTGAAGGTCATTGATTGACTGGTGATCGATAATGAGAAGCTCACTCTATATAGACAAAGCAACTCATTTACTCATGTGCCACGATAATGTCTTTGAAAGGCTTCCACTAGAGTGCTTTTCTCTATATGTGGTTTAATTGATTAATTAATTGGCACACGTCATTAATTCGATTGGCCGCTGGTGTGCTGAAGCTCGTTAGAGTCATGCTCATATCAGTCACACGCGTCCTGGGAAAATGGCACGTATGGTCACCCTAGGTTATACAGAATCATTTAATGCAGACGGTTTGGGTTGAATTGCCCTTTGCTGACGATCTGTGTGTGTTCGTTCTCTCTCACAGACTCGCATGGAATCCGCTTCATGGCACACTGGGGAAAATTGTGCATTTTAAAGTCAGAACAGTAGATTTCTCTGGTCCACTTTCAATCTTATTCCTGTTCAGAACCATTTCTGCCAGACTGTCTCTGTTTAAATGGATGGCAGCAGTTCACTTTGTGTTCTCATGATGTGTGAAATTAGACTTGAATGAATCAGAATCTGCTGAAGCTCATAAACCGTGTCAGACGCAGTGAGTAGTTCTTTAGCAGTGTTGCTGTGTTAGTCTGGATCGGATGAGTTTCTGTTTCAGCCCGAGGAGGAAGAGAGCTTTTGGCTGCTCACTGGAGGCGTGTGGCTCAGCTCTTTGTAAAGCTGCATATATTGTGAACGTCACTGTATAGACACTGAAGCGAACAGGCTTGAAATAAGTGCTGGGCGGTATACCGGTTCATACCGAATACCGGTGTTTATTTTTGTTATGTTTTCACTGTTGCACTGTGGTGAGGGCACAGCTGTATGTGTTACTGAGCGTGAAAGTTCATAGTATAATTTTGAAAAATACCGTGATATAAATTTTTGGTCATACCGCCCAGCACTACTTGAAGTGACGTGAAGTCAGACAGAGTTCAGCTCTAACACATGCAGCACGTGTAACATTCAGATCTCGGTGTAAATGAATGTCAGTTTTAACTGTGTAAACATCGTACCAGACGCTTGTTCTAGGAGGTTTTATTTTTAATGAGGTGATATTTAAACAAAGCTAATGAAGTGACACGGTGGTGTTACAGCTGCTTCTCGTGTGTTTTACAGCGGAGTGACTACAGACAGACACACAGCCGAGAATCACAGAAGACATGACGTTAATTCATAAGCATCAATTTGCTAAACTATGCTTCTTGTTATATGATGCTGTATGACAGACACACAAAATCAGATATGTAATGACAAAAAATTATGCACATATGGCCAACACATCTGTGTCTAATTAAACTGGTGTAAAAATAAAATGGTGCAAAACTACATAAATTAAAAGAAAAACTGAATAATTCAGCAGAAATGCAGCACAACGGGGTTAAGGGTCAGATGTCAACACAACACTATGGCTTCTGTCTGGCAGATTACCGGTGAAAAAAAGTGTTTCCTGTGGAGGAGGAAGTGCACATGCACCTGGTGCCAGTCACAGAAAGACTCCATGCTACTGAAAGAACCAGAGCAGCTAACCAGAAACACACTAACACAAGCACACTCACTCACTCCACTCCTCACACACACTCTCACCCTCACACTCACACACACACACACTGCCCTCACTCCCTCCACACAGCACACACACAACACTCACTGACACTCACACCTCACCACCTCACACACACACACACACACACTCACTCTCCACTCCACCCTCACACTCCACACACACCCCTGACACTCCTCCTCACTTCACCCACCACACACAACCACACACCACTCACTGCACTCACTCACTCAACACTCACACACAAACACACACACACTCAAATCACTCTCACACGCACTCTCACACTCACACTCACACGCACACACACACACACACTTTCTCTCTCTCACTCACTCACACACACACCCACACACTCTCTCTCTCTCTCTCTCTCTCACACACACCCACACCACTCTCTCTCTCTCCTCTCTCCTCTCTCCCACGCACACACCCAACACTCTCTCTCTCCCTCTCCATCGCTCTCTCTCTCTCTCTCTCTCAAAAACACACACACACACACACACCCCCACACCCTCTCTCTCTCTCTCTCTCTCTCACACACACACACACAACACCCACCCAACTCTCATCTATCTCTCTCTCCTCTCTCTCTCTCTCCCCCCCCCCCACACACACACACACACTCTTTCTCGGTGGTGTGACCCACGGGGCACGTGGATATTGAATAAGTGCTTTGCGGTTTCTGAAGTGGACATTATATATTCATACGCATGAAGAGGCTCATTATAATCATCTGACAATCACTGACGCTTTAATAAATGGCTCGGCATTAAACATGGCTCTGTGTTCTGCAAGATTTATTCAGTGTGGTCGCTCAATATTAACATACCCGTTTGCAGCATTTATAATTAATTTTTACACTAAAAGAAAACTTTAGGATCTATTAGCTGAAATTCACATTGAACTGCTGTGTGCATGATCTCTGATATTTGAGGACACAATCTTTCAGAATAATATCACACCCACTTATATCTGATTGAAGAATATGATCAGCATATTGTGCCTGTCAATCAATTTGTGCACATCCGATTGGCTGAAATGACTTGGGGAAATGGGGTTTGGGGTAGAGGGGGTGTGGTTAAAGGGATGGGAGTGGTCCAATTTATCAGAGAAGATAAACCTTTATATTTTACAGTTGTTCATGTGGCAGATGCTGTTATTCACAGTGACTTACAGATGAGGAGGATCATAAGCAGTTAATGTTTGAGGAATTGTTTACCCCAAAGAAGGGCTGATCTGCTAAACTGAGAGATCCGGTGGAGGAAGACGAGTGTTTAATAATGAGCGCTTCATGCTGGCATTTAAATTCTCTCTTCAGAAATAATGGGCAGATCTTATTGAAGGCCGACGGGTCGAGCAGCAATCAGCCTTTTCAGACAGTGACTCCATTTTGTTTCAGATGAGATTAGAGCAGCGCTGTAATATAAACATCAGTGTTCAACACAGATCTTCATTAAGATACATCAGCGTAATGAGAGACGATACAGTGTGTGGAACCACGCCATGCTGGTTTGGTCTGACCAGAGGAGAACTGGCCCCGACTGAGCCTGGTTTCTCCCAAGGTTTATTCTCCATTCTGTCACCGATGGAGTTTTGGTTCCTTGCCGCTGTCGCCTCTGGCTTGCTTAGTTGGGAACACTTAATTTCTGGCAGTATTGACTTGATTGCGCAGACACGATTTAAACTGAACTGAGCTGGATGATGACATCACTGAATCAATGATGAACTGCCTTTAACTGGAAAAATGACTCTGATATTGTCCTCTTGCATTATTGACAAACAATTTTTCTGTTTGACTCAGTAAAGCTGCTTTGACACAAACAATCAGTATTGTATGAAGCGCTATACAAATAAAGGTGACTTGACTAACTGAGAATGAATTTGTCACCATACAGGTCATGCCGAGCATTTGTGTGTTCTCTTGTGTGTTTTTTTCTTCTCAGAGCTTTGTGTTCTAAATCTGGTTCACACTAGCCCAACAAACGTCAGCATTTCAAACTTTCTGATGTTGACTGTGTGATTTAGCATGTAGCAGGTCATTTTCACACTGAACAGAAATGCCTGATCAGATCTGATACACCACAGGCAGTTTCTGCTGTGCAGAGGTGTGGACGACCTCACAAACCTCAAATCTCAGTGTCTGCGCAGATGTTTGTCAATGAATATCCCTCTCAAAACTCTGTCTGGTTGTATTTAGTAAGGTTGTGTATGCTGCTGTAGCTAATCAAATGTTCCCTTTTGTCTTGTAGGCCCAGAGAATGCCGGAATCTGGAGGCCAGTAGACTGTTCCTGCCATGATTCCTCATGTAGGACGAGACAATTTGGAAGAACATGGGCAAATGAATCGCAGATAAAGATTCAACCATGACCATCACCTGTGGTCCACAGGACGCAAGATAGCTGCATCACGCCTCTCCGTCTCCATTAGAAACATCAGCCTGAGGGAAACCTCAGTCCCAGGAATCACATTGCTTTGAAATCTCAATTGGAAGCCTTTCAAAGAAAACTTAAATTGGCAACCAAGCTGGGGATAAAAACAGCAATTCCCATCTATCCTTAATCACCCCCTGCCTGCACCGACCAATGAAGAGACTACAGATAGAGTCTGGATAAAGTGGAGACAGGCCAAGAAAGAGCGAGAAAACGAGTGAACAACGGACCGTCTGGTAGAAGGTACCTGTGCTGATCCGGCAGCTCTGGGAATTCAGCCCCTCTTCTCTGCGTTCGTTCCCATCTCTCAGGCAAAGTCAAAGAGAAACTCTGCACTCTGAGACTGTTCTCTCAGCCTCTGCCGAGAGCAGGTTTTTGAGCTTGTATCATCAGGGTGGGTGAAATGAAGTCACGGTGTTGGTCCCCTCTCTGGCCTCTGTGGCCGATGCTGTTAGGCAGACTCTTTCTGTCAGCCGGGGCCCTGGAGTTCGGCGGGGCCCCGGGGCAGTGGGCGCGTTACACCCGCTGGGAGGCCGGCTCGATCGGGGAGCTCAGCTTTAGTCTGAAGACCAACGTGAGCAAGGCGCTGGTTCTGTACCTGGACGACGGCGGGAACTGTGACTTTCTGGAGCTGCTCATCGGTGGCGGACACCTGCAGCTGCGCTTCGCCATCCACTGCGCCGAGCCAGCCGCCCTCCAGATGGAGACCCGTGTCAGTGACGACCGCTGGCACATGGTGCTGCTCACCCGTAACTACCGCGAGACCATGCTGATGGTGGACGGGGAAACCAAAGTGGCAGAGGTGCGTTCCAAGCGCAAGGAGATGGCGGTCGTCAGCGACCTGTTCGTGGGGGGCATCCCTCCGGACGTGCGTCTGTCCGCGCTCACCTCCAGCACGGTCAAATACGAGCCTCCGTTCATGGGCTTGATCTCTAATCTGAAGGTTGGCGAGATGCCTCCCACTCTACTCAACAGCAACGGCATTCATAACGATCTGGAGTATCTGTGCGTCAAGCAGAACCCCTGCCTCAACGGGGGATACTGCAGCATCCAGTTTGGCGAGGTCTACTGCGACTGCTCTCACACACGCTTCCGAGGGAAATACTGCAAAGAAGGTAAGAGGCGACTGGTACTGGTTCTGCTTTTTGTGTTTACCAAGGTTTGGATGAATCCAGGGGAATTATTTTCAGATAAAGTGCCTTTTGTAGACTCACATTTAGCACTGTGTGCTTCATTCTTCTGTTTATGGTGTTTAATCTGACACATTCAGACTGTTGTAATGGTCATACTACAGAACCCTTTAACTCTTATAGACTGTAGTGCTGCTTAGATTGGACTTTCTCTGTCTCTCAGTTGCGCTTCTGGACATTTTGTGTTCGGCCCTTTAGACAGTTCAGGCTGTTCTAAGAGAGATGAATCACTGCTTCTTGTATTTTATTCTTTTCTAAAGCAAGTTTCATTCAATTCTCTCCCAATCGCTTGCTGTCTTCAGTTCCAGAAAGCAATTCCGTTTCTCGAGCGAGATCCATTTTATACTTGTCTACACTCATCAGTTGCTCTGTCCTCCAGACCCACTGCTTTTACTCTCTGCTCCTGTCTTCTGTCTCTCTATCTCTCCTCCTCCTCATCTCATCAGTTCTTCGCCTATTATCTCAGCCAGTTCTTTATTTATTTATTTTTTCTGTCTTTCTGTTGGTTACATTTCTGAATTATGGCTCCTTCACTATTTTAACTGTTTTCCACATTTAAGACCAATAGGGTCATTCTGTGTCAACTCAACCAGTGGTTCCCGACTCAAATTTTTGATTTTGTCAATATTTTCTCTGAAGAAAGATAAACATGTATAGTAATGAAAGCCAAAATATTAAATGTCATTGATGAATATTTAATGACTAATCCACTATTTTGTTGGGCGGGAAGTTTTACAGATATTTTAATGCCCTTTTAGATTTTGGGTCTTAACAAACTTTCTTTTTGGCAACTTCATTTTTAAGGCTCTATATGGTTAAACTCCAGCAATATTATGTAGTCCTGCCCTGATGAAGGTCTTTCACAGATATCTGCATATAATTCCACAGACACAGTAATAACTGAACTGACACTGTTGAGAAGTTTCCATCCTCCTTGTTCTTCTGATGCTGTTCATATTCCAGTGTGTGTGTTTTGTGATAGTTGTTCATGAGTCCCTCATTTCTTCTGAGCAGTTTCTGAGTCAGAAAAATCCTGCAGGTCTTGCACATTCTTTTGTTTTCCAGCATCTTCTGCACATTTGAACCCTTAGCAGTATGTTGAGATCCAGCTCTCACACTGAGGGCGATTGAGAAACTCAAACACAAACATTACAAAAGCTGCAAACATTCACTGATGCACAAGAATGAAACACACCTTATGAAGAACAGAAGAAGTGTTTTTTTTTGTCTTGTAAATATGTAAATACAGTTGTGGTTATTTTACCAAAATAAGAGGGATCTTTTAAAAAAAAGCATGTTATTTTTTATTTAGTACTTACCTGAATAAGATATTTCACATGAAAGACGTTTACATATAGTCCACAAGAGAAAATAATAGTTTTGTTGATTTCTTAAAAAATTGACCCGATGTCTGCAAAGTTTACATGTGCTTGACTCTTAATACTGTGTTGTTACCTGAATGATTTTTATTTTTTTTTGTTTAGTGATAGTTGTTCACAAGTCCCTTGTATGTCCTGAGCAGTTCAACTACCTGCTGTTCTTCAGAAAACTCCTCCAGCTCCTGCACATTCTTTGGTTTTTCAGCATCTTTTGTGTATTTGAACCCTTTCCAACAATCACTGTATGATTTTGAGATCCATCTTTTCACACTGAGGACGACTGAGGGACTCAAACACAACTATTACAGAAGATTCAGACGCTCGCTGATGCTCCAGAAGGCAGCGGGGGGAACTTTTTGAATTTGAAGCTCAGGGGTAAATTGAACTTAATTTGGTTTCTGGGAAAAACATGTAAGTATCTTCGAGGCTTTGAAGGGCAGAAACTACAAATATTTAGCAAAATAAGAAAAAGGTCCAACATTTACATTATTTCTGTTTTTTTTTCAAAAGGCTCTTAATGAATCGTGTTCTTCGGCAGCATCAGTGAGCATCGAACCTTATAAATTAAACTATTATTTTCTCTTGTGGACTATATATGAGTGTCTTTTATGTGAAATATCTTATTCAGGTCAGTACTAAATAAAACATATCTTGCATTTTGTATGTGTGATGAGTGGGGGCGGGGTCGAGAGCCGTGGGAACAGAGCAAGGCCGGTGGAGTAAATGCTAATGAGCGACACCTTCGCCACTCACCGGTCTCGAGTCCCACACAGGAGCTCCGGAAGGATAAAAGGAGGAACTACGACAGTGAAAGACGAGAGAGGACCAGGCCTGGACTTTATTTTGTGTTTTGTGTGCAGCAGTCGTCCGCGAGGGGCTGCCGCCTTACTTTATTTTGTGTTTGTTAATTTTATTAAAGTTTTCTTTAAATGTTCGCCGGTTCCCGCCTCCTTCTTCCCGTAACTACGAACTTTGTTACAGTATGATCCCAGTTATTTTGGTAAAATAATTAACATTTTGCAGATACTGTAAAGTGTATGTAAAATTTTAACCACAACTGTAGCTTATGCAGTTTCAGAAGAGCAGTACTTAAAAATAATCATATCTCTTATATTTGTAAAATTTCTCAAAGGGGGTTATAAACTTGACAAAAGGGGTATACATTGCAAACTTATGCACTCATCTTTATATGAGTGTACATATAATGTGTGTTCAGAGCCTTTGGAGGGAGTGATGGGACACCTGTGTTGCTTCTGTTGGGCCATTCAGAGTCTTTATTGGCTTTCAAATGAGATTCAAACTGAGATTCTGCTCTCCATTTTCCGTTTGTTTTTCAGTATTTTCTCTCTTCTGTGTTGGGATGTGAGTCGGAGGTCGTGGAGTTTGATACTGCTTGGCTCTCGGCTAAACTGAGAGCAGCAGACCAATGCAGCACCGCTGTGACTGCAGCAAACGTTTGTCCTTTTGAGAAAAGGCTATTGAGATGTGTTTCCTTCACTCCATATCGATGTGTTTGAGAAAATGTAAAGCGGCTTGTGGGCAGAAACTTGAGTTATTCACTCTGACTTTCTGCGAATGACACAGCGGGAATAATCTCGTTAAGCAGACGCAGCAGTCGTTGTGTGAGTTCTGTATTAGTTTCTGCATTAGAGATTTGTTTCCCTGGGAAATCTTCAGCAGGGGAGTCTAGTGTTTCCCCCTCAGGGTTAGATGGGGTATAAAGGTGTGCTAGTGCTCCATTTTATCTAATGCTTGATAAATACAGGCCCAGATCTCTGTGTGCAGCACTGGCTGCTGTCAGACAATAATCTCACTGGATTATTACAATTAAAGGGTTAGTTCACCCAAAAATGATAATTATTGGTTTACTTACCCTTGAAGCATCTTAGGTGTATATGACTTTCTTCTTTCAGACTAGGGATGGGTCCCGAAACGGTATTAATCAGGTCCCGGGCAAATTATGAAAGAAGGCCGGAGTATCGATAAACTCTGATGTTAACGGTTCTGCTATCGGTACTAGAGAAATTAAGAAAACATACATACATTTATTTTAGCTATATATACATTATCTTGCAAATTCTATCTCAGCAGAGTCGCCAGCTGTTTTTCAAACATTTGTATGATGCATTTTTGCTATTCGCAATTCAGAAGTGAGATCGTGCTCACGCGGAGGAGCTTCAGCGTGTGCAACATGAAAGCCCTGTTTAATTATTATAGAAGAGAGAACTAAACATTCAAACCACTGCTTTTCACTTTAGGCCTGTGGCTGTTTTAAGCTAATTTTATTTTTTTTATTTTGATTTTGGCTTCTAAGGATTGTACAAAAGAAGACATGAGGTAAAACTATTAAAAACTAGCTGCGTTTCGTACTGCGCAACTTCTTTCCCTTCACAGCGGATTCGTTCCTCCCTAAAACCCAAATGTAACATCAGATCCAGCACAATCGGTGATTGTTGTAAAATGCCGTCTTTGGCAGACTTTTATATTGTTTAAGTGACAGACTGGCGCTTGGCCATCAAAATGCAAATCTGTCTTAATCTGAATACGTTATAGCTTTAATAACGCATGTAATCTGTCAATGACATAACTGAAAACTATGCATTGTTCATTTACATTTGATTACTGTTAGATTTATTTTGTAGGCTATTACTTGCCTGAACAGTAATGTTAGTAGACCTTCATGGAAAATTTAAAGCATTGTTTATTTCATTTGTATCTTTGTTTTATTTGTATTTGTCAGTTTGTTTTACTTTTGTTTCTTTGTTCATGTTTTTACTGTATCTTATCTTATGCATAAAACACTAAAAATGCCTGCACACTGGTGCATTTACAAATGTATGTTTTATATTAATTTCATTAAATGTTTATTTTATATTTCAGAATATAAAGCAATGGCGCATGCCTCTGAGATATGCTAGTCTCGCAAGTTGTTTATAGGAGCAAAGGAAGAAAAGTTTCCTTACTATAGCAAAGGAAAACCATGCCAACTATGGACCACTTATATCGAAATCCTCTGACATTCATCTTTACAAACGTTGGTTGGTGAGTATGGTTGTCTCAACGGATCATCAATCAAATCACCGCCGATGTCTTCGACCGTCACGGCGTGACAGAAGCGGGGGAAACGGAAGTGAGAGAAAAAAGGTTATGTAAGTTTGAAATATGGAATTTTTATGATGAAAACGCATGGATTCACTCTACCGGAGGCCTTGATGACCCCACGAGCCGTTTGTGAGCACATTTATTATAGCATGCGCGCGCGTTATTGACGTTGTGGGGAATGTTCAACAGAAACACGCTGCCTGCAATGGATAGAGTGTGGACATAGCCAGTATAATTTTTTATATAACGCGATATGATTGTCTGAAACAAGAAAGTCATTACACCTAGGAGCCCGAGGGGAGTTAAAACGAAGGCTAATTTTAATTTTTGGGTAAACTAACCCTTTAACTGGCAAAAGGAATGGCAAAAGGCCCTTAACCAGGGGCCACAGATCTCTCCTGATGGGAATCTCTCATGGAGTGACGTCGAGGAGAGAAATCAGGCCCGAGAACCATACTCAGACCGGTCAGAACGAAAATACAAGCAGAAGACGGACCCCGTCCCGGCGCAATCTCTCCAGAACTCCCGGGAGCAGAGCGATTGGGGGAAAGGCGTACAGACGAAGCCTTGGCCAAGTCTGTACCATAGCGTCCAGTCTGAGAGGAGCTGGATGAGTCAGAGAGAAACAGAGGGGACAGTGTGATGTCTCTCGAGTCACAAACAGGTCCACCTGAACCTGGCCAAAAACTCTCCATATCTGCCTCACCACCTCGGGGTGAAGCATCCATTCCCCCGGGCCTCGGCCCCTGCCCTACGGGACAGGGGGGGGGGATGTCTGCTCCCTTATTGAGATGCCCAGGAATGTGAACTACTCTCAATGAGAGTAGTTTGCCCTGGGACCACACAAGGATATGGTACGCTAGTTTGTACAAATGGCGTGAGCACAGACCTCCCTGGTGGTTGATGTAAGACACCACTGCTGTGTTGTTGGTGCGCACCAAAACATGGTGGGTTGGGGGGACCCTCTAAGTAGGGAGGAAGTATCTTAGTGCATGCAGCACGGGCCAGCATCTCCAGGTAGTTGATGTGCCACATGAGATGGCGACCACTCCACAGACCGCGGGCAGGGTGGCAACTCATGACCGCACCCCAACCGGTTGAAGGGATGCGTTCAGGATGCGGATGCCCTGGAGTCGCAACGGGCCCGGGCTGCATCCACACACTTCGTGAAAGGGCGGGGTGAGAGTGCAAGGCCGAAAGGAATAACACGATATTGGTACGCTTTGCCCCCCAAAACGAACCTCAGGAACTTCCTGTGAGTGGGAAGGTTGGATACATGGAAGTATGCGTCCTTTAGAGCGATCGTGACAAACCAGTCCTCGGACCTGATCTGAGGAAACATCTTTCCCTGAGTGGGGACAAAGCATCCTGAACTTTAGTCGCATGACTGAGCGGTTCATATGACGTAGATCTAAATGGGACGCAACCCCCCATCCTTCTTAGGAACGATGAAGTACCGCGATCTGGCTTGGCGAGGGAGAGGAGGGACCACCTCGATGGCCTCCTTCTTCAAAAGAGTAACTACTTCTTGTTCCATGACAAGAACCTGCTCGTGCCCCAAAAACGCCTATATGGGAGTAATACTGTTTGAAATGAGGCGGGGGAGAACCAAACTGGATTCTGTAGCCCCTCTCTACAGTGTGCGGGACCCACTGAGACACATTTGGCAGTAGTTTCCAACCTGTCAAACAGTCTACTTAAGGGAATCAGTCTCTCGAGACTGACCACTGGTGTAATCAGAGCGGCTAGCTCGGTGCACTGAAGCGGCGGACGGAAGGAGACAAAACTAAACCTGCTGCTCTAGAGACCTCCATGGAGGTGGCGAGCCTCTTAGCCCCGCTATGTTGCCGGGCAGTGACTGAGATTGGCGCTCGCGGGAGACCGTTGCGCCCTGTAACTCCGGCAGGGTTAGCAAACCGATCTCCTGAGGGCACTGAGGCGAGACGGACACCGTGTCTGGCGGAGTTTTCGGTGGGCGTTGAATCACATCATTTTAAATTTCATTGAGTCTAAGTTTTTTTTTTTTTTTTTAAGTTCAATAAGGTTCAGTTTGTTAATGTTTGTGCATTAGGTGTCATGAACTAATAATGAACTACTTTTACAGCATTTCTTCATTTTGGTTGATTTCTGCGTATACTAATGTACAGTTACACTAACAATTATAAACAATAGTAAATTTATAAATCAACTTTAATTTAGGTAAGTAAATGCTGTGAAATGGTTGTTCAGTGTTCGTTCACGATACTTAATTAACTAACGGTAATGAATTGAACCTTATTTTGAGATGCTTATTTTGATCTTTATTTGTTCAGTGCTGCAGTAATTAGTTTTTCTCTGTTTGCTGAGTTAAACCCTCTCAGAAGAATTGTCTTGAAAATAGTCAGTATTTTAAAACGAATTGTGCATTATTGTGCATTCTGTTCCGTCCAGCTGTTTTTGAACTCAAGAGCGTTAGTTTATGGATTGAATGCTTTCAGTCGCTCGGAGCCCTGAAATAATGCCGGGACTGTTTAATGTCGTTTCATGTGTATTGCAGCCTGTCAGACGAGAGATCTCAGGCCTCTTTCTGTAATTACAGATGTAAAATCAGATTGGCGTGGAGCAGGAGAGCGAGAGATTAAGGGTGCACATTAAGAGCGATCAGTTAAACGACATGAGCCATGTGCAGTCGCTCATGTTGATTGGATTAGAGCGGGTTTATGAGCAAACGTCTCTGGTGTAAATTACCAGCAGATGGCTGTGTTAAACATCTACACAAGGACGAGTCAAACCAGAATGTGCCTCTTAATGTAAATATTATATGTATAGCTGGTGCTCAGCCATTGCTGGAGTTGAACACACAAGCCCGATTGCACCAGACAGACACTCACACACACATTTTAGCTTGCACTTGCCATATGGCTCATTTAGTACTAACGGGCTCTGGGTTCGTATGACTCCAGACACCAGTTCAAAGAGACACCAAGTGTGGAGGACCATTTAGGACAGGAATAAATCACTGAGATAATTACCTCATTCTAATCACACATACACACACACACACAAACACACACACACACACACACCCACTCACACACACATACACACACCTTGCTTTTGTGCACCATGACTGATAACATCCTCTCACCTGTTTGTGATGGAGATGCACTGAAATAAATCAGTTTAGCATATTAATGAGCCTAATTCGCATGATAAGCCCCTCCCCCGGGTCACGGGGTTTGATTGCTATGTCCCATGTGCCTACTTTATACTACGCCCTGAAAGTATGTACTCTTTTGTAGAAGAATACATTTGTCACAGTTTACAGTGGGTACGGAAAGTATTCAGACTCCCTTAAATTGTTCACTCTTTGTTATAATGCAGCCATTTGCTAAAATAATTTAAGTTAATTTTTTTTACTCAGTAATGTACACACAGCACCCCATATTGACAGAAAAACACAGAATGTTGACATTTTTGCAGATTTATTAAAAAAAAAACACTGAAATATCACATGGTCCTAAGTATTCAGACCATGTTGCTGTGACACTAATATATTTAACTCAGGTGCTGTCCATTTCTTTGATCATCCTTGAGATGGTTCTACACTTTCATTTGAGTCCATTTGTGTTTGATTATACTGATTGGACTTTTTTAGGAAAGCCACACACCTGTCTATATTAAGACCTTACAGCTCACAGTGCATGTCAGAGCAAATGAGATCATGAGGTCAAAGGAACTGCCTGAAGAGCTCAGAGAAAGAATTGTGGCAAGGCACAGATCTGGACAAGGCTACAAAAAAATTTCTGCTGCACTTAACGTTCCTAAGAGCACAGTGGCCTCCATAATCCTTAAATGGAAGACGTTTGGGACGACCCAAACCCTTCCTAGAGCTGGCCGTCCAGACAAACTGAGCTATCGGGGGAGAAGAGAATTTGTGAGAGAGGTAAAGAAGAACCCAAAAAAATCACTGTGGCTGAGCTCCAGAGATGAAGTCGGGAGATGGGAGAAAGTTGTAGAAAGTCAACCATCACTTGAAGAGCCCCTCACCAGGAGGACCAATGAGGCTTTATGGCAGAGTGGCACGACGGAAGCCTCTCCTCAGTGCAAGACACTTGAAAGCCTGCATGGAGTTTGCTAAACAACACCTGAAGGACTCCAAGATGGTGAAAAAAATAAGATTCTCTGGTCTGATGAGAAAAAGAGAGAACTTTTTGGCCTTAATTCTAAGCGGTACCACAGTGGTAGGCAGAGAGAAAACCAGGCACTGCTCATCACCTGTCTTATACAGTCCCAACAGTGAAGCATGGTTTTGGCAGCATCATGCTGTGGGGGTGTTTCAGCTGCAGGGACAGGACGACCGGTTGCAATCAAGGGAAAGATGAATGCGGCCAAGCACAGGAATATCCTGGACGAAAAAATTCTCCAGAGTGCTCAGGACCTCAGATTGGGCCGGAGGTTTAACTTCCAACAAGACAATGACCTAAGCACACAGCTAAAATAACGAAAAAGTGGCTTCACAACAACTCTGTGACCGTTCTTGAATGACCCAGCCAGAGCCCTGACTTAAACCCAATGAAGCATATCTGGAGAGAGCTAAAAATGGCTGTCCACCAACGTTTATCATCCAACCTGAGAGAACTGGAGAGGATTTGCAAGGAGGAATGGCAGAGGATCCCCCAATCCAGGTGTGAAAAACTTGTTGCAAAAGACTCATGGCTGTATTAGATCAAAAAAGTGCTTCTACTAAATACTGAGCAAAGAGTCTGAATACTTAGGACCATGTGATATTTCAGTTTTTCTTTTTTAATAATCTGCAAAAATGTCAACAATTCTAGGTTTTTCTGTCAATATGGGGTGCTGTTTGTACATTAATGAGGAAAGGAAAAAACTTAAAAATGATTTTAGCAAATGGCTGCAAAAAAACAAAGAGTGAAAAATTTAAGGGAGACTGAATACTTTCCGTACACAATGTATATCTCCAGATTAATTTAATTTACTTGCTACAGCTATTGGAGAGAAAGAGTTGCGCACGTTGATCTGCGAGCTCAAGGGTTTTCATGCGGAGAAATATCTCATCTTTCTGCGAATAATATTATGCATGTTAAAAGTTAAAGTTAAAGGAGCTTAGTGTCACCAAAAAATGAAACTAGCCCATGACTTATTTACTCCACCCTCAGCCTCTGGTGTATATGCCATCTACTTTAGTAACGGAATACTAGAGTTATATTAAATATGGCAGGCTATCCATGCTTTATAATGGGGTGAATGGTAGCCAAAAATTTGAACCCAACATCCAGGTACTAACATAGATAGTCCACATAGTCCAGCCATCAGGGGGTTTTTAACAGGCCTTCCTTCGTGAGCAGAGCTGTCGCGAGTGCGTTTGTGTAAGAAAAAATCCTATAAGGTGTACAGACTTTATCAAACCTAATACTCTAGCCTTCGCTAACTGTCGTAGCGATCGTTCACGAAGGGGGTGGCGTCCGCAGCGGATGATGCAAGGACGTAGCGTAAACTCGGTGAGCATACGCTAGTCTCGGCCAGAAGCAAGTTTGTGTCACAGCAAAGGGAAAAACCCAGATTCCTCTGATTAATGAAATCACTCCGAAATTTCGGAAACTAACCCGTGAAAGACCATAAAGGATGTTTAGTAAAAGTTACATTGTTGTTGTAGATGAAAAACCTAACACAGATAACATAAATAAATCTTTCTTCCAGGGAAGAAGCGGTGATTACTATAGTAACTCACACCCCTCTTGATCTAAACCTCTACTAACCTCGGTTTCGCGCACATCCGCCAGGTTTGTAGTTTTTTTAAACTCTTTGTATTGGGTTTGTAGTTCTGCCAACCGACTCATTCCTCATAGCCCAATGGATTGGGGGTAATATTAGCCATCAGAGGGGGCACGGATCCATTCAAAAAATATACCTGAAATAGCAGAAACTCCATCCAGGGACTTGGCATCTCTCTTCAATCAACTATGCTTTGGGTACATTATTCTAATTCAAAACTATTAGGCTGGTAGTCTGAAACTTTGGGACGCCAGGGGTGTTAGTGCAAGTCTCTAGATTTAGATGAATCTCCCCTGAGGATTGTGGGTAATTGAGTCTAGTAGAGCTTTGACAGATGGTTTGTTTTTTCAGCAATAGATCTTCATATAGGCTTCATTATTAAATTGATATTTATTTAAGAAGCAGTTGCTTTTATCTAAACAGTTTATGAATGAAGAACACAACGACACCAGTGATTCATCCTGAGGATGAGACACTTCACAGATAAAGAATAAATGAGTGTATCCTGTATGTGAGTATATGGGAGTGGCGACAGTGATGTAGGTGTGTTGATGCTCTGTCCTGTGTTTGAAATGTTTTCAGTCATGAAGCTGTTTTGGGTGGATTTGAGAAGATATTTCTGCTTTGAAAGTATGAATTTCCTGATGTACCGTGATTATACTGTTAAACCATCTCTACAGTAGTTACCAATGGCCTTGATCTGTATGTGCCATCTACATCTGTATATTCTGTTCTATATGTTCTGCTGATGTATGATAGTGAGTCATTCTCATGTGCCTCAATCAGATTATTCTAGTCTGAATGATCTGTAGTGATGCTCAAACACGGTTCCTGCTGATATTTGTGTGGTGTGTGTGATTGTGTGTTGTCAGGTGGACATGTTGTGGTGTGTGTTCAGGTGATCAGTTGTGGTGTGTGTGTGTGGTGTGTGTGTTATTAGTGTGTGTGTGTGTGGAGTGTGTGTGTGTCCAGGTGATCGGTTGGGAGTTGAAGTGAGTGTGTGTGTGTGTGGTGTGTCAGTGATCCGGGTGGGTGTGTGAGTGAGTGTTTGTGTCAGGTGGGTCAGGTGATCAGGTGTTTTGTGTGTGAGTAGTGTGTGTGTGTGTGAGTGTGTTTGTGTTTGTGTGTGTGTGTGTGGTGTGTGTGAGTGAGTGTGTGTGTGTGTGTGTTTGTGTGTGTGTGTTGTGTGTGTGTGTAGTGTGTGTGTGTGTGGTGTGTGTGTGTGTTGGAGTTATTGTGTGTGTGTGTGAGTGTGTGTGTGTCAGGTGATCAGGTGTGTATGTGTGAGTGGGGGGGGGGGGGGAGTGGTGTGTCAGGTTGTCCAGGTGATCAGGTGGTTGTGGGTGTGGGTTGTTGTTTGTGTGTGTGTGTCAGGTGTGTCAGGTTATCAGGTTTGTGTTGTGTGTGTGTGGTGCTGGTGAGGTGTGTGTGTGTCAGGTGATCAGGTGTGTGTGTTTGGAGTGAGTGTGTGTGTGTCAGTGATCAGGTGTGTGTGTGTGTGCTTTGTCAGGTTAGCAGGTGGTGTGTGTGTGTGTGTGTGTATCAGTGTGTGTGTGTGTGTGTGTATGTGTTGTGTGTGTGTGTGTGTGTGTGTGTGTGTGGTGTGGGAGGTGTCGTTTGTGTGTCATGTGTGTTTTGTTGGTGTATCCGTCGTGTGTGTGCAGGTGATCAGTGTGTGTGTGTGTGTGTGTTATTATGTGTGTGTGTGTGTGTGTGTATCAGTGTGTGTGTGTTGTGTGTATGTGTGTCAGTTCTCAGGTGGGTTTGTGTTGTGTGTGTGTGTCAGGTGGCAGGTGTTTGGTGGTGTGTGTGTATCAGGTGTTGGTGGTGTGTGTGTGTCAGTTTGTGTGTATCAGGTATGTGTTTGTGTGGTTGTGTCGAGGGATCAGGTGTGGGGTGTGTGTGTGGTGCAGGTTATCAGGTGTCTTGTGTGTGTTTGTGTGGTCAGGTGGATCAGGTGTTGTGTGTGTGTGTGTGTGTGAGTGAGCATGTGTGTGTTTGTGTGTGTGTATGTCAGGTGCTCAGGTGTGTTGTGTTTCAGGGGATCAGGTGTGTGTGGTGTGTTGTGTGTGTGTGTGTCAGGTGTCCGGTGTGTGTGTATCTGTGCTTGTGTGTGCGTTCAGTGACAGCGTGTGTGTGTGTGTGTTGTGTGTGTGTGTATCAGTGTGTGTGTGTGGGTGTGTGTGTGTGTCTGTGTGTGTGTGTGTGTGTGTCTGTCAGGTGTGTGTGTATCAGGTATGTGTGTGTGTGTGTATCAGGTGTGTGTGTGTGTGTGTGTTCACCTCTGTCTGTGTGTGCGTGTGTGTGTGTGTGTGTGTGTGTCAGGTGATCAGGTGCGCGTGTGTGTGTCAGGTGATCAGTGTGTTGTGTGTGTGTGTGGTGTGTCAGGTGTCAGGCGTGTGTGTGTGTGTGTGTGTATCAGGTACCCCAGGTGTTTGGTGTGTGTTTGTTCTTTCAGTGATCAGTTTGTGTGTTTTGTGTGGTTCATTGTTTCTGTGATGTTCCGGTGTCATCAGGTGGTGTGTGTGTTTGATGTATGTCAGGCGGTGATCCACGGTTTGTGTGTGTGTGATGTGTGTGTTGGGTCTATTTCAGGTGTGTGCTATGTGTCAGGTGATCAGGTGTGTGTGATCAGGTTGAGGGGGTGTGATGTTTAGCAACTCTCTTGGCCGCTTCCACCTTCTTGCTCTCGTCCGCAGGATGTATATAATCTCCTCGTCAGAGAACAGATGTTGGGCGGCGTGGGGTGGTCTTTATTCTGAACACACCTGCGAGTCGCAGGGCTCGCTAACAGCCTGACCGCAGCGGAGGCCTATTTATCTTGCACTTATTATCCCAGCAGATTCAAATCGGCCTCGTGCCTCCGTCTGGGCTTCTAGTGCGGCCTTTATATCCACACACACACACTCACACTCACAACACACACACACACACACTCAAGGATCTTCTTTTAGCGTATCTGAGCATCTTGTGATTTCCTCACATCTGTTTGAAGATTCTCCTGGTAATAAATGACTGATTGTGCTGCTTCACACATTCAGTGTCGGGGACTAAAGAACTACAAGAACAGACACTAGCAGCGATGGACTGGGATTATATGCATATTTGTGGGTGTACATATAATATTTAAAAATAATAATAATTAAAGCTGCAAGCAGCGATGAACGGGCCCTCGCACCCGGGCTCACCGCCAGCGTGCGTCTTTAGTAAGACTGCGAACGGCGAGCAATATGCATTTAAAGTGGTAAATGAAGGAGGAATATGTCATAGTCATTTATATGTGCCAATCTTCCTGCTGCCAGCTGGTGGCGCTATGACTATAACTGGATTTTGGCATGTAGATTTCTTCAGTCCAGCACTTTTATCAAACATATGAAATTTGGTGCAGATTGAACATGGTATGTTTGAGTTAGTATAAAGCATGACGTGTCCTATTGCCAACAGGTGGCGCTATGATTAGAACTGAATATTGGCCTTTTGATTACTTCAGGCCATGGCTCTTTCCAAATATGTGAAGTTTGGTGCAGATCGGACATTGCATGTTAAAGTTAGTGTAAAGCAAGCCATTTCCTGTTGCCAGCAGGTGGCGCTATGATTATATTGGAATATTGGCCTTTAGATGTGTTCAGGCCAGGACTCTTTTCAAATATGTGAAGTTTGGTGCAGATCGGACATTTTATGCCTGAGTTAAAAAAAATGTATTCCCATGGCGAGACATCAATATTTGTCATGGCGCCATGGACACGTCCTTTAACGAAAACTCAAGATCTTCGCAATTTAACATCGCAAAGGCCTTTAGATTATACTGAACAACTTTGGTGTTCATCTGACTTAATCTCTAGGAGGAGTTCGTCAAAATACAACGTCTGAAAATGGCAAAATTACACAAAATTTGCAGAGAATTTCAAAATAACCGACATTCCCCTCTGTTGCTTTCTTGCACCATTATTTTTACTGTCGCCAATATACTTTTTTGTAGGTATTGGTGTGTTACATGTGTGTACCGATTTTCATCCATGTACGTGTAACATAGCTCGCGGTGCACTCCGTTGAAAGTTTATAGATGGCGCTGTCGAGCTATTTTGCCACACCCGATTGAATATTGACCTTTAGATGTGTTCAGGCCAGGACTCTTATCAAACATGTGAAGTTTGGGGAAGATCGGACATTTTATGCCTGAGTTACAAAAACTTTTATGCCCTTGGCGAGACATCGAAATTTGTCACGGCGCCATGGACACATCCTTTAACGAAAACTCAAGATCTTCACAATTTAACATCGCAAAGGCCTTTAGATTAGACTGACCAAAAAAAAATTTAGTTGACATCAAATTTCTCGGAGGAGTTCGTTACAGCGTAAAACATGTCACTTCCTGTTGCCAGCAGGTGGCGCTATGACTATAACTGAATATGGGCATGTTGATCTGTTCAGGTCAGGACTATTATCATACATATTAAGTTTGGAGCAGATTGGACATTGCATGTCTGAGTTATAGCAACTTCCTTTTTCATGGCGAAGCATCGAAATTTGCCAGGCCGCCACGGACACGCCCTTCGATGAAAACTCTAGATCTTCGCAATTTAACATCGCAAAGGCCTTTAGATTACACTGCCCAGGTTTGGTGTTGATCTGAATTAATCTCTAGGAGGAGTTCGTTAAAGTACAACGTGTGAAAATGGCAAATATGACACAAAATTTGCCGAGAAAATAAAAAATAACCGACTTCCTGTTGGGATTCGGTTCCATGCCACCTCCAACAGACTTATCGAAGCAGCCGGCCCTTGGTCTAGGTCATCTTGGTGTGTTACATGTGTGTACCGAGTTTCGTACATGTACGTGAAACGTAGCTCGAGGCGCACTCCGTTGAAAGTGAATAGGTGGCGCTGTCGAGCCATTTTGCCACACCCACTTCTGAAACCCATATCAGATGTAAATTTTCGCCAGTTCTGAGGCGTGTGCAAAGTTTCATGACTTTTTGAGCATGTTTAGGCCCTCAAAAATGCGATTGATCTTAGAGAAGAAGAATAATAATAATAATTAAAGCTGCAAGCAGCGATGAACGGGCCCTCGCACCCGGGCTCACCGCCAGCGGGCGTCTTTAGTAAGACAGCGAACGGCGAGCAATATGCATTTAAAGTGGTAAATGAAGGAGGAATATGTCATAGTCATTTATATGTGCCAATCTTCCTGCTGCCAGCTGGTGGCGCTATGACTATAACTGGATTTTGGCATGTAGATTTCTTCAGTCGAGCACTTTTATCAAACATATGAAATTTGGTGCAGATTGAACACGGTATGTTTGAGTTAGTGTAAAGCATGATGTGTCCTATTGACAACAGGTGGCGCTATGATTATAACTGAATGTTGGCCTTTAGATGTCTTCAGGCCATGAGTGTTTCCAAATATGTGAAGTTTGGTGCAAATTGGATATTGTATGCTTTAGTTAGTGTAAAACATGCCCTTTCCTGTTGCCAGATGGTGGCGCTATGACTATAACTGAATATGGGCATGTAGATTTCTTCAGTCCAGCACTTTTATCAAACATATGAAATTTGGTGCAGATTGAACATGCTATGTTTGAGTTAGTGTAAAGCATGATGTGTCCTATTGACAACAGGTGGCGCTATGATTATAACTGAATATTGGACTTTTGATTACTTCAGGCCATGACTCTTTCCAAATATGTGAAGTTTGGTGCAGATTGAACATTGTATGTTTGAGTTAGTGTAAAGCATGATGTGTCCTATTGACAACAGGTGGCGCTATGATTATAACTGAATATTGGCCTTTAGATGTCTTCAGGCCATGACTCTTTGGTGCAAATTGGATATTGTATGTTTAAGTTAGTGTAAAACATGCCATTTCCTGTTGCCAGATGGTGGCGCTATGACTATAACTGAATATGGGCATGAAGATCTGTTCAGGTCAGGAGTCTTATCAAACATGTGAAATTTGGTGCAGATTGAACATGGTATGTTTGAGTTAGTGTAAAGCATGATGTGTCCTATTGCCAACAGGTGGCGCTATGATTATAACTGAATATTGGCCTTTAGATGTCTTCAGGCCATGACTCTTTGGTGCAAATTGGATATTGTATGTTTAAGTTAGTGTAAAACATGCCATTTCCTGTTGCCAGATGGTGGCGCTATGACTATAACTGAATATGGGCATGAAGATCTGTTCAGGTCAGGAGTCTTATCAAACATGTGAAGTTTGGGGTAGATCGGACATTGCATATTTAAGTTAGTGTAAAACAAGCCATTTCCTGTTGCCATCAGGTGGCGCTATGATTATAATGGAATATTGGACTTCAGATGTGTTCAGGCCAGTACTGTTATTGAACATGTGAAGTTTGGGAAGATCGGACATTTTATGCCTGAGTTACAAATCTTTTATTCCCATGGCGAGACATCGAAATTTGTCACGGCGCCATGGACTCATCCTTTAACGAAAACACAAGATCTTCACAACTTAACATCTTAAAGGCCTTTAGATCAGACTGACCAAAAAAAAATGTTGATGTCATTAAAGTTCTAGGAGTAGTTCGTTACAGCGTAAAACATGTCACTTCCTGTTGTCAGCAGGTGGCGCTATGACTATAACTGAATATGGGCATGTAGATGTGTTCAGGTCAGGACTCTTATCAAACATGTGAAGTTTGGGGCAGATTGGACATTGTATGTCTGAGTTATAGCAACTTCCTTTTTCATGGCGAGACATCAATATTTGTCATGGCGCCATGGACACGTCCTTTAACGAAAACTCAAGATCTTCGCAATTTAACATCACAAAGGCCTTTAGATTATACTGAACAACTTTGGTGTTCATCTGAATTAATCTCTAGGAGGAGTTCGTTAAAATACAACGTCTGAAAATGGCAAAAATTACACACAATTTGCAGAGAAAATTAAAAATAACCGACTTCCTGTTGGCTTTCGGATTTTGCTCCGATATACTTTTTTGTAGGTATTGGTGTGTTACATATGTGTTCCGATTTTCGTACATGTACGTGAAACGTAGCTCGATGCGCACTCCTTTGAAAATTTGCAGATGGCGCTATCGAGCCATTTTGCCACACCCGATTAAATATTGGCTCTTAGACGTGTTCAGGCCAGGACTCTTATCAAACATGTGAAGTTTGGGGAAGATTGGACATTTTATGCCTGAGTTACAAAAGCTTTTATGCCCGTGGCGAGACATCGAAATTTGTCACGGCGCCATGAACACATCCTTTAACGAAAACTCAAGATCTTCACAATTTAACATCACAAAGGCCTTTAGATTAGACTGACCAAAAAAAAATTTAGTTGACATCAAATTTCTCGGAGGAGTTCGTTACTGCGTAAAACATGTCACTTCCTGTTGCCAGCAGGTGGCGCTATGACTATAACTGAATATGGGCATGTAGATCTGTTCAGGTCAGGAGTCTTATCAAATATGTGAAGTTTGGGGCAGATTGGACATTGCATGTCTGAGTTATAGCAACTTCCTTTTTCATGGCGAAGCATCGAAATTTGCCAGGCCGCCACGGACACGCCCTTCGATGAAAACTCTAGATCTTCGCAATTTAACATCGCAAAGGCCTTTAGATTACACTGCCCAGGTTTGGTGTTGATCTGAATTAATCTCTAGGAGGAGTTCGTTAAAGTACAAGGTGTGAAAATGGCAAATATGACTCAAAATTTGCCGAGAAATTAAAAAATAACCGACTTCCTGTTGGGATTGGGATTTTGTACCAGGAGACTTTTTTGTAGGTATTTGTGTGTTACATGTGTGTACCGATTTTTGTACATGTACGTGAAACGTAGCTCGAGGGGCACTCCGTTGAAAGTGAATAGGTGGCGCTGTCGAGCCATTTTGCCACACCCACTTCTGAAACCCATATCAGATGTAAATATTCGCCACTTCTGAGGCGTGTGCAAAGTTTCATGACTTTTTGAGCATGTTTAGGCCCTCAAAAATGCGATCGATCTTGGAGAAGAATAATAATAATAATAATAATAAACGGAGCAGATACAATAGGGTCCTCGCACCACCGGTGCTCGGGCCCTAATTAAAGCTGCAAGCAGCGATGAACGGGCCCTCGCACCCGGGCTCACCGCCACCCGGTGGCTTTAGTAAGACAGCGAACGGCGAGCAATATGCATTTAAAGTGGTAAATGAAGGAGGAATATGTCATAGTCATTTATATGTGCCAATCTTCCTGCTGCCAGCTGGTGGCGCTATGACTATAACTGGATTTTGGCATGTAGATTTCTTCAGTCCAGCACTTTTATCAAACATATGAAATTTGGTGCAGATTGAACATGGTATGTTTGAGTTAGTGTAAAGCATGATGTGTCCTATTGCCAACAGGTGGCGCTATGATTATAACTGAATATTGGCCTTTAGATGTCTTCAGGCCATGACTCTTTGGTGCAAATTGGATATTGTATGTTTAAGTTAGTGTAAAACATGCCTTTTCCTGTTGCCAGATGGTGGCGCTATGACTATAACTGAATATGGGCATGTTGATCTGTTTAGGTCAGGAGTCTTATCAAACATGTGTAGTTTGGGGTAGATCGGACATTGCATTTTTAAGTTAGTGTAAAACAAGTAATTTCCTGTTTCCAGAAGGTGGCGCTATGACTATAACTGAATATTGGCCTTTAGATNTTGGTGCAAATTGGATATTGTATGTTTAAGTTAGTGTAAAACATGCCATTTCCTGTTGCCAGATGGTGGCGCTATGACTATAACTGAATATGGGCATGAAGATCTGTTCAGGTCAGGAGTCTTATCAAACATGTGAAGTTTGGGGTAGATCGGACATTGCATATTTAAGTTAGTGTAAAACAAGCCATTTCCTGTTGCCATCAGGTGGCGCTATGATTATAACTGAATATTGGCAAGTAGATGTTTTCAGGCCAGGACCAAAAATGTGAAGTTTGGGGAAGATCGGACATTTTATGCCTGAGTTACAAAAACTTTATCCCCATGGCGAGAATCGAAATTTGTCACCGGCACCAAGGACTAATCCTTTAACGAAAAACCAAGAGCTTCAAAACTAACATCTTAAAGGCCTTTAGATCAGACTGACCAAAAAAAAAATGTTGATGTCATTAAAGTTCTAGGAGTAGTTTGTTACAGCGTAAAACATGTCACTTCCTGTTGTCAGCAGGTGGCGCTATGACTATAACTGAATATGGGCATGTAGATCTGTTCAGGTCAGGACTATTATCAAACATATTAAGTTTGGAGCAGATTGGACATTGTATGTCTGAGTTATAGCAACTTCCTTTTCATGGCGAGACATCGAAATTTGTCACGGCGCCATGGACACGTCCTTTAACGAAAACTCAAGATCTTCGCAATTTAACATCACAAAGGCCTTTAGATTATACTGAACAACTTTGGTGTTCATCTGAATTAATCTCTAGGAGGAGTTCGTTAAAATACAACGTCTGAAAATGGCAAAAATTACACACAATTTGCAGAGAAAATTAAAAATAACCGACTTCCTGTTGGCTTTCGGATTTTGCTCCGATATACTTTTTTGTAGGTATTGGTGTGTTACATATGTGTTCCGATTTTCGTACATGTACGTGAAACGTAGCTCGATGCGCACTCCTTTGAAAATTTGTAGATGGCGCTATCGAGCCATTTTGCCACACCCGATTAAATATTGGCTTTTAGACGTGTTCAGGCCAGGACTCTTATCAAACATGTGAAGTTTGGGGAAGATTGGACATTTTATGCCTGAGTTACAAAAGCTTTTATGCCCGTGGCGAGACATCGAAATTTGTCACAGCGCCATGAACACATCTTTTAACGAAAACTCAAGATCTTCACAATTTAACATCACAAAGGCCTTTAGATTAGACTGACCAAAAAAAAATTTAGTTGACATCAAATTTCTCGGAGGAGTTCGTTACAGCGTAAAACATGTCACTTCCTGTTGCCAGCAGGTGGCGCTATGACTATAACTGAATATGGGCATGTTGATCTGTTCAGGTCAGGAGTCTTATCAAATATGTGAAGTTTGGGGCAGATTGGACATTGCATGTCTGAGTTATAGCAACTTCCTTTTTCATGGCGAAGCATCGAAATTTGCCAGGCCGCCACGGACACGCCCTTCGATGAAAACTCTAGATCTTCGCAATTTAACATCGCAAAGGCCTTTAGATTACACTGCCATATTAACTTTAAAAAACAAATCTGAATTTGGTTTGAAGTTGTTAAATTGCACATACAGCCATGAGAGTTGATAACTCTGATGTTTACATTTGATTTTTCTGTGCACATCTGCTTGACTGTTGGCTGACAGGTCAATAGCCAGTATATTGCTAAGACAATCATAGAGCAATTGAAAGAACAAAGGCAGGTCTGAGTTGGACTGAACGGTCTGCTCCACAGGTGTGCTATCATACGGCCAATCACCATGACAACCATACAATTGGAAGGTACTGCGTAGTGAAGAACAGAGTGCGAGAGAAACACAGGGGAGATTCCGTGACTGAGATGACATTGCTCCCATTTTTAACTGCATACTTGCTAAACTGGTTGTGGCTAATGTTAGACTGGGTTCTGATAGTGGCCTTTATGCATGGATGACACATTGTTTTTACGCTTATTTATAGGGCCATTTTTGAGACACGAAAAATGGATAACCGAAAGGCATTCCGTATTCTCAGAGAAATATGCATTATGTTAAAAGCAAAAACATGCACAAAAACGTGTTAAACATAAGGGTGTGTGCTGCCTTCGAGAGAGACGGTGCAAAATAAAAAAAGAATGCTTGCTCGACCTGCCAGCTGTTGATATGCGGATTATGAAGAGAATGCACGCTGTTCGTATAGTTCCTCTATAGTCAGCGGCGGTGCTGGGAATAGCTGTTTAGCATTCTTTCCATTCAACACAGCATTTAGCAGTGCTGTGCATCACACTAGAATGGTTTCAGGAGAACATATGAGATGAGAAGAGGATCTTTCTATGTCAGTGTGATCTCATAAATAGCGAAGGAACTTGGAAGAATCTGTATTTCCTCGTCACCTCAAGGAGGAAGTGCACATAGGAAGAACTCATTGTTTAATTGGGAGAACTTCTTTTTACTGTTTCATTTTAAACTCAGTGGGAGTAGCAACACAAAAGCATGGAGGCAAGCCTTAGAATTCAGATGGATCTGTGTATGTGTAGATCTGTAGTCTCATATTTCTGATTATATTGTATAGAAAGAGTGTACATTTATGCTTTGTCTTCAGGATTGGTTCACCCAAAAATTTAACATTGAACATTGTCATCATCATTTACTCACTGTCATGTTGGTCCAAACCTGTATGACGTTCTTTCTTCTATAAGGAGAGCATACTTCTGTTTTTCATGCAGTGCAAGTCAATGGGAACAGATGGTGAAAAACTCTGTACAAAAGTAGATATCATAAATATATTTGTGAGATATTTATCGGCATTTTCCATTTATTTATGAAGGTGTTTTTTTCTTTTAACCATGTATAATCCACTCTGCAAATACTACAATTGAATCAGTTCATTGAAATACATTTTTAGTATGAACAGTTATGGCTGTTGTCTATCAAATCAACATCAAATATGAAAGTACAGTAAATATACTCTACCGTTCAAAACTTGGGGTTGGTAAGATTATTGATATTTGGTATGTATGCACTAAATTGTTTAAAAATGACAGTAAAGACCTTTATAATGTTACAAAATATTTCTATATCAAATAAATGCTGCTCTTTTGAACTATCTATTCATCCAAGAATCCTGAAAATTAGTCATAGTGAGGAATGGGCGGGGGTTACACATATCAGAATTAGTGATCTGCTGCCTTTAAAACCATCCAAACCTCCCGTGAACACACACCCGGAGCAGTGGGCAGTTATGCTGCAGCGCCCCGGGGAGCAGTTGGGGGTTCTGTGCCTTGCTCAAAGGTCTCACCTCAGTCGTGGTATTGAAGGTGGAAGAGATTCTCCCACCTACAATCCCTGCTGGTACAAGACTCGAACCCGCAACCTTTGGGTTACAAGTACGACTCTCTAACCTTAGGCCACGACTAATATGAAGCAGATATAAGCTACTTCATATTAGTAATAAATTCACCAGCACCCTGTAAGGTCACTAGAGTATCTGCAGAGGCACTACTAAACTCATCAGTATAATAATACATGAGAAATAATATATTACCTAAAATATAATTAAATGTATTACATTAGATAGCAGAAGAAAGAGGAATTCACTACATGGGCATTTTTGTCACTTTGAGTGGCAAAACTTTCATTACACACCAGCATAACAGAAGACTTGGAATGTAGCACATGAGTCATACAGTATAGACTATTTTTGTGTTACTTTATATTCTGCCTAGCATTTCCTTTTCTGTTCCAAAGAAGAAAGGGTCATATGAGTTTGAAAACACATGAGGGTGATTAAATGATGACAGACTTTATGGGGGAGAGAAATATCATGTAATACACTTAGCTCCAAGATGTAGAAAAACATGTAAATACATGTGAGCTGTATTTGGTGTATAAAAAATGGTGTGTGTGTTGCAGTTGTAATCATGTGGGATTAGCAGCCAGCTCTCATCCGCTAGGAAGTAATCCCAAAAGGAAAAAAAAAATCATTAGTCACGTAGTCATTAATTAGGATTAGCAAGGACATTGAACTCATACATCAAAACACTTATTGCGGATATACACTACCATTCACAAGTAAAGATATAAGTACCATGGTCAGAAAAATTATTTTCTTTAGGAATTTTTTTTTTTTAATAAAGAAATGTTTGTGTTTTCTCACAAGAACTCATTAAAATGATCAAAAAGTGGATAGTAAAGATGCATAAAATATTATGAAAGAGATTTTTTATTTTATTTTTTTTTTTTTTTTTGTTTTTTTTCCTAATTGACGTCAATGTTCTTTTGAACTTTCTAGTAATCAAAGAATCATGACAAAAATGTATTACGGTTTCCACAAAAAATTAAGCAGCACAACTGCTTTCAACACTGATAATAATAATAATAAATGCTTCTTGAGCACCAAATCAGCAGATTAGAATAATTGAAGGATCATTTGACTCTAAAGACTGGAATAATGGCTGCTGAAAAATCAGATTTGTCATCACAGAAATAAATTACATTAAAAATCTTTCAAATAGAAAACAGTTTTTTAAAATTGTAATATTTCACAATATAACAGTTTTTACTATATTTTTGTATACGTGACTTTTCAAAAACAGTAAAAAAAAAAAGTCTTACTGACCCCAAACGTTCGAACAGTAGTTTTTGTGAGCATTCATTTGTCTTATGAATATATTTGTGATGTCGTAACTATTAGTGCACTTTTTTCAGAGGATGCAGAGATCATATCTAACCAGATGGTTTATTAATTGTCTGTTTTTGTCGTTATTTGAGATCAAAAACACATTATGAATGTGCAAGTGTGGTTGTGTCTGTAAGTGGCTTAGTGTTGAGCGCTAAGTTTGAATGAATCTCAAACTCTTGTGCACGTGTGGCAGTGGGGATTGCCGTTGCTGTGGTGACCATAGGGTGAGGTTAGTCTCCAGATGGGGAACCGTGGATTGAGGTCGCAGTCAGACCATGCAACGTAACGTGGTGTGTGTGTGTGTGTGTGCTGTGTATGACTCAGACAGCCACACCCAAACAAAGCCATAAGCACAACTGTTGAGAGACGGGGTGGAAGTACATGGGACAGATGCAGAACTAGACAAACATCCGAGATTCACAGTAGGTGATAACATTAGGCCTTTTTCACACTGGTGAGAGGAGCATATTCATTTCAGTGCCTGTATTAACAGGTCACAGTCATAAACAGAACAATGCTGCGTCGCAGAAGTGTCAGTACACATAGAGGTTTGTGTGTTGAGTCTGTTTTTGTTGTCCATAGTGTGCTGTGCTTAGCAGAAAAAGATCGTGAAAATGCACTGTCAGCTTATTTATGAAGCAGCTTCTCATCTACTGTACTACAAGCACTTGAAAATATATTTAGAGCAGTAAAAGAGTTCAAAATCAAAATGCAGATATTCTTTTTAGCACAAATGGGAAGGGACACTTCTCAGTCACTAGGACATGAAGGTAATAAGATCCAGACAGAGATCCACGTGAACACACCTGTGATGTGGCAGTGTCACCGGCCTTCCTCTAACAGCATCAGGTGTCTGCTCTTCTCTGCTCTCCAGCTGCCGTCCTGTTTTATTCATCTTGACAAGCTTGTCCACCTGTGCTTTATACCTGCCTGCAGTCTACAGAGAGACTGACAGAGACGACATTGTCCACAATTCTGGCAAAGAGACAGTGCTGAAGACGAGACCACATTTATTGAGGTTTGACAATGGACTAGGGCTGTCAATTGAATCTTTATTAGACATTAAAATTTAATTAAGTGAACATGGTATTAACTATAGTATTATTATTAATAGATCATTTAGTTATAAGCTAATTAAATCATTATATATCAAACATATATATAGTGTATATATATATATTATATATATACTATAATATAATAATACAGAGATATATGAGTGGGTGGTGGGGCTACAATACTAATACTAATAATAATTTAATTCATTGTATTAAATAACATTAAATTGACTGTTCATTTAATTAATTAATTGGCATATTAATCATTTATATATTAAATATATGCAATAATTTATGTAGAAAATAAACATTTTATATAAATTGTGATGTGTGTGTGTGCCTGTGTGTTTATCAGGGTTCGTTTAAGAATTTTGTTAAATCAGATCATTTAATATTAATATATTACATTCATATATTAATTAGGATTTAATTAATGATTCAATTGATGATTACTTTGATTACAATTTAATCAATTGACAGCCATAAATTTGCATAAAGATCAAAATTAGTGTCTTTATAGGGATAAGACATGTGGAACGAATTACATGAAATTGTGCTCATATTAGATACATTGTCTCTCCATGCAGGGCCAGTATCACATCAGCACCTTGTCAGACACACAGCAGCCATTCTCTGCTGGTGAGAGACACTGGCTCCACAGTCAGCATGATATATGGCTCTGCTAATAACCTACCAATGTGCTGTGCAGGGTCGCAGTCAATAAGCTGTCCAGCCTTGCCATAACACTACATTATTAGGCGTTAACGCTGGGTAAATAAGCTCCCCTACACACTGCCCAGAGGTAGTATCAGTAAGTCAATAAGCTATCCTGTTCTACAATAATATACTTCACCAAGGAACCGGAGAGGAAATAATGATTCCAATAGTGGTTTGAGAAGAATTGAGGTTTTGTTGAACAGTTCCTCAACAGTACCTCAGTGTTGTTTTCTTTACAAGACATGAATGTCTTATTGACACCATACAGTATATTGTCATGAACTCTGAATGAGGAGCGTTATTGAGTCAATATAGACACAAAAAATAAAATATACTTTTAACATGTCCATATTTAAAATTATTAACCTATAATATGTTACTTTGCTAAAACACTTTACTAAGAACTTCAGGCACAAAGGGTATCTAGATACTAAGTATCTCGTCCGCAGACACAGATGTTTCTGCGTCTGAGGAAGACTCTAAAGTCTCTCTGTATCTTTGTAATCCAGAGAGCAATGTTCACAAAGCTCTGCTCAGTCTGTGCCTGCAGGCCTCAGACACCTGGCAAGTGTTTTGATGTTTTTATTGTATTTTTCAGGTGAGTCAGTGCTTGTGAAAAACTTTTGCTGCAGTCTGGTGTTTGGATTCTGGTTTATGCCGGCACCTTTCTATCCACTATGGTTTAGACGTGAGGTTTATTCTAAATAAGACAAATACTCGTTTTTTTTTTTTTTTCCGGGATTACGTGAGAGAAAAGCTGAAGGAAATGTCTTTGTCTCCTTTGTCTAAACTGCACGTGGTTATTGGTAATACTAGCTGCTTTCTTCCTCAGACTAGCATAATCTGATAAATGGTTCAGTAATGCTGTTATACTCGTCCAACTCAGAGCTGAAAATGCATCACAATCTGAACCCAACTAAATCTATACATACAGTATCGCAGTAATGCGAGGTTGCTGTGGAAACAGGTTGGTAATAAGTGGGGTCATTTGATTACTTGTATATTACTTTCAGGTAAGAAGGTTGTTTGAGAGGGTTACTGAGGGGAGGAAGTGGTTTTTCAGTCTCGATATATAGACATCAAAGCTGCAGAGTAAAAAAAAATGACTTACAGAGGGCTGCTAAAATTAAACATTTAAGATTGTAGTTGACAAAATAACAGTTAACGATAGTTATTCAGAAGTGGATTAGTTCCTATTTGATTGTTTTGTTATTGTAGTGACATTATATTTTGTAGTTATATTTTTATATTCTATTTTATATTCTATATATTTATTTTTACTATTTTATATTTTTGTGAAATATTTGAATGTTTTTATAAAATGCATTTATTACAATGCAAATACATTGCAAACAAGGATGCATTTTCTATTCTAAGTATTCAAGGTGAATTTTGAATTGAATAAAATAATAATAATAAAAAAGATTTGCAATTGGAGTGGAAGTAAGTTGTAACCTTAGAAATGGTTTTGAACTATATTTACTAACTGAGTGAGTCTGATTCGAACTGCTATACAAGTTTGAGACTTTCATTAATCTTTTTGACTGACTCATTAAAAAGAACTGATTCATTAGTCATTTGTTTGTGAATTGGACAACACAGCTCTCAATGTGTTGTAGCGAATCAGCTCATAGGGAAATATGAATAAATTAATTCTAACTAGTTATAATTAATTATAAATATAGATCCGCTGTAGATATTTAGTTGACCTCTCAGGGTCAGCTGTCTTGTCAATTCTAAGAACGTTGGTTTCCTGGTTAAGGGAAATAACTTTTTTACTGTACAATTCTACAAAGAGCTTGTAGCATAACTCTGCATGATTAAGTGACTCCAGTTAAAAGCAAACAATGAACCACGTCAAGTGAGATACAAGTAAGACTTTATTAACTACAAAAACACTTAAACTAGACTAACATACTACACAAACTTAAACTGGTCTAAATTACACATACACAACACACATACGTTTGTATAGAACGGGTTATTTTTAAAAGCTAACGCAGTAAAGCGAAGAGAAATAGACTATGAAACTATGGTACATTGATAGGTCAGCAGATTTATTTACAGGCCTGGAAGGAAACAATCAGATTCTCTTAGTTCAAACAACACCTGTAAAAAGGTGCAAAAGATACTAATGTATCAATTAATTAAAGACGAAGTTGAATAGTTGCCGTATCGTCTGTCTGAAAGAAAGGCTGATGCTAGTCAACGGTTTTCAAGTTTGATCTTTGCGAAGTTGTTATGAAAAGAACAGTTTGCGTCAGATCTTGATGGGGAAAATTACTTAAGGAGGTACGGGGAGCATTGAGCTCACATCTTCTCAGTAATTCAAACAAACCACCGGACTCTGGGAGGGTCCCTGGTGTGAGGCCTTTTTAAGGTCTGGGAAGATTCCTGCCTCTCAAAATGGCTTGTCCAATGAGAAAGACGGAAATCCTAAGTGGGAGTTTGGAAATACTGGGGAGTTGTATGAGTCTTGTGTGGAAGCATGGTAATTTGCATATGGAACTTGAATCGAAATTACTAAAGATTCTCAGGACACTAATATATTGCCTATGTACCAACATATAATATACACTCTCGTTTAGACCATCAGAAGACAAATTCATAGATACTAAACAAGGTAGGGTTATATATATGTAAGCTGACAGGAGTGAGTGTTTCCATCATAAGCCTGCATAAAACAGTATAAAATCTCAAAGACAACATACACGATGACCTGAAGGATATGTGTGTTCATTCAAAGAAAGGTTTTCCTATAAATTAATTAGAGAAACAGTCCATTTATACTTGCATGTGCTCTTCCTATAAAAGGCAGTGCAGTGATTTTCCTATCACATTCCATTAGGTCGTAACTGTATTGGTGCAGGGTGCCATGGTAACCAGGGTCTTGGCCTGTTCACAGACAATTGGCACCCAGGATGTTATTGGGGGGGGGTCGTGAACGTTTGTTAATCGAATGAAATAATGTTTGTTAATCAAATGAAAAATGGTGTGTCTGAATGTAAATTGTCATAAACTCTGTTTGTTGTTGTTGCATTTATGAACATTTTAGTCGCAGTCAAGAGCCTTGGACATTTTGTCTGTGTGAATATGTGTGTGGGAGAGAGATTGCTAAGGGGATGGTGTCTCTTAATCATCCTTGAGAGCTCAATGCATTAGCTTCTGATCTCTAAGCAATACATCATGTCATTTCACTAATTAGTAATGTTTACAATTCCCGGACTTCATGTACACGCACCACCCATGAAAACTGGCACTTTAGATGTACGTCTTAATACAGAATGCACATTTCGGGGCCAGGGCTGGAAGTTTGTGTGGTTTACACATCCACATATTAACCGGGAGGGTTGTTGGACCTGCTGTAAAGCCTCAGGCCAGCCCATTATGCCCATCTCTGACCCTCCTGTCTGCCAGGATCCTGCTCTGCCTCCCACTCACCCTCCCTGGGTACCCCGTCTCGCTCTCCAGCCCGTGAGCAGGTTTAATAACAGAGGCTGTCCTGATCTCTGTAGGGGTCCAGACACCAGACTAATGTTGTGCGACAGGGAGAGGGGCACTGTGTGTGATGCATGCTATATAAGCTACGTTCAGTCTTTATAAGCAAACCCACACTTATGCAGTCACATGCAATGGACAATACTGTCTGCTCTCAGGATAAATATTTACACATTTATGCAGATTAAATATGAGGTCACACAAACACGGACAATGGTTTGTGCATCTCTATTGTTTTTTCCCTTCTCTAGTGTGTCTTCTTCTGCTCAACATATCCCTCCATATGTGCACAGGGGTCAGAGTTCACCACCCATCACCCCGTCCACATGCAGGCCCCTGGGGCCTGATGGTAATTAATTAGATGTGAGCTTGTAATCTACTGTTTGTGGATCTTAAGACAAACCTAATATAATCCCCATCATGTGACCTCCTTTTGAGGTGCATGCTGGGCCTTTTTCTTTCAGATGGCACAGATTGTTTGAAATTCTGCTGAACCAAGAAACGTACTGTAGAATGTTGGAGATTGTGAGATACTGTAGTATGCATGATGGTCTATCAAGCACTGCATTGCTATTAAGCCAAACTTTGTACACAGTTTGTGCTATGGATTTTGTGGCTTGCTCATGATGTGCTATTACTTTTCTAAGTGATCAGATTTATGATTTTTGCCTGGCAGATGAAAAAAAGAGTGAAAAAAATTGTACTGGAACGTACTTAAGCCATATTTTGGGACAAGAATATCATTAGCCAGGTTTCCATCCACCAGTGTTGTTATCCTTAACTAAAACAAAAACAAAAGAAAGTTGTTTTTGTTCATTGAAGCTGAAATAAAATACAAGATGAAAAACCTAAAAAAAAATAAAAATAAATAAATAATATGCTAACTGAAATAAAATGTTATGGCCGAAGTACGAAAATTACTAAAACTTAAATAAAAAAAAAAATGTAAATTTTAGGGATGCACCGATATGAAAATTTTGGCCGATACCGATAATCCTTTATTTTTGAAAGCCGATAACCGATATGTTGGTCGATAAATCTATATCCAAATTTTTATATACTTATTGAGAGCCTGATTACAAAAAAGGTCCCATCATTAAAAGCCACACCCCAAACACTTCAACATAAGCAGCCTAATTTGAACAGTGTATGTTTTAAAAAATAATTTTACTCTCCCATTACCAAATTTAGTCATAAAAAAGTCTTACAAATAAAATAATGCATAAATAATGCAAACAAGTCATTGGACATCATTACATGTGTAAAGAATCAAAATGGATGCGCCATAGATCAATTAAACGGAATAGCCTCTGAACGGACAATAATTTAATTATTTTAATTACTAAACCATATTGCTGATGAAGATAATAATAGAAAAATACAAGTGGTTGTTGCTATTAATAATGTATCAATGATTTTGAAAAAGTAACAAATTAATACCCCTGTTTTAAATAGCAGCCGTTTGAGCTGCGCGTGCTGAAGCTGAAGAGCTAAATGAACATGGTAAACTGAAGCGTTTTTCTGGCAGCTTATTTAACTCAAGGAAAAGCATCCTGAGATTAATATTAATACAAAATAAACATAATATTACAACTTATATGTACAAAATGATGCAGTTATTGCGTGCTATAGTCAGAATGAGTGATCCTGTTGTGGATGCGCTCTTCCCATAACAACGCGCTGAAACACGGCAAATAAACCCAAAGAATTCACAACTTTTAATACTGTAATATTCTCTTTATAATGTTATGCATATGACAGTCCCAATCATAGTTATTAATGTTGTGCCCTGCTGTTTGAGTTATCACCGTTAAACTGAAGCGCTCTTTTAACTTAACCAAACGCGTTCTATATGAGATAAATCAGATATACATTAAATAAACACAATATTACAACGTACAAATGCACAAAAGGCTGCAAACGAACAGCACGCATCTGAAGTGTCTCTTAAGGAAATAATGCATTATTTATCGGCTTTATGATATCGGCCAAATTTTCTTATTGGGACGATACCGATAACAGAAAAAATGAGCACTTATCGGCCGATACCGATATGGTGGCAGATATATCGTGCATCCCTACTGAAAATTCATTTTTTTTTTTACTTATTAAAAACAACAAAAGCATATAAAAAAATTACTTAGGAAAAACTGATATATCAAAATAACAATGCCATCCAAACATTCTTATACATATCTTGGATATGGCATAAAAAAAAGCTGGAAAATTTCTAAAACTGTACATAAGATGTATGCTCAATTAAGGGATAGTTCACCCAAAAATTTAATTTTTATGTTTACCTGCTTACCCCCAGGGCATCCAAGATGTAGTTGACTTTGTTTCTTCAGTAGAACACAAACGAAGATTTTTAAGTCAAACCGTTGCAGTCTGTCAGTTCTATAATGGCAGTGAATGTGAATAATGGCTTTGAGAGTCAAAAAAACATAAACAAAACCAAATTAAACCATGCGGCTCATGACGATACATTGATGTGAAAAGACACAAAACAATCGGTCTGTGCAAAAAACTGAACAGTATTTATATAGTTTTTTTTTACCTCTGATTCACGCAATGTCTGAGTGCAGCCGAGTATTATTCTCAGCCGTGCGCGTGACGCTCGTCGTCGTAGTATTCTTGCTTACGCGGATCGCCGACTTATAAGTGCATTACCGCCTATCTCTGAAATGGACCATTGACACTATCTACAATCTCAATTAGGAGTGTCAGTGGTCTAGAATGTTAATTATTAAGCTGTCGAACTAAATGTGTGCACTGCAGAAAACACGCACGCAGTTTAATGTTAGTCAGCAGACTGACGGGAAGGTGTTGATGACTTTCTGCTATTTCTACTCCCAGCAGGCTGTGCTCTCATAATCACAAAAAGACTTCTCCGCAAAGACCCTCGCTCAAACCCTTGCCGCAGTTTAAAAATAACCAAAAACATTCTCCCTGCTGACGCATGTTACCTCCCACCAGATTCCAGTCAGGAGGGCTCTCTGTTCTCTGTTACCTGCTCATCGGCTAAAACGAGTCTTGTTTTTTCCTTTTTCTAGTCAGACATATCAGCTGTGATTGTTTGGATTGTTTGAACAGTGAATATAATGTGCTGTGAGAGAGGCTTTGATTAATCTGCCTTTTAATCTGATTCAGTCTCGTGACCCTTGACCTATTGCAAGTGCCTTGGACAGATTTATTACAATCCTTGTTTGTTCATCCATCCATCCCTGCCTCTAGGTTTTTATTATGATCGGGTCTCAGGTTGTTTTCCATCCTTATTGCTCAATATGAACATTTAGCAGTCAATGTCATATTGAATTCTTTCAGAGAACATGAAATAATAAATCTAAAATTACTAATAAAATTTTAATAATTTTATAAATGCAGGTCACAGTGATGTAATACTGGTAGAACAGATGGTTAATCACATAGCGAGGCACTTTGTATCTCCTTGAATTCATTTTTAGTAACCAATAACAGTATTTTATGCCGCTGATAAACCTGCACAGTGTTGTGGACAAATTCTGGAGTTGTGAGGCCCATTCTTTATGAAGCCAATCAATGAATTGGATGGAAGGAGATGAGAGAAGCAGCTGAATATTTAGCACACCTTAAATGTTGTCTGGGAAACAAAAAAAATGAGGATCCCTCTATATTCAGTTTCAGTTTTTTGCACCATGTTTTCTTTTATTTACAGTGTTGTGAAAAAGTGTTGGCCCCCTTCCTTGTTTTTAAATTTTTTGCATATTTGTCACACTTAAAAGATTCAGATCATCAAACAAATTTTAACATTACACAAAGATAATGCAAGTAAATACAAAATGCAGTTTTAAATGATCATTTCTTTTATTAGGAGAAAAAGCTGTCCAAACCTGCCTGGCCCTACTTGAAAAAGTAATTGCCCCCTAAATCTAATAACTGGTTGTGCCACGCTTTGCAGCAACATCAAGCGTTTGCGATAACTGGCAATGAGTCTTTCACATCGCTGTGGAGGAATTTTGGCCCACTCTTCTTTGCAGAACTGTTTTAATTCAGCCACATTGGAGGGTTTACGAGCATGAATGGACTGTTTAAGCATAAATCGGATTTAAGTCCGGACTTTGAATTGGCCACTCCAAAACCTTAATTTAGTTTTTCTTGAACCATTCAGAGGTGGACTTGTTGGTGTGTTTGGGATCATTGTCCTGCTACATAAGTGCGCTTGAGCTTGAGGTCACAACTGATGGCCGGACATTCTCCTTCAAAATTTTCTCATAGAGTGCAGAATTCATGGTTCCATCAAATATGGCAATTCGTCCAGGTCCTGAAGCTGCAAAGCAGCCCCAGACCATCACACTACCACCACCATGTTTGACTGTTGGTATGATGTTCTTTTTATGAAATGCTGTGTTGGTTTTACGCAAGATGTAACGGGACACACACCTTCCAAAAAATTAAACTTTTGTCTCATCAGTCCACAGAATATTTGCCAAAGTCTTGGGGATAATCAAGATATTATTTGGCAAATGAGAGACAAGCCTTTGTATTCTTTTTGGTCAGCATGGCTTTTGCCTTGAAGCTCTCCCATGGATGCCGTTTTTTGCCCAGCCTCTTTCTTATTGTTGAATCATGAACAACGACCTTAATTGAGACAAGTGAGGCCTGCAGTTCTTTATATGTTGTTCTGGGTTCTTTTATGACCTCATGGATGAGTCGCTGTTGTACTCTTGGAGTAATTTTGGTAGGCCGGCCACTCATGGGAAGGTTCACCATTGTTCCAAGTTTACTTTGTTGACTGTTTCCTATCCCGACACGGAGACTGCTGAACGCGCCTCTTTAAATGGTTTCATGGTGCTCATTGTTGTATTTTAAAACACAATCGCAATGTTTGCAATTGACATTATCGGCATTTAAAATAAAATTATCCCAAACGTAACTGTGGCACGTGTGGCTGTGCTGCGCCGTCAGTGAACCGCTTCCATCGGCGCTGCAGCAGCAAAACACACTGTTGCTAACATCAAACATTATCATGCGAGTATTATGACCAGTACTTAATTTGATCCTGCTGGATCCTGTTCAGGAAAATGTCAGATTTAACATGATTGAGTTGTTGTAAGATGCCGATGGTAATAGTTGAATTGCTAGATAGATATGTGTGGGTGTGTGTGTGTGCGCGCGCGCGATCAAACTACTGAAACATAAAAAAAACTCAATTTTTGGAGTAAGATATAATCGGCAAAAGTGTTTACTTTTATTTTTGCACACTCACAATAAAAACAAGATTTGTGCTTTTGCAAAATAAAGCAAACAAACAGAATGTGCGTTGTCATCCTTTCCTTTCCGTGAACTTGTTTATGGAGTGCCGCGCCACACTTCTGTTTTAAATCTGCTAGTTTAATTATTTAAGCCAGATATATTTCACTTTTTTTTATGAAAACAAATTATTTTTATTTAGGCCTATTGCTTACATAGGCTATACATTTTCCTTAAAGCATCCCATTTTGTTCCAGGGCTTGAAAACCTGTGCCCTAGGCTAGTTAGGTCCATGTAGAAACTCGTGAACGATGCTCTTAGTTGTGGCATCACCGTTTAATGACATCATTGAATGCTCCGGGAAAACGTATTGCCAGTGTCGGTCACAGCGCATCCAGCAATTATTTATTTACAAATTATAAGCTCTGATTATGACAAGCTGTGGTATAAAAGCTTTGTTTATTAGAGGAATATTTGGTTAGCTGGAAAATCTTACATCGCGGCCATGCTTTTGGATGCCATTCGAGCCCATATAGCCTACATTTATGCGGCTTTGTTCTTGGTCACGAATTTACACAAATTCAATAATATTTAGGCATTGTTTCTTTTCCTAAATCCTCACCGTCTATCCCTCTAATTTCGCCGGTTTATTTTATTGTCATTCACTTTGTATCACTGTTTTTGCATCTAAGGGAAATGAAAGATTTCGCCACGAATTAAGAATTCGTTCGATGTATTAATTTGTTCCCTCATTTTAGTTAAATCATGGGTTATTTAAGGAACAAAATGAATGAAACATGGACAGTGGCCACAAATTAATAAGTCGTAGGAACGAATTAAGTTGTAGGAATGAGTCCTTCCCCGCAGGGCCCGCAGCCTGCAACCTTCCACCTAATGTTTCAAATATGAAACAATTATCTGGGGAAATGACTGTTACTACATTTCTATTGCATTCCATGTTGAAGAACTTTGTGTTCGCACATGTTTTGCTCATGAGCTGCACGAAGCTCAAAATTAAACGACTTAATCGACCATCGATAGCTTTAATCGATTGCATCTCTTATCGACAATTAATCAATCATCGATTAATCATTGACATCCCTAATTGCTAGTGTGCATATATTTGTAATATCAATAGTTTAATCTTTTTGTAGACTTTTCTTAGCACATATTCATTTATATGACTAGTTTCAATGTAATTATTCAACACACAAATAACAGGTTTTTTCTGTCTCTCTCTCTCAGTATATAAATAACTAGTTTCTCTCTCTGTCTCTCTCTCTTCAGATGTAAATGACCCCGTGCCCTTCCCAACAGGATCTCTTCAGAGAAGAAAAAAGGGCCTAGCTGGTCTGCATCAACCAAAGCAGAGGTCCAAACCATCGCTGCTCATCGGCCTTCCGCAGGATTTCCGGCAGATCTCTTCTATCATTGATGTGGACATCTTACCCGATACGCACCTCCGTGTCCGTCTGCACAAGCATGGCACCAACAAACCCCTCGGCTTTTACATCCGAGACGGCGTCAGCGTCCGTGTCACTCCCCAAGGGGTGGAGAAAGTTCCCGGCATCTTCATCTCTCGCCTCGTGAAAGGTGGCTTAGCAGAGAGCACAGGATTGCTGGGAGTCAACGACGAGATTCTTGAGGTGAACGGTATCGATGTGGCAGGTAAATCACTGGACCAGGTCACCGACATGATGGTGGCTAACAGCCACAACCTCATCGTGACCGTGAAACCCGCCAATCAGCGCAACAACACGATGCACCGTGCGAGTAAAACGTCTGCTGGCAACAGTTCCGCTGGCTCGGGAGGCTCCGCCCTCTCACATGACTCTGCCCCCAGTCCCGCCTCACAGAATGCCAGCCAATACAGCAACAGCAACAGTGTGGCTGAGGGCGACAGTGACGATGATACTGACCTCATCATCGAGAATGACAACCTGTCGACGTACACGCCACACCGTATGACTAATGGCAATGGCACCCATGCTAGCGCCCTATCGTCGGGTGCATTTGCACACAGTCCCCTCCCACAAAGTGTTTCCTTGCCCAGTAGCAGCTCTTTAAGCTCCCTGACTACACCTACACACAACAGCAGCCCCACCAAGACGAGCAGTAGCCAAGAAAGCATGAGAGAGGACGGCAACTTCATTACGTTGTGAGCTACAGTAGGTTTCACACCACAGTAGAAGCCTTTATGCACATTTATAAGAAAATGAAGGAACTATTATATTATCAGCTATTATTTTTCAACCTATTCACAATCTTTCCCATGAATGAGGACCTTCGGCCCAGATCACACGGGTTGCACAATCTAGCCTGTGTGTGAGGGCATGTGGCTGTCACTGTATGGAAGTGCCTTATGGCTCTCCACTCCTCTCGCCTTAGTTATTTTTTCTCCTTTTGGGACAAATCGACCATATTCATTTGTATTGACTCCGAGGACAGTCAATCAGAAGTGTGCTAGCTACTACTGGGGTGCCTGACGTTATCACTTGCACCTCGCCTCTGTGGAAATAATACGTGTCTTATTTTGGATTCATCTCACTTTTTGTGATGCCTCTTGCATTGATGATGATGGTAATGATGATGGAAGATGAGGAGGAGGAGGAAAATATAAAAGTGTTAAACCGGGTCTGATCAGAGTTGATTATGCTTGTATGCTCATCTCATCTCATTCTGACGCTGATCGTAGTTTCTGATACTGAAGATGTCTACCAAAATGTGCTCTACATGATGATTTTAAAGTGTTGTTATTTGCAATCAAGTCATCAATTCAAAGTGTTTATTAATCACATTTTTAATGTCTCAAATATGTGCAGTATGAGACGGGAAGTGTAGTGTTAAGATCATTCCCAATATGACAACATTTAAAGATGATTTTACTTTAAAGTGTATTCGGTCACTCTGTTTGCTCAAAAGTCATTTTAACACCCAAGTTGGCTTAATATTCACATTCATTATCAAAAAAAAGCTAAGTTCCAACTTCCAAGGAAATGGAAACCTCTTTTTGGGTTCCTCTTCTGTTAATGTTCATTAAAAGTATACTTACCAAAAATGTCAATTTTGGATTTACTCACCCTCATGTTATCCAAACCGGTTTGAGTTCTTCTGTGGAAGATGTTTAGTAACAACAATAGTTTGGTTAACATTGACTTACTAAAAACACAGAGACTTTTCTCAAAATGCCATCTTGTATGTTCTACAGAGGAAAGAAAGTTTAACAGGTTTGGAACAACATGAGGGGAAATAAATAATGACTGAATTTTCATTTTTTGGGTGAACTACCCCTTTAAGATTATTAAAATGAATTTGCATTTTATTGTTTCAAAAAGCATTCTGGCACAGGTTCTTTCTTGAAGGATTTTTCCCTCTTTGTTTATAGTTTTTCTCCCCCTCTAGAAAAATAGGAATCTATATAACTTATCTGGCACCAGTGCGGCGTAACTTCAGAAAGACTTAACCACTCATTGACTCAGTCTGTCCATGCTCCTGTGTGCTCAGTTTTTCTGTAAAGAGAGAAAAAAAAGGAAATTCCTTTCATGTTTGGAAAGGCCAGAATTCTGCACATTGGGACCTTTTTCACACACTCCACTCCTGATGGCCAAAGCTGTGAGGCTTTCTTAGCCATTGTGAGTGTGTGCATGTGTGTGTTCGTTCTTATTTTTAAAGTATAATCTTACAGAAACGGTACTGAGGTGGACACTGTCAGTCTCAGGCCAAATATTGGTTTCTCTAATGTCCAACAGACCCGATTGCTGTTTTCAGGCAACGGGTTCCCAGGTGAACGGTTGTTTAGACTGTGGAGATACCGGCCTCGGGACGTCCAGTGCTTCAAAGGCTGTCTATCAAACCCAAGTGCCCATGATGGACAAAAGGCAGTGAAATGCATAAAACATCCCAGTGCTTTTTCCAGCTGTACTGACGAGCTAATTATCCTTTATCATGATTACATTTGGGGATAAATTATGTTACTAATATATAAATATATTTTTTAATCATTCCAAATGTTTCGAAGGACATCTCAATTTTAACATTTTCAGTTAGAAGCAGGTGCCAGTAAAAATAATCAGGAAGCCAGTCTTTCCACGTCGTAACTGATGGGCGTGAATGATGAAGGTGTATCCTCATCTGCTCAGCATTATCTGGTTTAACTCGATCATCGAAACAAATGAGGTGTTACTTCACAAAACTGACCTCTATCAAGGTAGCCTTGAGTCTGAAAGAGAATGTAGTTTATTTGAACGGGTCTAGACGTAACATCTGCACAGCTGACACTCAGTGACTCGTTGCCTCGGGTTTTCACAGCAACATTGTTACAAGCAGACAGCGAGGACAACTGAAACCGGAGGGTGATTTGAAACGTATAGCAAGAGACATCTGGAGAAGCGTGAACTGTCACTTTTTGTTGTCTATATTTAATTAATAGGTTTTATTGGCATACTCTAGATGGAGAGAGTAAACGCTGGATTTTAAGGAGAAAGTGATGGCACGTAAACTACATAGAACAGCACACAACTGGAGCACCAATAATACCACATGAGCATTATTTTTTTTTGTGTGTATGTCAATGTATATGTATAAATAGAAATATGAAATGACAGACACTTTTGTACACTAAGAGCCCTTTTTATAAAAATGAGCATTTTATATATACGTGTAAAATATGGAAAGTATTTTTCTTATTCTTGTACTTTTGTATGTATATTAGAATTCTGGAGAGGAGGTTTCTATTTCTTTTGAGTATCACAAACAAAACTAAAATCTTTAGACGCTTGTGTTTTTATTATAATTAGATGGGTCAAGGTGTACAATACTGTGAATGTTATGAGCAGATTATAAAATGTTCTATCAAGATAATAAAAGTATTTAACAGTTATTTAGGTTGTTTTCTTGTTTAAATTATTTACATTTTTACTTATATTTAATGAAATTTTGCAACGATTAGTACAATTTATATAATGTTCAAATCGATCTATATTTTGTCGCTATAGTACTTTTAGTATTCATGTATTTTGAATTTTTGTAGTTCATATATTTAACCAAATGATGCATAGAATTTAATTTTGGGACCTGTGCTTTATGTTCCTTTATAATTTCAGAGACAATATGGAAAAACCTGGTTATTTCCATTTTAACAAGATGTAAAAGCTGGATGCACTTCACCCACTGTACAAAGAAATTGAGCATGATTGCATTACATATAAAGGACATTAGATTTGCCATACCTTATCTCAGATTGCAGGAAATCGATGTGATGTAATCGCCCTGACTACAGCAGTGGTTCTCAACCAGAAACTAGGACTGTTAGCACATTAAAATAATCATAATTAATTGCAAGATTCAAAATGTTAAATTTGCTCCTTTTTAAAGGAAAGAGAGAAAAAAAAGCATACAAAGCTGTTTTTGTGATTCTGCAGAAGGACTCCACATGCACAACTGGATATTGCTGACATTTCATCTGACACCACTTAAAACTTGTTGCTCAATTCGAAGTAATTGAAATAATACTTGCATATTTTAAGACACATGTATTATGGCATCCGGTCGTCGGTTGAGGTGTGAGATATAGAGGGAATTTGCGCTCTCTGCTGTCTAATGCTGGTATTGACGATTCAAATCTGTTTCTATAGTTACCAAACGGCTCTCACGATTCTCACCTGCAAAATGTACATAACCGCTCATTTGTAAATTGATACAGCATAATGAGTAGGCACAGAAACAGACCAAGAAAGTCCTCTCAAATCAAGCCAAACGCTCAACGGCGGAATTTTTGGAAAGACTGGCAGTTATTGATGATCCCGGTAGCCGATCCTATCAGGTGTGAAAGCATAAATGCTCTGTTTTACATTCAGTTCAGTTACATCCGTAAGGCCACGTTTTTGTAATATTAAGAGGCCAAGTCTTTTTTTTATTTTTTAATGACCTACATCTAGAGATGTCTGTGGTGGTCGACAGTGAGCTTTATGAAGAGGAACTTGATGTGACAAACTCTCCACGTTAAAAGAGCTTAAACATGATTCTGGTCTTCATGCTTTAATGCTTAATTATGACTTTAAGAAGATGGCAAGCTATGTTCTTATCATAATTATCTATAAATACCAGCACAAATAATGCCATGTTTTCACAGAAGGGCCAGAGGTCCATGTCCATGTAAGCAGCCCACCTTCAAGAAAGGGTCAAGAGAAAATCTGAAGGTGCAGGATCATCCAGACTAAAGACCTGCTGCATGTGATGGACCATTCACTCCCTCATCAAGCCACCTTTGTGCATGAATTCTCTAATTTTTTTCCTATATACATGTACTACTTTCAGTATATGCAGGATAACTATTTTATTATATTCAAATGCATTTATAAAATACTGACACGGTCAAATCCCTCTAATCAATTGTCTTTCCCCCACAAACATTTTTAGTTCATCCACATGCTGCATTAGGCTTTAATCTGCTAAATGAATTCATGCAAATGTAGGTGTAATAATAAGGCACAAATCTCAATAGAGTTGACTTGAATAAACATACACAATAAATATACAATAGATCCTAAACAGTATTTATGTCCATAGAGATTCTGAACCCAGAATTGTAGCGGGTTTTCCTCATTCCCCCCCCCCTTGCAAAAAAAAAAACACCCACTGGAAAAAAAAAGATTGTGTTTAACATAACAGATGTAAAAATGCACAGTACAAACCTGGTAGTTGGTTATCAGTAAGTTTCCATACTATATTCGGTGAATAAATGTATTTACATTTAATGTAATTTTACAGTAAATACTGTTAAAAATACGGTTTTTGGAAGTGAAAAGAAAAAGTCATTGTATAATTTACATTGAAAAAACGTAATTTGACACTCCCAGAATTCCCTGCATGAAACTTAATATTTGATGGGTTTTTTTTAATAACTGTTTCTTCTTAGTTTTTTCTTATCATTTGTGTACATTAGGGTTTAATCTTACATCTAATTTTGTTAAATTAATGTTTATTGCATTATCTCAGTTTCATGTTTGTTACCGTTATGGTGTTTAGTGTTTGTGTGAATGACACTGTGCACCTTGTGTGTGTGTGTGTGTGTGTGTTGGTGTTTGTTGTGTGTGGTGTGTGTGTGTGTGTGTGGGTGTGTGTGTGTTGTGTGTGTGTGGTGTGTGTGGTGTGTGTGTGTGTGTTTGTGTGTTGTTGTGTGTGTGTCAGCCGCTTGTGGAAGAGCTTGTGTGATGGGCTGTGGTTCATCATGTGACTTTCTCATCACTACCTGTTTTTGGTTGTTATCAGTATTACAGTGGTTCAAAACAGATATTAGTACTTCAGTATGCTGGTTTATTAACATTATATCAGTTAATGAAATATGTTTTTTTTTTATTGTGAATTTAAGTTAAGTCTGTAAAACCTAAAATGGTGCTACCATATTTTTTACGGTGAAGTTGTGGCAACCACAGCTACCGGTATTTTATTGTAAATGTCACAGATTTTTTTTTTTACAGTGCAGGAGCCTTTATCAATATATAAACCATGAGTTCCCACTTCCAGACAGCCATCACTCACAGGAGACTCATTCTCAACCTGTCGACGAGATCTGCACGTTGCTACACATATGATCCTGAGCCATATACATTTTATGGACTCGATATAAAATGTGCAGGAACAATTCAAAGAAACAATAACAACAGAATAACACAAATCAGACACAATTTGCTCATGGATGTGTATTTTAATAAAAATAATTCTGTCAAAATTAAATGAGTACAATATTTCTTTATCATGTTTCCAGTACATAGGTATGTCTCTTTTTTTTCTTCTTTTGTTTTTAAAGTGTTTTTCTTTTTTATGTTGTTTTAAAGGTTCATGCTAAGTAGAGGGTAACTCATTTCACAATTTCTCAAAGAGAACTCAAATAAAATTCAAATCATAATAGAAGTAAATTGTGCACAGCTTGCTGTACTCCATTCTGCCCGTCCTGCTCCATTGTCTTTTGAGGCAGGAACATCACCACATGACTAAGAAGATATCGACAAAGATTTTGACTACTTTCTTCCCTTCCATTTATGTAGGTCCCTATTTAAAGCCAATAAGAAGTTCTATGATGGATTATTTTAAAACGACAATATTCATTATAGGTGGTTAGATTATGATGAGTTCCAAAACATACTTGGCATTAAAAAACCACCCCATGACAAAAGATCTACAACGTACATGTCAGTAGAAGAGTGCTTCTATATAAACTGCAATTTTGTAACTCAAACATAAGTAAAAAGTTACACAAGATGTCCCCATGCAACATGATACCACCATTTAACAACCAAATTGACCCATTTAGCGGAGTAAAATGGTAAAACAAGATTCTTAGGGATCAGGATGTGTAAAATTCCCGCACCACACAATCAGACTGATACATAAACACTGCTAAAAACAAATGGTGGGGCTCCAAAACAGTGTAATCTGTTATTTTACTTTGCATTAGCGCCTATATTCATTATGTAACTCCCAAGCTGGGAAGGTCAACTTTATTTTAGCTACTGAGGAGCATGTGCAACCTTCCAGCGATGCTGTGACCTCTGACTTCAGCCAGATGATCTGCAGGTCAACCTGCACTACACATACCTTCCGTTAAAACGCCTGTCTTGATACAACAAGCTAGACAGCACTGTCCTAAGAGTAAATGAGGTATAACTGAAATGAACAAAAGCTGGTGTAGATATGGGAATGTAACAATCTCATGATGGCCAGCAGCAAAAAATGTGGGAAATAAAATCGGCTAAACTACATTCAACACCACAGCGGCGTGCTAGCAAGTAAAATGCTGGGTTGACATGGGATCGATTTATAGTTTTTCCTTCAAGGATGATCAGATTTGAAAAAAAGAAACACAGGCTGCTAATGGGAAATAAAAAGTGTTAAGTGCCTGAGCCAGTTAACATCACATTTACAAAGGACATCGGGGAGGGAAAAAACCAAAACAATTGCACTGATATGAGGTCGAAGTGAAGTTCTGGAGCAACAAAGATGATTGCAATTTAAGGAGATGTTCTAGGTGCTAAATAAGCAATAAAAATGTTTTTTGTTTGTTTCTGTTCATTTGCAGGAACGCTGGGTCAGTCAATTGTCTTGCACGCTGCAAGTTCATACTCGGTCCCTCCATTACTGAACAGGAGAGGTAGACAGATACAGTAATGCATCATGTGCATTAATTGAAGTACAGTGCATCCAATGGTAAGAAACTTGAACAACAGTACTTAACAGCCAATGAAACAACCAATAACAAGTTGAAACGGTGTCAGTTTGTAGTTATTAATCTAACAGGAAAACTATCAACAGTGACACTATTCACATGGGTATAAAACGTAAAGACTTTGTATACGAAGTTAGTCTGTAAGCTTCAGTGGAGCTTCTCAGTAATCAAACTACTGCCCTTAATTTTCTTTTGTCAAAAATTTTGCGTTTTTATTTGGTACAGCCACACAAATCAGAAAACCACTTGTTAACTTCAATATACCTAACTTAAAACTTAAAAAGTGAAGGTTGACATTTGCATGATACTCACTGCTATAAAGATGGTAAAATATAGGTAAAATAGATCAATTTTTGGGCAAAGGTCTATGGTTGAAAATATAACTCATCTACATTGGACCCAAGGACAAGTCTGCGTCGTCGTCACTGTGTGATTGTGTCTAATGAAACTCGTGCTGGTGTCTGAGATACTAAAGTAGCTTAAAAGACGCTAGGAGTCATGCGTTATCTCACTCTCTCTCGCACACTTACGCCAATGAAAATTTGTAAGGTCACACTTAATTCACGTATGCGCACCATACGTCCATTTAATTTCTAAAGGGGCTGTTAAGGTTGACCAAATAAAAAAAAAACTATAGATTTTGCTTGTACATACAAAAGGACCTGCTTAAAAACCCACAGTATGATCTGGTGAAGCAACACCTGTGTCCGCAAATATGCCGACTAAAGAAAGCTCTGTCTAAATACCTGAGCTCTGACTGAGAAAAACCAGAGTGCGTAGCTCAAATTTTCAGTAGGAACTTACCTTTATGTATATTTTTGATATGGTACGCTTGAAATACTATGCACTGAATTCACCCATGAAAAATAAAATAGTTTTGGAAGTTGATTTGTTTCAAGATGAGCACAACAAACGGACAAAATATAAACTAAAATAAAAATGACTAGATAAACAGAATAATTCATTATCTTTAAATAGTGTCACACAATTTGTATTTGATAATACTAAATTAAAAAGAAGCCTCTCTTCTCATGTTTCTATTCATTCTGCTCGGCTGCCTCTGGCAAACGGCAAGCGACACACCAATTCAAACGCGTTTTCTTGTCATGGCATCCAACTGGAAAGTCCTCCTCATAGCTGTCCTGAACACTGCCTGAGGGAAATACAAATGGGTTATGTATTTAACAGACAATAGGAAAAACTGGGATATTTTAATAAATTAAAAAAAAAAAGTAAACTAACAGCAGAAAAAGAGGCTAAGTAAAATAAAAGTGATTTGGCAAAAGATTGAACACTTAACAAGACCTATAAATGTGTATTTAAACATGAATAAAAATTCAGTTGTCATATTTATTGATGTTGCATGGTCTGATTTACTTAATCTCGTGCACCTTTACACTATCAAAAAGAAACCTCCAATTAGAAGCAGATGTCTGGTTGACTATTTTCTTCGAATGTGCGAGACTTCTGATTCATTAGCAGGCAAATAACTAGCAGAATAACAAAGAGCAGTAACCTGTAACACTATTTGTGCTAAAAATCAGTGTGTTTTTGATGATGATAATATATTAAAATAATATGACAATATCACAGTTTGCAATATAAAGGACTGTTTGTTTTCGTACAGCTAAAATAACTGGGATTGAATGTGTGAGAAGCCTCACACATTCAAGTTACAAATGGCCGCACCTGCTCTTATGTTAAAAATAAGGCAGATAAGGAATCAAAAACTAAATTGATACTGAATTAAAATAAAACTACAAGTGGAAAAAAAGCTAAGTAAAGTAAAACAATAAAAAGGTGAGCTTGGTAAACACTAGAAGAACAAAAACTAAACCGGACCTATAAATGTGCAAAAAAATATAAACAAAAATTCAATAAATTACAGAGAAATGACCTTTCGGGTTTTTTTTTATTATTATTTATTAATGCTGCATGGTCTGATTTACTAAATCTTGCTAAACTTTACAAGACCAACCACCCACCAATTACATTTCACATTTTCTGATAAAGTGTTGTGTGTCTTGCTATCTACAGAATAATTTATGTTCCCATGTTAAAAGGGATGAAAAATTACATTGAATTAAAATTAAAACGCAACTAAAACTAATCCTTTTCAGAAACTAATTTTGACTACATTTACAATCAAGTTCCTGTATAAAAATAAAAAATAAAGTATTTTTCAAAACTATAATTACCTTGGTGCTCTCACCTGGACTGGCGCTAGTGCAAAAAGTTGTCGACTCTGGCGAAGGAGCAGGAACCAGAGCGAACCCTGGCCATCAGCTGCACGCACTCCGTGGCCTGACCCAGAGCCAGCATGAGTGGAGGCTGTTTGGGCAGATTCTGAGACTCTGAATGAGGGAAAAGATCACCGATAGTAAATATGCAGGTATGATAATAACAACCTGTGGCCATGTTACTAGACCATTACAAGCTAATTTATCGGTCTCATGTGACTGCAGCCACATTTAAATTAAAAGGCCTACATAAGCGATCATGTTCACAGAACGTACTAGTGTGTGATCTGAGACAGCCAAGCAGCCTTACCCAGAATAGCACTGTTGAGAGCGGAGCAGATCGCCTCTCTTTGCATGGGTCCACTGCTGGCCCCACGGGCATCCCAGGGTCTGAGTACGCCAGCAGACGGAATGCATCCTGAACACAAACAAACAAACAAACGCATTGGCGAGTGGGCACAAAGGATGCAAGTGTACTGCTACCCACAGGGCTATTCAACTTTCCACTTCAACTGTGTATTTACATCAGCAACAAACATCAGCAACAAACAAGAGGCAGAGGAGTTGAACAGATTAGTTTATATGCTCGGAATTTTATTGCAAGTCTAAATAGACCGCTTCACCAATATTTAATATAAAACACAACAATCAAACTGATGTGTTATGATTGTACAATATCACTATAACGCCCTACTCTTCTCTTTCCCTCCATCCCTCCTACCTGCAGCATCTTTTTGTGAGTGGCGTTCTTGCCGTACTGGCGGCAGAGCTGCTCGCTGAGGGCCTGAAGCTCTCTGCCGAACTGGATCATTCTCTCCGTGGCCGCCTGGTTTCCTCCACACAGCTGTCTTGAGCTGCAGCTGTCATCTAGAGGAGCAGACACATTGCAATGAAACCACCGATATGTTTGCAACTCTAATTTCACAGCGCACATAGCTATTATGGTTAAAAAATTGCTTCAATATAGTACAGCTGGGAAATCTCGCCTAAATTGTTTTATTATTCTTAGCTATGTTTAATAAGCAGTGGAACTACTGGGAATGCAATATTGCCATTAATACATCTAATATAATAAATAATATAATATAATTCAACCTTTAAGTTTTTTTTTAAATGTTTTTGAAAAAAGTATCTTATTCTCACCAATGCTGCATTTATTTGATCAGAAATACATAAAAACAGTATTGTGAAATATTATTTCAATTTGAAATAACTTTTTTTCATTTGAATATATTTTAAAATGTCATTAATTCCTGTGATGCAAAGCTGAATTCTCAGTCTTCAGTGTCACACGATCCTTCAAAAATCATTCTATGTGATTTTGGAGTTCAGAAACATTTCTTATTATTATCTATGCTGAAATTGTTCATATTTTTGTGGAAATTGTGATAAATTTTTTCAGAATTAATTTAATGACTAAAGTTTAAAATAACAGCATTTATTTGAAATATTAATTTTTTGTAACATTATAAATGTCATTTTAAGGCATCCTTGCCGAATTAAAATATAATTTATTTTTTAAAAAGTTACTGACCCCATAATGTTCAACAACAATTAATATAATATAATATAAAAACAATATTAAAAAGTCCTCCATATAATAGTCTGAATAAAATGTTTAAATACATTTGAACCATTTTCTCAAATCTAAGCAAAAAAACTAAACAAAAAAACCTGAGCACTGGGTGCTATAAAAAAAAAACTACACACTCTACAAAAACTTTGCAACTACAAAAGATCACACTCTCTCTTTGTAACCTTGGAGAAAAACATTTAATGGGCTGAATTATAGAGAAGCTCAATTTAGCACCTCTCAAGGGGAGAAGGACAGAGAAAGCAGAAAAAGAATTAGTCCCTTCAGAGAGAAGAATGAACAAGGGATGAGAAGAATATTTTTTAAAAGCCGTTCTCACAGCCTGTCGAGTATGACTTTGAAAGTCCTGCATATCTGGTGTGCGTGGGAGCATGTCCCGTACCTGCTACTCCATTGCCAACACTGCTGTCATCCGCCTGCAGGATTTCCTGGTGTTTATATGTGCCATTCATAATGCGAGTTGAGCTTTCTGTCACGCCGTTGCTGTAATGTTCTGCCTCAATTTCCATCTCACTATCACTGTCAACACACAAAAATACACAGTCAACAGCAGAGCTGGTCTCTCGAGAATGCAAGTACACAATATTTGCGAAAAAATTCAATTTTATATGCGTAGTCTTGCTTGCATGCAACTGCATATTTTGTTTTTCTGTCTGGCTTAAATTCAAACCCACAATCACCATCACAATCAACAACAACACAGACCTAGTCTCCTGGTTGCTGGTGGCACTGTGGGGCTGTGACTTGGTGGAGTCGGTAGAGTTAGACTCTGAGTAATTGACGGAGGAAGGAGAGGAGGATGGAGAGGAGGAGGCAGAGCTTACGCCTGTGTATTTGTTGTGGCTCTTATTTTTGTTAGTAGGGGTGACCCCGTTACTGCATGTGGGACTGTCTGCTCCTGAGTCATGAGAGAAAGAAACAATGAGAACTAGCTTGAGAAACAGTATGAATGAAAGTGCATCACTTCAATTGTAAGTTACATAAGCCACCCAACTGCAGTACAGGTGAAACAAGTGATTCAATAAACCATCTGTTCCACATCTTTTATGAATGTGTTCTCTTGGGAGATGTTACTCATGGAATTCTGAATTTGAATATCTGTTCTTCACAAATGTCTATACATCCTTCAAACCTTGCATCTTGGTTTAATCAATATTTGGGCTAATTTTGATTAATGCTTTCAGCTAACAATTAAGACTAGTTGGCTCAAATAAGAAATCAATTAATAAATATTAAATAAATTAGATTTGTAATTAAAAAGATGCAACTAAGTACACATCATGGTGGTATTTGTTGAACTGAATTTAGTATATTAATCAATTGACTGTAATAATAATAATAAAATAATTAATCAATGATTAACTGTTTCTAATTGCATAGATTTCTACCCTACACTTTTTGGAAAAGTGTTAATTAGTTCAAGACTATTTAACAGAAACACTGTAGACATGGGTGAGCACAAAAAATCATTAATAAATATTAACATCATATGTGACCTCAAACTAAATAAAAACTAATAATAATATGGTAACACTTTAGATTAGGAAACACAATTCACTATTAACTAGTTGCTTATTTTCCCTCACTAGACTCCTCATTTGTTGCTTATTAATCGTTAGTAAGTATAGTTAAGTTTAGTGTTTGGGGTGGGTTAAGGGATCTAGAATATGGTCATGTAGAATAAGGCATTAATATGTGCCTAATAAGTACTATTAAACAGCCAATATGCTAGCAATATGCATGCTAATAAGCAACTAGTTAATAGTGAGAATTGGACCTTAAAATAAAGTGTTAGCAATAATATTTAGCAAAAAAATGAAGCCTATTTTAGAAGCATTACAAATGTTTGCACTGGAACATTATTTACACATAAATATAATGCAAAAAAATAATTCTCATTACTGTAATGTGAAAAAATACAATAAATCTTAAGCATGAATTCATTTAGATCTATAATTAAGAACATTTATGAAGTGCAACTGGAAGTACACAACGTGGGATTTGTTGCACTGAATTTAATATATGATGATTTTAATATCAAAAACTGACTGCTGTATTAATGTAATATATAGATGTTTTTATTAATGATGATTTATTTATGAGAACTTTTTTTGTAATAATGTTAATGAGCATTTAGGGGAGAAAATTGGTTTAAATGTCATGCAAATAATGTCACGATTTCAATTTGTTTTCCTTTATGCAAAATACTATTCTTGTTTTTTTATTTAGATTCTGGGATGAAACAAGGATTTTTTATGACACAACCAAATACATTAAATCACAAAGTGCTTAGCTTTTAAGTAACACCAAAGATGTTAGTGTGGAGTGTGTCAGTGTTACCTGTGTTGTGCAAGTGAGCATTGGTGGCTCCGTGCCGCGGGCTCAGGTTGGGGGAGCCAGGATAGCTGTCCTGTGATTTAGGAGAGTGGACACTAAAGCACCGTACCTCACTATCTGTACCATTCACCATCTCCACAAATTGCCGACACCTAAGGGACAGCAGCAAAAATCACTTTTATATACCAGTAAGATCTCACACACAAATACACACTCACTTCAGACCTGCCAATCCATTCAAATGTCTGTCAACCAGATTTCTGTTATCCATTATGCCTACTGACTGACACTGTCAGCTCAGCAATCCATTAAACTGTCTGCTTGTCATTCAACTGTTATCCATCACAGAGAGAGAGAGAGGAGTCAGCTCTCACTGCTTCCTTCCCACACATCCTGGCACTATTCCCACAGCAGCATCTGACATCTGATGACATCCAACAGTGCAATTAAATAATAACACGCATGCACCTCCAGTAAGAATATATATTCCATATTTAAGTTATATATATCTCTATATAATATATATATAAATCTGTTTCACCTTTATGTCAAAACAAAATTGCAGCCAAGCAAACGTAACTGCAATTGATTCCAAAAAGAAGTTTAACATTGCACAGAGGCAGCGAATGCGCCATAAATGCCAGTAACACATTGAGAAAAGGGTTTATTGCTCCGTAGTGCTTAGACTGATTGTCTGAATGCAGTTTGCTTGAGGAACAAAGATCAGGGATATCACGTTTTCAATGCATGACAAAGAATTAATAAAAGGATTGTTCACCCAAAAATGAAAATTGGTGTCATCATTTACTCACCTTCGTGTTGTTCCAATCCTGGTTTGAGTTTCTTCTCGGTGATTGCTAATATTTTAAAGAACTGGGCAACCAAAGAGTTGACCATCTATAGCAGGGTTTCTCAAATCTTGCCCTGGAGGGCCAATGCGCTTCAGAGTTTCCTCAAACCTAGGGTGCGACATAATTCGATATCAAGATGTATCGCGAATAATTTTTTTTTAATAATGGTGATATGATTTTTAAACAAATTTCCGATATTTCGATATACATTACCATTTGTAACACTCTAAAACAGCGCCTCATGCTGGCAGAGAATGAGTTTTCATTTTAAATAAGCCCCCGTAAATGGCGCATCATGCACGTGAGGTTATCTGACGGAGAGACGCAAAGCAGTTTAAAGCAGAGTCCTGCACGGGTGCTGTTAGCTAAACCTGCTTCCAGTAGCTACACGACAGAACACCCGACCCGTTATCCGACAACAGCACCAATTTAATTCTGTACCCGACCCGCGACCTGAACCGCACCCGCATTAAATAGCCTACTGCATCAGTAAGGCAAAATTATTTATTTTCTCATGTAACACAAGCAATCACACCAAAATAGGCATTTCAAGTTGGTGCTTTGAAGAGAAATAGACAAGCAGCACAACAGAAGAATGATAAGAACGCGCATCCTTCCTGTATACAATACAAACTTTTGCCTACATCTTGTGAACAATCTGCCAGGCTGTTTTGCACAAATGTGCATAAACTACATACTTAAATCTTCATAAATGAAAAGAACATATTTAGATATGACTTTACTGTTAAGTGCCATTGTCTCCATTAAACTCTGCAGTGTAGGCTATGCGGCCGTTAGTCCTTTACAGAATTGTTAAAAATAAATCTTAAAAATAAAATTATATAGGCTACAAAAAGCGAGCAACGAGTGCTCCCAAGCTATCATTCACTTCAGCTGCAGCGTGAAGGGCTAGAATGCGCAACGCTGCAAATCCAATGTTGAGGCTCCGCTATTATTATTGCATTTCATCAGTCCCACTTATTTATGCGCGTTTGTTCGCGGGAAAGTGAGCAAGACACAGTGATTATAGTTAAATAATATGAAAGACATAGGCTATAATATAAAGAAATTAGCTACATTTATTTTCAAATTAAATATCACAACACACATTTATCATTCAGTCTAGTGCGTTTTACATATAATGTGAGCGCAACTTGTGTAGATTTAAAAAGGCACAACTGCTTAATTTTGGTGTGTATTTGTATACTTTTACCATCCAATCAATCTCAGCATGCTTTAATTTTGTGTCGCTATATGTTTGCCTCATTAAGGTTAAATTATGCCTACGTCTTTCTTTGACCTGAGCTCTGGAAGTGATTTGTTAATTCTGCTAAACTTTAATTAAAATTGAAACTAAACTATATAAAAACTAAAGAGAAATGTGTTCACAAAATAAAAACTAAAACTAACAAAATTATTAATGAAACTAATAAAAACGAAACTAAATTGTATTGCAAAGTTGAAAACGATATTAAAATAAAACAAATTTTAAAATGCTAAACTATAATAACCTTGGTCTTCAGCAACATTTCCAGGTTTAGTTGTTGTTATATATATATTTTTAAATAATTCTCTTATGCTCACCAAGGCTGAATTTATTTTATCAAAGTCAGCAAAAATAGTAATATTATGAAATATTATTGCTTTTTAAAATAACTGTTTTCTATTGTAATAGATTTTAAAATGTAATTTATTAATGTGACGAAAAGCTGAATTTTCAGCATCATTAACTCCAGTCTTCAGTGTCACATGATCTCTTCAGAAATCATTTAATATGCTGATTTGCTGATTATCCAATATTAAAAACCATTGAGTATTTTTTTTTCAGGATCTTTGATGAATAGAAAGACCAAGAAAGATTTATCTGAAATAAAAAGCTTTTGTAAAATTATACACTATACCATTCAAAAGTTCTTTTTATAATTGTTGGGGAAAGGAAATTAATTCTTTTATTTAGCAAGGATGCTTAAAAATGGTCAAAAGTGATGATAAAGGCATTTATACTGTTACAAAAGATTTCTATTCAGATAAATAGTGTTCATATCGATATCGGATTATATCGTATCGACCGAAATTAAGAAAAATATTGTGATATAAATTTTGGCCATATCGTCCAGCCCTAGCTCCAACCCTGATCAAACTCACCTACCTGTGATTTTCTAATGAGCCTGAAGACATTGATTAGCATGCTCAGGTGTGTTTGATTAGGGGTAGAGCTAAACTCTGCAGGAAAGTAGATCTCGAGGGCCAGAGTTGAGGACCACTGATCTTAGTTATGGGGGAAAAACATTACTATGGAAGACAATGAGGACCATCAATTGTTTGGTTACACACATTTTTCAAAATATTACCTTTTTTTGTTCAGCAGAAGAAATAAATTCATTCAGTTTTGGAACAATTTGAGGGGGGATGACAGCTTTTCATTTTGGGTGAACTACACTTAAACCTAAGAACAGAAGTTCTAACAGAAGTCTTATAAACATGTGAAAAGAGTTGTGGCTTAATATTTTTGTGGAAACCATGATACTTTCTCAGGATGTTTTTGATGAATATAAAGTTCAGAAGAACGGCATTTATTTGAAATATAATTTTTTGTAACATCGTCAATGTTTCAACTGTGACTTTTGTACACTCCCGTCTGCCAGCCGAAACCAAAACTAACTATTTTCCCCATTTTCTCTCAATAACTTGTTTTTTTAAGTGAAAGTAGATATACAAACCTTTCCATTTCTTTAACTTCAGCTATTGTTTGAAACCACTAATTTTAGTAGGTGGATCTTCTAATTGCATGCAATTAAAAAAGTAATTGCTCCCTCAGCGAGATAAATGTTTGGAAGTATGGCCTGCATATTATAAATAACATCCACAATTCAACAGAGTAGCTGACGTATGACTTGTAAGCATTACAAAAAAAAAAGAAAAGTTAGTTCAAAGGCAGCTAATTTTCCACCTTATGCAATAGTATGACTAATCGTATCAGAGCAGCTCAGACCAAAGCAACCATGACCCCTTTTCACCCAGTGTGTGTTTGCTATAAAGAAAAGTAACAAAAATAGAGCCAATTCGTCAGAATGACCATAGGGCACTTTAGAACCTTCATTCTGTATAACACAGAGTTAAAGATTGCCCTAACTTCAGACTGCATGCTTTCGAGGTACGCATGCACTATGAAACTCCAGAAAGCTGTGGATGTTCGAATACAACTGAGCTCTACTGATCCCCAGAGTAGAGAACACATTTTTCACCATGTTTCGGGATTTAAGCAATTCCTCTTGATCCATTCCAAACAAAATTGCCCACACATGGTTCTCAGAGGCTGGTAGACATACTCACTTCAACATGAAGAGTAAATTGGGATTGTGTTCTAGGAGTCCAGGGTACAACTGCTGTGTTGCGTCAATGGCTTCTCCAACACGTCCTGCCAATACCAGCTTCTGTATTCCTGTAAGCACATAGAAGAAACAACTAGTGTGTTTTGCTTTTGTTTTGTTATTTTTTATCACTCGATAGTTCTCTCTAAGGTCCACTTACAATGTTAGTAAAGTGTTTTGAGCATTCATTATTTAGTTTTATGATCATTTTCCTCATCTCTGACCCTTTTAAACAGGTGTTTTATTACCCTTGTGCTTTTAAGACTTCTATGTAAATGCCCTCCTCACAGATTAAATGATAAATGGCACTTACATGAAAGCTATGGGTTTGCTGTCCAAGGGTTTACTGCCAATATAGCTTTTAAATACTCCTTCTGTAACAGCCTCTTTGCAAAGCTTGAATCACACTGCGACAGATTCGCATAATAATGTATAGTGAAATATGCAGCCCTGACAGTTAAAGGGTTAGCTCACTCAAAAATGAAAATGAGCTTGTGTTTTACTTACTCTCGAAGCATCCTAGGTGTATATGACTTTCTTCTTTCAGACGAATCTAGTCGGAGTTATATTAAAATTGTCCATGGCTATTCAGGCTCTATCATTACAGGCATGCGGGGGTCGTTGAATATGTCCACAAGGGTCAATAAAGCTAGCGCATCATAAAAATGTGCGCCGATGGCACCGGAACCGGGTGAACATAAAGGCCTCCCTGTAGCGATTCCATGGTTTTTAAAGAAACAATATCCAATATTTTCAAGTAATAAACACTTCTTCATTCGCTGACTGTTAATACACTTGAAGCAGTTCCGTCCACTAGCGGATGATGGCAGCCGTATGCGCAGGCGCGCATCTGAGGTATGCAGTATCGCAGTTTGTGTAGGAGCAAAGCAAAGTTTCCTTACTTTAGCAAGGAAAACAAGCTTCTTAGTCAACCACCGGAGACGTCTGCGGCACGTTTTATTATGAATGCGCGTGCTTTATTTGACGACTTGTGTACTGTTCAACTGCAACACCCGCTGACCGCAATGATAGAGCTTGGAATAGCCAGAACAATCTTTAATAAGCTATTTTTTATATATACAACTTTCCAGAATTAAATTATACTCCTATAGACTCTGCCTTTCTTTGCGAGCAAAATTACACATAACATTTAATTCATCTCATGGCTTACACTGAAATGCATTCAACAAGATTTATTAAATTCACTCAGCTGTAGCCAGTGCCAGATAACCAATTATGGTAACATTAAAATGGAAGAAGGATAGGCTGCAAGTATAATTTGATATGTTAAGAGAAGCTTTGACAAATTTTCAGTATATTGTGAAGGGTGCAAAAGCAAAATATTTCTCAAATATAATCAATAAGAACTCAAACAAGCCTAATATTCTATGTAATACGATTAATAAAGTGATTTTTCCTGCACCTACTAATTGTCTCGAGGCTACTCAAAAGATGTGTGAGGATTTTTTGCAATTCTTTGTAAACAAAGTTGATAATCTTCGGTCACAGATTATACCAGCAACAACCTTTCATTCCGAGTTAAATCATCAGAGTTAATTTAGTAGTTTTGAACCTATTTCTTTACCTCAGTTGGAGCATATATTAAGGCACACTAGACCTGCTGCATATCTGTCTGATCCTCTTCCTCCTCGGCTGTTGTAAAAATTGTTTGACCTTTAAGGTAAAACTCTTCAATCTCTTTTTAATAGTAGTTTAATTAATGCAAATGTTCCTGCTTGTTTTAAACATGCAGTAGTGCAGCCACTTCTTAAGAAACCAAATTTGGACTATACTGTTTTAAGTAATTACCGACCAATATCAAAACTACCTTTCTTATCGAAAATTTTAGAGAAGGTTGTTCTGTCTCAGCTTGCGTCATATTTAGATATGAATGCTGTAATATCCTTTGATGGACTTGATCAGTGTTTAGGTCAGATACGAGCCTGGTTGGCAAGCAATTTTCTTCATCTTAATACTAATAAGACTGAGTGTGTCGTTTTTGGACCTTCTTCTGCTTCTAAGGAAATGATAAGTAGGTTGGCCGCTATGAAGATAATTGTTTCAGATCATGTTAAGAATTGGGGTTGGTATAAGGATTCGCTTAGTTTTAGAAACAGGTTACTAGTGTTGTGAATGGCTGCCTTTCTCAACTCGAATTATTTTAAACTGAAACATTTCTTTCTTTTAAGGATCTGGAGACTATTATTCATGCCTTTGTCATCGCGCATCAATTACTGTAATTCTGTATATACAGGTATTTCACAGGGTCAATTATCTTGTCCTCAATTAGTACAAAATGCTGCTGCCAGACTTTTGACTCACACAAAGAAGAGAGAGAGAATTACTCCAGTTTTGGTTTCTTTACACTGGTTGCCTATAGAATTTAGAATTTAATTTAAGCGTTGCATGGCATTGCCCCAAAACATATTGTTGACCTATTGATTCCTTATCAAAATTCAAGAAACATGAGATCTTCGAATCAGATGATTCTTCATGTTCCCAAAACGAGATTAAAATCAAAGGGTGATAGGGCTTTCGCAGTGGCTGCTCCTCGATTATAGAACCCTCTCCCAATGCACATTAAATCTTCCCCATCTGTGGATGCTTTTAAGTCTAGACTGAAATCGTTGTACCTTTTTGTTAGAGCTTTTAGAATTGATTAGAGGGACCAGGTTTTACATTTTAATGTTGAATCTTGATTGTGTGACTGTATGTAATGTTGCTGGAAAGCACTTTGGTCAACGGCAGCTGTTTTAAATGTGTTATAGAAATACAATTTGTATTGTATTGTATTCATTTGAGTGTTCATTACTGCTTAAATCAAAGATGCTTTACTATAACTCTAACTGAGAAATTGATAAAATATTCATAACCAATCATCCAAAAAAAAGCAATGGTTTTGCTTATTCCGTAAAAAATTAAGTTCCTCGTGATGGTTATATTTTCCTATACCCAAACCACAAAGGACATGGGAAGATCTGAACTCATTACCAGTGTTATGTCTACATGAATTCTGTCACATATTCAAATCACACAAGATATAATTATCAATTTATTTATTTCCATTCATTTTTAGCTAAACTAGTTGACTTCGTACTCACTCTGTCTGTTTTTTATGGAGGTTTGGTCCTCTTGGATCATGGTCTCTGTGGCTCTGGAAAAAGCCATTGCTGTGGCACAATACCCATGATGCACTAGGTAGCTGGACACCATACTGCAGATATAAACATAGAAAGGTTAATATGGGGAGAAAAAACATTAAGAATCACGAATTTGCAGCGTAACATGAATTAGATGTTTTTAATAATCTTTTAGACTGCTGAATTTATTATTAGGTGACTGGCAGCTCACTTCTGCAGAACAGACTGCCAGTCTCCTAGTCTTTCTCCGATGGGGAAACGGGCAATCATGCTGTGGATCTTGGCCCTCCATTCGCTCATGTAGTCCTCAATGTCAAACACAAAAGGCTGCTGGCCAAAATTAGCATCTACTATCTCCCCTGGAGTCTGTAGCCCTACTGTGGGGTACAGGTTAGGCTGAAATGAGAGACAGAGACAAAAAGAGAGAGCTGAGAGTCTGCTCAGAATGTCTACACATACACCGTCAGTAATTCTCAGCACAGGGGATGCTTCAGTCACACCTTAACTGGCAAGGCCTCACCTGAAGCTCCATACAGAAACATAAATTCTAATCTGTGCTCAAAATTAGACAGCACCACACCATCAATCTCCCATTAAAGGTATTCATTTAACAGACGCAGAGTGACTTACAAATAACGAATGCTACAATGCAAGCGATTCATCCTAGGGGGAAAGTAACATGAGAACTGCTGCAATACAAAGATCCAAAGTTGGGCAGAAAAGTACAAGCTAGAACAAAGATACAGGCATGATAGAGGCCTTGGATGGCGTGAAAAATAAAAGTATCATGTCAATATAGGCATACATTTCCAAAAGCCTGAGTTTGTATTTTTGATACAAACATTTTCATATAAAACGGTCCATCTTCTTTACTGATTTGAGAGTGGTGTCATTTTAGTATTACTTATATACTAGATTATATATTATACATATTAGTTAATTTTAGTTTTAAATTTTGCCTTTTTTAATTTTTTTTTTTAATTATGTTTCAGTTCTTAACAGTAGTACTAGACAAAATTTTCGTTTTAGTTTTAAAGGGGTCATATGACTATGCTAAAAAGAAAATTATTTGTGTATTTGGTGTAAGAAAACAGCTCAACCCGGCGGGGAGAGTGAGCGGCGACAGTCTAGAGTGAGCAGAGGCGGGAGTAGATAGAGTTGAGGAACAGCGGAGGGCAGAGGAGCAGAGGGCGTGGGATTGGGAGAAGGCGCGACTGTGATTCAATGAAGGAGCGTTCGGGGGTTTGCGGCAACCACATGTGACGATCCCGATCCCGGGCTGGACTCCGCTTCGTCCACGTGAAAGCCGATCCGGCGATCCACACCCAAAGGTGTTGTATTTCCTCAGTGACCAGCACGGATCAGCTCTAGTCATGATGAAGCAGATATCGTCCTCTTGTGGAAGGCCAATAAATAGTTTTGCTTTCACAACGAAACACACACAGCGCCTTCACGACATGGCGGCGGCGGGCAACAGCAATACTACAGCTAGAATAAAAGTTAAGCCTTCTTTCTTTGCTTGAACATTTGGGTGGTGTTATGCAAATTTTCCCACATCATGACGTAGACATGTGTGGGCGTGTTAGAACAAGCCATTTTAGGAAGGCGTGGCTGATTCTTAACTTTTATAAAGAATATCTATTTGGATTTGAGACTTTAGTCTTTCAACTTTACAGATCATCGTTATGCACCAAGAGCGTGTAACACTCCAAAGAGAAAAGAAAAAAATCGCATAGATTACCCTTAAGCTTTTAATCTAAATTGACTTAATTTTATTAAAATAAAAAATCATTTTAGTTTTAGATGATACCGTTTAAGAGAGGTCTGTGTGCTTTACTTACTGGCAGATCTGTGAAAGCCACACCTGGAGGGAAAAGAACAGCTTAGTATTGTGGATTCTGAGATTACATAAGAAAGATATCAAAAACTTTAAGTTGAGCACCGAAATAGATTTCTAATGATTTCAGCATTAGTAAGATTTACTCTTAAGTCATTTTTCATAAAATTATTACCTAAACTGTGCCCATTCTTGGTGTAAAAGCATGTGTTATTGATGAGGTTCACGCAGCAGCCAATGACGTCGCCCGTTGTGAAGGTTGGGCCATACGGTTGGCCAGTCCCCGAGGAGCAAAAGGAGTGTCCATCATCACCATGGTAACCATAGGAGTGCTTGTCCCAACCTGAGGTGAGAGAGAGAAATGCAATCATTAAAATGGGTAGCTATCACTTGGATTCAAAAACTGCATTTCCTGCACTGATGTTTGGGGCAAATCTGTGGAATTCTGTATTCTGAATTCTGTGAATATAAACATGCTAAAATATGTAAGACGGCGATGAGAGTACAACACTTTTATTGGAAGCTGAAAGCATAAGCAAATTAGCCGAAGTATGTAATAATCAAATATGCATGGGATGTCAACAATGGTGTTGCACTTATGTAGAGATCTAGGAGGGCACAGATTTCGCCTGCTAATAAGGATTCTTGTTTCTGCCTCTGCTCTGATCACAGAGCTGAGTCGGAGCTGATCTTAAGCCTGCAGCGTTTGATATGCCATCTGGTCTACAGCATCATAAAATAGTGCTTCTTTCATAAATTATGAGCTCCATTCCCATTATTGTGCAGAAAAGAATATGTGCTGGACCCTTGCTGGGTAGGCAGCAAAACTCTGGGATAAAATAATAAGGGTGGACCACAGCAAAAACACACTTAGGTCCTGACTGTAACCACCGACAATGGCTCTGGTGGGCAGAAGTTGGCTTTCCAGCTGTTCTGAAACAAGCACTGCATTTATGACAGGCGCAGTTAGAGTTTTTTGTAACAACATGAAAAAAATGTCCTTTAAAAGGCAACATACATCCACCCTGAGGCTCGTTCGGTGGGCAGCTGGACAAGCCTGTGTGTAAATTTTACAAGACCATTTGAACAATTCATTAAACCTTGCACTGCCTCAAACCACCAAGAGGAGGAGTCCGTCTACATCACTGACCGGGCCGATCTGACTCAAAACATGAATGTTGGCAGACAATTATGATTAGTACATTATAAAAATGGTATTGCGTAAGCAATTATATTTATAGTCACTATGTGAAACAGAGTAAACAAGTGCATTCTGTGAATGGCAGACTGAACAGATGCAAGAAGAATGAAAAAAAAAAAACACAAAGTAAAGCAGAGGCTGTAGGGGGCTTGTTGTGTGGTATTAGATTAATCTGCAGAGCAGTGCGGGCAGGGATATTACTCCTAAAGCAAAGCTCAGTGTTCCCTTCATGCTAATGAAATGGGCAGAACTCCAGTATGGGTTCAGAGACACGGAGGTCAGCGGTGCGCGTAAAACCATTACACTCAAATTGCACACATACCACACATGCAAATATACAATGTGCCAATGCACCATACACTCTCATAAGAAACTACAGTAACTTCAGTGACTTAATTGAAAAAAAGCACTAAGAGAATGGGAAGTCTGATTAAAGACATTATAAGCTAACATAACTAATATGATAATATAATAATAATATATACCACCCAACCACCCCACACAAACACATTAATGCATAAATATTAAAAAATGTATATATATATATCTAATATATCTATATATATATATATAACACACAGTGGGTACGGAATTCTTCAGACCCCCTAATTTTTTTTTCACTCTTTGTTTCATTATTATTTGTTATATTGCAGCCATTGCTAAAATCATTTAAGTTATTTTTTTCCTCATTAATGTACACACACAGCACCCCATATACAGAAAACACAGAATTGTTGGCATTTTTGCAGATTTATTAAAAAGAAAACGAAATATCACATGGTCCTAAGTATTCAGACCTTTTTCTCAGTATTTAGTAGAAGCACCCTTTTTATCTAATACAGCCATGAGTCTTTTTTGGGAAAGATGCAGCAAGTTTTTCACACCTGGTTTTGGGGATCCTCTGCCATTCCTCCTTGTAGATCCTTTCCAGTTCTGTCAGGTTGGATGGTAACCGTTGGTGGACAGCCATTTTTAGGTCTCTCCCGAGATGCCCAATGGTTTAGTCCGGGCTTCTGGCTGGGCCATTCAAGAACAGCCCCAGAGTTGTTGTGAAGCAAAAAAAAAAAACGCCACTCCTTCGTTATTTTAGCTGTGTGCTTAGGTTCATTTTCTTGTTGGAAGGTAAACCTTCTGCCCCGTCTGAGGTCCTGAGCACTCTGGAGCAGGTTTTCGTCTAGGATATCCCTACTTGGCGCATTCATCTTTCCCTATCGATTGCAACCATGCGTCCTTTCCCTGCAGCGAAAACACCCCCACGCATGATGGCTGCACCACCCTGCTTGTCACTGTTGACGGTATTGCCAGGTGTGATCCGTGCCTGGTTTTCCTCCACACATATCCGGCTTAGAATTAAGGCCAAAATTTTCTATCTTGGTCTCATCAGACCAGAGAATCTTATTTCTTACCATTTTGGAGTCCTTCAGGTGTTTTTTAGCAATTTCCATGCGGGCTTTCATGTGTCTTGCTCTTAGGAGAGGCTTCCGTCGGGCCACTCTGCCATAAAGCCCCAACTGGTGGAGGGCTGCAGTGATGTTGACTTTCTACAACTTTCTCCCATCTCCGACTGCATCTCTGGAGCTCAGCCACAGTGATTTTGGGTTCTTCTTTACCTCTCTCACCAAAGCTCTTCTCCCCCGATAGCTCAGTTTTTGCCGGACGGCCAGCTCTAGGAAGGGTTCTGTTCTTCCCAAACGTCTTCCATTTAAGGATTAAGGAGGCCACTGTGCTCTTAGGAACCTTAAGTGCCGCAGAAATTTTTTTTGTAACCTTGGCCAGATCTGTGCCTTGCTACAATTGTCTCTGAGCTCTTCAGGCAGTTCCTTTGACCTTATGATTCTCATTTTCTCTGACATGCACTGTGAGCTGTAAGTTCTTATATAGACAGGTGTGTGGCTTTTTTTATATAGTCCAATCAGTATAATCAAACACAGTTGGACTTAAATGAAGGTGTAGAACCATCTCAAGTTTGATCAGAAGAAATGGACAGCACCTGATTAAATATATGAGTGTCACAGCAATAATGAATACTTAGGACCATGTGATATTTCATTTTTTCATTTTTTTAATACATCTGCAAAATGTCAACAATGTGTACTTTAATGAGGAAAAAAATTAACTTAAATATTTTAGCAAATGGCTGCAATATAAAAAAAAATGAGTGAAAAATTTAAGGGGGTCTGAAAACTTTCCATACCCACTGTATATAAACCTTTTATACATATATTTTTATATAATGTTTCTCATATACATAACTACACTATCACATTTTATAGCAGCCCATACATAATATCAATACCCATATATATTTACATTACTTTAAAATTATCATTTATTATTATTCATACTTTATATCTTATTGTATTCCATTAACGATATTTATTATATTTTATACCTTTTTTTTATTATATTAATTACTACAATTTTAATACATTTGTAGCTGGAAAAAAAATATTGCCGTTATCATCTGCTTTCCAATGAACCAGCTATGTTCTATAACACACAATTACAAAATACCCAAAATGTAAAATGCAAAACATCAGACCTCATGGAAACACGAATTTTCTAGCATAAACTCTAGCAGCAATCCAGTAACCTGAACTGAACATACATTACAGCATCCCAGCTCTAGTCAAGGAAGTACCTACAACCAGAGAAAAAATATCATGCTGTTGGCTGTAAGCACTAAACACACCAGAAAATACACTGGCCACCCGACATGCGTTTTGTCTACAATTCCACTATATTCCAAAACGCTCTGAGACAAAGAGTGGTTTATACAGAGCACAGGGGTCAATAAACACATAAGTTGTCGTCAGCACGCACATGCCGAATAGGCTAGATTGCTTTGAAGCGTTTTAGTGGCCTCAGGCACAGTATAGAAGCTAACAAGCAAACGACAAAGTCACTTGATTGGTCAAAGGGGTCACAGGAGGGTGACATAAACTCAACTGTGCCCAAAACTCCTCTCTCTATTTCTGCATATAGACCTTTCTCTTATGCTCTTGTCTAATAAATGCTACCGTTTAAAAGTTTGGGGTCAATTTCTATTTCAAATAAATTGCTGTTCTTTCAATTTCTAAAAAAAAAAGTGCAAAGCATCACGTTTTCCCACAAATTAGTATCCACCACACTGTTTTTTTTTTCAACATTGATAATTATAACAAATATTTCTTGAGTACCAAAATCAGCAAATTAGAATGACTTCTGAAGGATCATGGGACACTGAAGACTAATGGCTGCTGAAATAATTGACGCTTTATAGATAAATATAGAGCTAATATGTAATGTGATGTTTCTACAGCAAGATGTGATTCACACGCTGAATCCATTTTAATATTTTTCAAAACAGGTTACTAATTTCATTAGTGTCTACTTGCATATTAAATCTTAATGAATGTGTCAACCTAACTAAAGCTAAACTTATTTACACCACCTGTTCAATTCGGTGTTTAATTTAGCAACACATTTTGATTTAAATTTAATCTGTTTTACTATTAGATTACATTTAAATTTAGTCAGATTAACTTTACGTTGTCAAATCATACATGTGTACAAACTGATAGAATAAAGCAGCCAACATATTTTTCAAATTCCAAATATTGTGTATACGAGTGTGCTCCACATACTACAGTCGAAATATTCAGTCACATATTCTTTATGATAATTCAAGCACATTTCATTTGGTTTTTGCAATCAAACTGGATTATGTTTGGTTATTGTGTCATTTTTCATTCCAGTTAGTCATTTAAATGAACTGGTTCAGTAGCAGCTTGACGTCCTCTGGCGTGTAAATGGATTCTCTTTGAGAATGAAACGATTTTTTCTGATTAATTTTAGCTTTTTGTATGAATAATTATGACAAGGCTTTGTGATCTCAGAACATTCTGGACACCAGGTAAAATCCATTGAGGAAAACCAATAATGAGATCTAGGTCTGCTCTACTCTCCTTCCTCTCCTTTCCTTTGAGGACTCATGAGAAAAAAAACACATCACAAAGTTATTTCCTGAGATTAAGGTGCACAGAAAAAAAAACCTTGAGATGTCTCTGCATTTGCAAGGTCATTCCCACAGCTAATGTTTTTCAGGACATGTTGAGGCCCGTTCTTGGCCTGAATTACAGTCTTTCCTGCGATAAAAAAGATATTAAAAAGTGAAACACAGAAAAAGTAGGAGACAAATGGTCTTACGCTACAAGACTATAGCCAAAAGTGAACTGTAAAGTCAGCATTGGCCTTTTCATGAAAGGATTCATCAGTGCACACTACTGCAAAGAAAAAACGTCTCCGTATTCTTTAATCAAAATGTAATAACTTCTCTTTTAATCTTCAAAGCTCTTCTTCCTAAACAACTTTCCTTTTTAGCTCTCTCCAATCGCCTGGCTCCATTCTGGTATGTAACGCCCACTTTTCACAATCCAATCATTCCTGATGGATGAAATCAAGTCCCTCCCTACTTTTTTTTCTCTAATATTCTGCCAGAATCAAAAGGGGTTATGAACACCATTTGTTTTACTTAAACACACTTAATATGTAACCAAATAAAGTTACTTTTTAAGTGGCCTTTTTTGTGGGCTACAGAAATGTAACCTCACCCGCTCATTAGTCACCCACAGTTCACCATGACCCGTAGTGAACATGCAGTTCCTTAGTGTACATACAAGCCACCACAGCACACACACCCACACACACACACACACACACACACACACACGTACTCACACAGCAGTCTGTTCAATGTTGACCCCTGGCAGACAGTCCAATTCCCATGTACCTGCAAACACCAATGAGAGAGGACAAATGTTAGCTTCACTAAAAATAAGGACTTTGATAAACAATGAGACTGCATTTAAAGGAACACTCCACTATTTTTGGAAATAGGTCATTTTGCAACTCCCCTAGAGTTAACCAGTTGAGTTTTACCGTTTTCGAATCCATTCAGCGTCAACTCCGGGTCTGGCTGATAGTAGTGCTGGGCGGTATACCGGTTCATACCGAATACCGGTGTTTATTTTCGTTATGATATGAATTTTTAAAATACCGCAATACCGTTGTCGTTTTTCAATAATGTTTCAGAAACGGCGTTTGGGGGGGGGGGGTCTCTTTCCTGTTGTGCGAGACCAGCTTTATGTGTTACTAAGCGTGAAAGTTCAGAAACTGAAGCTGTAGAACTAATAGAACGTGATGACACAGAAGAACTCATCCACAATATCAACATTGACCTCCACAAATATCCACCGCCGTCCTAAACCGTGAAACCGGTAATTAGTTTTTTGAAAAATACCGTGATATTAAATTTTTTGTATACCGCCCCCACCACTACACTTTTAGGCTGCACTAGCATCGATCATTGAAGCTGATTAGACCATTAGCATCTCGCTCAAAAATGATATTTTTCCTATTTAAAACTTGACTTTTCTGTAGTTCAGTGTTAATTTTGTTGACGAATAATTTTCATCATAATGTTCGTCAACGAGATTTTTTTCACTGACGACAACGAGACGATAACGAACTAAAACTCTTTTTGAATGACAAAAACTATGACGAAAATATATTGACATTTTCGTCAACGAATAAAAACGAGATGAAAATGTTAGGGAGGGACGATTTGGGAAGAGATTCATTCAATTTCAGAACGAATCTGCTGCGTGGTTCGGAGGTTAGATGCGTATTGCGTACATATGAACCGGCGGGACATTAGCTAACATACACTTGCTGCACGTCGCATAAAACGTTAAAAAAATGTCAATATGTGGGAGTAAGAGAAGAGCAGACATATAGATAAATCTGACGACACAAGAGAGAACTCAGTTAGGTCCGGCTTTCTGAGCGCAGACACTGAATCATACACACACAGAGAGCGCGTCTCACAGCGCACTAGTACTCTTTCGCGTCGCATGAACAGAAAATTACACACAAAATGATGTCGAATTGTCTGTTTTGACGAGTATTCACGTAAACACAGTTGATTACGTCTTAAGTGAATGTAAACAGTAGGGAGAACGTGTATCAGTACATTGCATCCATTGCAGCTGTGCCTTCGGATTTAAAGGGACAGCAGCCTAATTTAGTTGCTATTGTCCGAGTCATTGACGTTAATCAAGCAACAAAAGAAAGACAGAAAATCATGCACTGCTCTTGACTGAAAAACTTTAGTAGCCCTAAAGATTAATCTAAATTTATTTATAGAAATAAATATGTCTGCTTGAAAGAATGACGAATATGGTAAACAAGTTGCGATAAAGAATGCATAATTAGCCTATATAAGACTGATCGCCTGTATTTGCATCTTATACGATACCATCTATTTTTGTGGTTTTATTGTGCCCACTACCCGATAGGCATAACCATATTATTTACTGTTATACAATGACTGAGTGAAGTAAGTCCATACTTCACTTTGGTTTTTCCTCCTTTCCCCCCCCCAATTCCTCTTTAAAAAAGTGTTGAAAATTAGCAGTCTTTCATGTTAAATTTAATCTTCATATTACAACAATAAAAAACATTATTTAAAGCATCAGCAGCAACACTAATATTAACAATAAGCAAAATAAATGTAGAAGGTCTAATGTTTTCAAATGGAGAAAATAAATAAAGGAAAGGAGTCATATCAACTTCATTTTAAACTACAGTTTTAGTAGGTTTATAAGCTGTTTAATAGGCTAAAGAGTGAAGAATAATTCACTGGATAATGTTAATTCACTGAATAATATTCTCTGGAATATTGAAATATAACAAACAAAACATCATATTTTATTGCATTTCTCAACTGGCATGTTATATCAGAATTATTAATAATGTTTTTGTCGTTCTAGATTATGAAATGCCTGTTGACAGCGCGGTTTATTTATGCAGTTACACAGAACTATACTCAAACTGCGATCACTCGCGGAGATAATAAATTAATTTCCATAGAGATGTATTTATTTAGATGTTTATTAGCGAAATAATGGTTATATAGTAGATGTTAATACAATTTAGGGTGTTTTAAACAAGTGAATCTTGTTAAAAGTTACATGCGGTGACCGTGCTGTGGAGCATTTCCTGAGCATCAACTCGGTGAGTGAACAGCAATATGAAAGCGGCTTCACGAGACTAATGATGAGCAAATATACAACAGAGAGAGAATTAAATTCAGCGCTTTTATTTCCAACATGCGCTCATTCATGGCTGTATTATTTAACTCATGCAAAGTTACGTCTTTATTGGGACAGGACTTAACGTATTATCTTAGTCTATGTAACTCCGCCTTCATGAGACGATGAGCATATAGACAACAGACAGAGAATTAAATTCAGCACTTTTATTTCCAACATGCGCTCATTCATGGCTGCATATTATTTAATTCACGCAAAGTTACGTCTTTATTGGGACAGGACGGATTATTTTACGTGACTCCGTGAGTTCGTCTCTATTTCTTCGAGCCAAGCTGCATAAACTGCATATCAGGCATTTATGTAATACATCTAATTTGTGCATTAATGGCTCTTACGTTAAATAAAGTTTACTAACTACGGTAAATCAAGTACCTGTGCACGCCGTTGTTGTTGTCTCCTCTCCCTTCAGACGCCGTGGTGCAATGGCGATCCTGCGCGTAATTCTCAAAACATCTACAAGATGGCGGTGTTTATCGGTGAATCCGATATTACAAAACCGATACCCGATTATTGTAAAATGCTTAAATATCGGGAAAAATATCGCGAAATCGATATAGGGGTTTAACTCTACTATATAACCATTTGGTATTTTATTAAAAAGAAGACCATGTTCTTGTTTTTTTATGAGAATGGTTTTATTTAATTTTAACATAAAGGCTTGTTGTGTGTCACCGCAGTTAAATCGATGTCTATCATGATAAAACCTTAATATCAAAACTATATAATGAGTTTGGAAATTTTGGATAAATGCTTAATAAATGCATTATACTGTAACTAAACCCATTAGATTTTAGACGACTAAAATTGTATGATATTTAGTCGACTATAACTAGACTAAAACTAAAAACAATTCATATTTATTTAGACTAAAACTAAATGGCATTTTAGTCAAAAGACTATGACTAAAACTAAATCAAAATTTGATGTCAAAATTAACACTGCTGATTTACATCATTTACTAAGACCGACGGAAAATGAAGTTGCGATTTTCTAGGCCGATTTGGCTAGGAGCTATACTCTCATTCCGCCGTAATACTCAAGGAACTATCATGGGTGCAGCAGGCGCAATGATATTACGCAGCACCTGATAATAGGCTAACTTCCGCCAACGTGACCACCTGCTTGCACAGGGAGCATGCTGGGGACTATTTTCAGGCGCTGTGTCATATCATTGCGCCTGCTGCACCCATGGTATGGCAGCAAAGTTCGTTGATTATTACGCTGGAATGAGAGTATAGTTTCTAGCCATATCGGCCTAGAAAATCACTACTTTTCATTTTCCGTAGGTCTTAGTACATGATGTAACTATAGAAGAGTCAAGTTTTAAATAGGAAACATATAGAAACTCTTTGGTCATTTTTGAGCGAGAGGCTAACGGTCTAATCAGATTCAATGATCTATGCTAATCTATAGCTAAAAGTGCTACCGCCAGACCTGGAGATCGGCTGAATGGATTCGAAAATGGTAAAACTCAACTGTTTAACTCTGGGGAGTTGGAAAATTTGTCTATTTTCAAAAATAGTGGAGTGTTCCTTTAACCCCATAACGCGACGCTCCTTATTTCTGCAACGTTAGAGAAGAATAAATCAAAAAAATTTAAAACAAAAAAAAAAAAAAAAAAAAAAAAAAAAAGGAAAAAAGATCCATGGCCTGGTTTTCAATAGTGTAGCGATGTATGAAGCACAGCTCACACAGAAGTCCCTTTTAAACCAATGAGAACCTGACTTTTTGTGTTGATCAATATGCGGTGAATATGTGACCAACTTGAACATGTTGTGAAAACTGCATGGGGAATTCTTTTGGTGTCACAAAATTCACGGTTGTGTCGATTCCTATGTAAATTACTGGTTTTCACCAGTGAAAAATCACAAAATAATAGTAAATGTGACTGCACCTCAATAAAATAAGAGAACAATCAAGCTCAATCAATTGAAACAATTAAAGTGGTGATTAACCTGAGTATAAGTCCCTGTGCACAAGGTACTTTTTAAAAGTGCTAAGTGAGTCTGGGAGAGAGTTCCACAGCCTGGGACCACAGTGACTAAAGGATGACTCGACACCTTTCAACAGATTTAGGCACGACCTGTAAGTTGCAGTTAGATGGCCTAGAATAACATTAGTGATCCAGCAGGAATACATTTAGTAATCATTGCAAAGTGGTGACAGGAAAGGGTGGAACAATTTTCCATTTATTTTTGGACAATGATATCTTCAAACTGAAGGCATGACAAATACTTACCAAGTAGTGACTCAAGCATGACGCAGGGTAAACGTTTCACAGCAATTATCATTCTGATACTGCTCTTACCGTGATCGTCCAGATTTGACTTCACCTCATCTCTTCCTGAAACCGAAAGAGAATATATATAAGTATGACCTCAATAGCACAGCGGTCTAAGGAAGAGCTGCAGAAACTAGGCAAAGTGACACATCTCTATTGTCAGAGAATAAGCAGAGAAAATAGTCTTTCTACGGTACAAAGCATGATCCATTAGCCATATCACTGAACTAAAACTGAATTCACTAGTCTTTCTTCCTTTGAACTCATTCAGCTTCTTTAGAAGACTATTAAAACATTCAACCTGTGCAATGAATGTTTGACAAACCAATAACCTGTGTCAGCCTGTCCATCAGAATCCATATTCTCTCCACTGGCATGTTTATTTCTCTGAGGAAAGGCATGTTATAGTGCGGTTGAAATTGCAGACCTCCTGGTGTTTTCTGAGAAATGGGGGTCTTGTGGACTGCAATGTTTCCATGCCAACTAACCATGATTCTGACTCTTGTGATTGTAACCAGGCCCTAATAGGTCATGTACTATGTTAGTAGACTGTATATGTGCGAGTGGGATGGGAGAACTGTGGTGAAAGATAAAGCATCATGAAGGTTTTTTTTTTTTGGTAAAAATTCCCCAATTTTTTTTTTTTTTTTTAGTGTCAATTCATTTCTGCGTTCCTAGGGGTTGCTGATGAATAGTGCTATCGTTGAGTTCGAATCGGAGAAGAAGAAAACGTTTTCTGACCCACCCCTTACTTGTTCAAGGTCCTTATCCAGTTTTTAGCCCTCGTCTACAGCGGAAGCTCCTGATTAATGGAACCAAATTTATGTTCTGTTTTTTTTTTTTTTTTTCGCTTTGCGTGGGGGTGGTTGGCCATGATAAGAGCTCTTAATGGCCTGCACCGAATATTGATCACTGTGCAGCGTGTAAACTAGTGTATTTGCAGGCTATCGCTTCATAATAGCGCCTGTTCTCTTCTCTTCCTAACAGAGAGTATAGTTGCTAATGCCTCCCGAGCGTCTCTCCAGCACACACCTGCGCACTCTCCTCCTATTTCTCAGTTAAAAAAAAAAAAAAACAAAACCTGTGAAGACGGCGGCTGAATCGTGTCGTGTGGTTTCAGATCACAGGTTTAGCATTCACCAGCCTTTCGCCTGGAGCATAGTTTTCAGGGCTCATAGAAATATGCCACAAGGCCCTCAAACAAGAGCAACCGTCTGCGAGTAAGCTCCATTTTACCTCCCCACCGACTTGCGCCGTGCAAGGCTGTGATAACGCATTAGAGCCAAGTCATGTTGCTACTGATCAGCGGTACAACAGACGTCTCTCGCTGTACTGAACTCTCTACAGTCATTAGGAAGTCCGTTTGAAGATGATGCTCAATGGCCCCATGGGAGTAGACTGCTCTCTCTGATATTACACCTATAGAAAGTGTTTTTGATCTTCAAAAGGTGCACCAGGTTTTTATCAGATGCCGTCAAAGATTTGATTTCTTTCAAATGCAGCAGAAATCCTGCAAATCAGTGTCTTACAATCTTTGTGCAAATGTTGTAATTAGTCATAATGTTTTTCGTTCACCTGAGCCCTGCGAGAGAAAGAGATTTTGTCTGGTTAATTACAGCGCCCAAAACGCTTTCTCTCTGGCTGATGAGAAGAGGATGGGCTGTGGAGAGTGCTTTATTAAACCTGAGGGAGAGAAGTTCAGAATTGTTACAAACTATTTTGTGTGAATGTCTGGATGGAGATTTCTTCAGAGAGAGGTTGATGT
>JADLZN010011780.1:0-46639 GCA_018155175.1 Sinocyclocheilus anophthalmus
TTGCATGATCTAGTCCAGCTCTCACATCGTTTTTCTAATCAGAAACTTGGTGTGCTTCACTTTCTGCTCCCGTTTTTTTTCTTCAGTATTTAGACAAATGAGAATTTTTTTTTTCTCTGTCTCTAGTAAAGCCACTTATTCAATTCTAAAGATAACCATCAAAATTACAAGGAATTATTGACCTTTTCAATCAATAAAACATACAGCTGGTATGTGATATTTTTTATGTGCACTTGTATTATTAGTATGTCAGCTGAAAATAGTAAGTTACTTGATAAGCGTACCATAAATGTAATAATATACCTTTGTATATTTTTATAAAGTGCATGTTCTAATGCACTAACAATGTCTAAAAGACAGGACTATAACTGTATGTTTGTCTCTTCAGTGTACACAGTTGTGTGTGCAATTGACTGTATGTGAATACACGTATGCAGTACATAAAGCTGTCATGTGCTTAAGTGTTACTAACTAGAAGTCTAATAATACTGGACTTTACATTCAGGATGTATGATTTATGTTGTCACATATGTGTTGCACCATGTGCTTACCATACATATGTCTCCTGTACATGTGTTTTCTTATTTAGGTGAGCCACCTGAGCCAGAGACAGGCTTTGCTCTGGACTGCAATAAAGATGTTCTGGAGGAGGATGAGTTCAGAAGTCTCTGGTCCACTGCCACCTCATTTATCTTCCTCTTCCTCTTTTCTCTGACCTACAGTGCTGTGCTCAGCTTCTTCAAGGTAATACAAATATTACTAAATAACGTGCAGAGCATTTTAAGTAAGATGATGCCTTTTGGAACTTTTACTGCATGTTCTTAGTGTTATATGCATGCTTCAATTTAGATTGCATTAAGCCTTCTTTTTTTTTTGCAGGTGAAGCAGTGATGATTTGTTAAAAGAACTTGTGAAGACTCCAAGGTTTATTTGTTTTGTGACTGTAATTAAATATTAGTCTAATGTATTTAGAAATCAAAAAAGGAAAATAACCATGCCATCTCTATCTCTCTTTTGCTCTGTCTATTTCTGTCTTTCTGTAAGCTTGTCTGAAAAACATATGGGCTTTCTGAGATGTTGAAACTACATCATTTGCCTCTGTGCACACATTTTTGAAGACACTGACAAATATGTACACATATCAATAAAGTCTTATTATATCTCTGTCAAAATGAGATTTTACTTTTTTGAATATTATATCAGCCTCTTACTACAAATGACATTATCTTGCATTTTCAGTAGATATTACTGTGATATTAGCAGAGATCCCCAAGGACAAATAACAATTGATACTATTTCTAACAAAATATACGCCATGACCTCAATCTTGATGTTGTGCGCTTGGACAATAAACTGGACTACATCCGACTACTACGCTCAATTCAGAGGACTGTAAGAGACTGTTGTGTTTTTGTGTTCACGGAAACATGGCTCAACAACAGCGTTCCGGACTGCGCTATTCATCTCGATCAGCTGACATGCTATCGAGCGGACAGAGCTCGCGTCGAGGGAGGTAAGACGCGATGGAGGGCTTTGTGTTTACATCAATGATGCGTGGTGCCGCGATGCTGTTGTGGTCTGCAAACACTGCTCACCCCTGGTGGAGTTTATGATTATTAAGTGCCGGCCGTTCTATCTACCGAGGGAATACACAGCCATACTGCTCGTTGCTGTATAAATCCCTCCCAGCTCCAACAACAGCAAACGGAGCGAGGCACTTAATGAACTGTACCAGCACATCAGTGAACAGCAGACAGCCCACCCTTCTCTTTTTCCAATCTTGGCTATGGATTTCAATCCTGCAGACCTAGTCAAGAGTGTGTTCCACCAAGATACACCTACACTCTAGCCTTTCCAACACGGAAACAACACTCGGGACTTGTTTACACACCGACACAAGAGCGGAGCTTACAGGCCTTTCCCCTTCCCCCACCTCGTGCCTTCGACACTCACTGTCCTGCTAATGCCCTGCCTCCAGACCCTCGCTCGTTAAGTCCCCAAACCATTTTCATAAACGATACGTGTGGCCAGGAAGGTCGTCAGAGGCTCTTCAAGACTGTTTTAAAACCACTGACTGGAATATGTTTAAGCAAGCTGCCACATACAATAACACCACAGAACTCCAAGAGTACTCAGAGACTGTCACTCCCTACATCACCAAGTGTATTGATGATGTAACAGTCACAAAGGCCATCACTGTCCGGGCCAAACAGAAGCCGTGGCTAACAGGGGAGGTCTACGGACTCCTGAAGACGCGGAACGCTGCCTTCAGAGCTGGAGAAGAGGTGGGCCTGAATCACGATGTCCTTCCAGACATTTTCACTCTCGCTAATGTCGGCTGTTTGCTCCCACATGCCTTCAAGCTACCCACCAGTCTTCCAGTCCCGAAGAAACGTCCGTCTTCACATCCTCCTTCAATGACTACCCGTCCAATGGCACTTACCCCCATCCTCATGAAGTGCTTTGAACGGCTAGTCATGCACCACATCAATTCTGCCCTCCCCCCCTCCTTGGACCCTTTCCAGTTTGCATATCGGTCCAACCGCTTAACCGATGATGCCATCGCCACTACCTTCCACTCAGCACTCACACACCTGGACGAAAAAGACTCATACGTCAGAATGCTGCTCATAGACTTCAGTTCAGCATTCAACACAATCATCCCTCAACAGCTCATTCACAAACTGGTCCAGCTGGGGCTCAACACTTCGCTGTGCAACTGGCTGTTGGACTTCCTGACTGGAAGACCTCAGGCAGTTCGGGTCTGCAGCAACACATCTAGCACCATCACACTGAACACTGGGGCCCTCCAAGGATGTGTGCTGAGCCCCCTCCCCTTCACTCTGCTGACCCACGACTGCAAACCTTCACACAACTCCAACCTCCTTATCAAGATTGCGGATGACACGACTGTAGTGGGTCTCATTATCAACAGAGATGAGACAAACTACAGGAGCGAGGTGGGCCGCCTGGCCGGGTGGTGCAGTGACTACAATCTCTCTCTGAATGTGGAGAAGACGAAGGAGATTGTTGTTGACTTCAGGAGAGTGCGCACTCAGCATATTCCTCTGACCGTCAATGGTGTGACTGTGGAGAGGGTGAGCAGCACCAAGTTCCTGGGTTTGCACATCACAGAGGATCTCTCCTGAACTGACAACACCGCAGCACTGGCCAATAAAGCACAGCAGCGTCTCTACTTCCTACGCAAACTGAGAAAAGAGCCAGAGCCCCGGCTCCCATCATGTGCACCTTCTACAGAGGAACCATCGAGAGCATCCTGACCAGCTGCATCCACTGTGTGTATGGTGCGCACATTCCTGCCAAAAACGCGTTCTGCCGCAAGACACTTCAACGCATAGGGAGAGCAGCTGAGAAGATCGTTGGTGCTTCTCTCCCCTCCCTTCAGGACATCTACAACACCCGTCTCACCCGCAAAGCCCTCTGAATTGCAGGTGATCCCACCCACCCAACACAGAGCTTCTTTAGTCTGCTGCCATCAGGTATGAGACTGCGGAGTCTTCAGGCCAGGACGATTAGACTGAAGGACAGCTTCATCCATCATGCTGTCAGGAAGCTGAACTCCCTCCCAACATTGCCCCCCCGCCCTCTTTTGCCCCACGCACCACTGAAATCTGACCCTCTGACGGACTCTCCCACCCCCCCCTCCCCAATACACACACACACTGTCAATTTTCGTTAATCCTCTAAGTAACTCTTTTGCACTTCAATCATTTTTTGCACTACAATCACTATATCTGCACTGTTGTTTACTTTACTGGTTTGCACTCTATCCTCCATATGCCTTGTGCTTTATATATATATATTTTTACATTTTACCTTATTTGTATATTTGTATAGTTGTATTTTGTATTTTGTATAGTTGTATTTTGTATTTTGTATTTAATCTGTATTTATGTTATCTGTATGCACCCAAGGGTCTGAGAGTAACGCAATTTCAATTCTCTGTGTGTATGTGCTGTACATGTGGAAGAATTGACAATAAAGCAGACTTGACTTGACTTATCTAAAAGGATGAGGGCAAAAACATCTGTAGATTTCTTATGAACTGCTAAATCATGCAGATTAATAAAGTAAAGCTTTTGAACACCATTGGAATATTTTTAAGAGAGTCGTATCTCAAACAAATCTGAAAAATCTCAATTTTTACAATTATTTTTTGTGTTCTTTTAAGACTGATTTAAACTGCACACAAATTCCTAGAAAAGCTGGAATTTTGGGTCATGCAAATGTGCATTGCAATGTGTTTCACATCACATTTTACTGTGTGTTTCTCTCTCGGTTTTCGGGTGTTGTATTTAAATATTTCATCTCTGGGGATCCACCAGTGCAGATGAACATCTCACATTCAGCAGCTGCAAACTGTCCAGCACTCAAGGATTTTTTTTCTTAATAATAGCCAAACAGTAATAAACTGAACAACCCATGTGCAGTTTCTAACAAGCATGATGAGCTGCAAAGAATTCAAAACAAATTGTCCTGTTGTAAAATGCCCATTTTACAAACACTGTTTATTCTGTGATCTGATAAAAAATGTAACAATATCCTCTCAATATGTAGCATGCTCATTAATACACTTAAGATTCATTTTAATTACCTTTTGTGGTCGATCCCAAAATTATGCTCCTTGAAACTGAGAATTCGGCGTGTTGCAAAAAAACTTCACAATCATTTTGATGTCTAAGAAATGTTGCTTTGCTGATATATGCAAATATGCCGGGCGAGTGTTTCATTTGACACTGAGTTCTCTCGAAGGAATTTCAGAATGTCCAAATTAGATCTAATCGAGAGCGTCTATGTAGTCGGGTCTCTCTTTCTTCCTCTTTTTGCTCACACCTGCTGAAGTGAAACTGCGTTCGTGTTGATGACTAACAATACAAAACCGAAGCCAGCAACGACTTATTTTATTACACTTTATTAATATTAATATTTTGTTTATATTTATTAATGCTGTACATGGTTTATTTTACACTTATAATGCGTAATTCAAAAATGTGAAAAAAGCGTATTTAATTTGGAAAAGATGTAATATATATACTTTCTGTAGCATAACTTTATTGCAATCACTATACGAATAAAAACGTTTATTAAAAAAAGTACACTACTTTTCTTAACATTTACTAAAAAAAGTTGATAAATGTTATGGGTAGTGTAAGTCTTAAAAAATAATAATGTTTTTATAGATTCTCAGTTCCTGAATGCACATGGCGCTAAAAAGAAGAGTCCTCCAAATGCACTTTCATGCAAGGTCTTAAACGTACTTGATTTTGCATATTGCTGACCCTTGCGTCCTCCAGTGGTGAAAACTATTTACATGGATGTCTTTTACAGTCACAAGTCCTCAAGTGAAGCCGAAGATGCAGTTAGCCTATATGACCCATCTGAGTTTTGAAATGCATTTTGTGTGTAGATTTGATTGTTTTACCCTATCTACTATCTAAACAAAATTATATACGTCAGATAAGTCCCTGAAATGGAAGAAACAACCTTCCCACAACGGTCATACATGCCCATTTGTGCAAACTTGGATCACATGATACGAACTATGAAATCATAATAATACAGCCTTAATAGATAAACTATGAGAAACAGAAACCATTAGTTCACCACTCGACTTGTGCCCTTCGTTCCTTGTCGATGTGGGCATGGAGGGCGCATGTCGGCTCCATACAGAAAAGAGAAATGATTCACGTCACGTAACAGGGAAAAACACACTCTTAGGGAAAAAAAGGTACAAAAACGTCTCGGGTTACTTATGTAACCATGGTTCCCTGAGTAGGGAACGAGACACTGCGTCCTCTAGGGGTCGCTATGGGGGGGAACGCCTCGTCGTGACCCGTGTCTGAAGAATACATTGAAAAACCACCAACACGTTGGCCGGCGACAGCCATGACGTCACTACCGGTGCGACTATAGTATAAATAAGTGCCGGGAGCACACATTATTCACTTCTTTGTCTGAAGCTTGCGTCCGCAGCATGACAAGAAACCTAGAGGACACAGTGTCTCGTTACCTACTCAGGGAACCATGGTTACATAAGTAACCCGAGACGTTCCCTTTCATGGGAACTTCGAACTGCGTCCTCTAGGGTTCGCTATGGGGAACGGTATACCCACACCACCATGCTGAGGGGAGTGCAAGCCAGAACCATGGTGAGCACTAAGTACCAACTCTACTATATTGCTATGGGAGTCGCCCCTGGTACGTTAGACGGCTGTCAGTGACGTTAATCCCTACGGCCAAAGGCCTAGGCTACTACCCAAACTGACCTGTTAGAGCCAGACTCCTGGGCCCAGGATAGAGCTCAAGGCTTGGAATCAGAAATAGATTCCTTTAAGGGAATACTACCAAGAGCCTAGAATCATACTAGTCTTGGCCTGTCACACAGGGGCTACCGCACATTTCTCTTTGCCTGTGCTGAAGGAACTGTCTCAACAGACCCTTAGTAGCAACACCCTGTTAAGTAGGTGTCCAGAGGATACATAGGAGGAGTGGTGCCCAAGGCGGAAACGGGGTTTTAAACCACTCAAAAAGAGCATGAAGTCTTTGCGCGTATCTCTTACCATACAGGATTTTTAGAAAAGTGGGCAAGCATAACGTGCACACTTACCACTTCTGTGGATTTGTAGAAAAGTGCGCAAAAAGCTTAACGTGTGCACTTACCATAGCCGGTTGCGATTTTTAGAAACACCATGGCAAAAAAGCATCAATGTATACCATCACACTGAATACCGTTCTAGTGGGTGTCTCGTGGCACCCTGAAAGAGCGCCCATAAGATACAATCGCGTTCCCCCAGACGCTATTATTCATGGCTATCTGCTGAGTGGCTAGCAGTAAAATCTGTAGCTGAGGGAGCCTCCAGCTCATCAATGGAGAGGGAGCTCAACCTACAGCATGTTCCACTGGTGGAACAGCTAGCAATTATTCAGATGAGGGAGCAACACACACCCAGTTCTCAATCCGAGAAGTGGGCTCGACCTGCAGCATGTTCCAAAACTGGAACAGCTAGCAATAATCTACTTAGCTATGGGAGCAACACAGTATCCCCTAAAAAAAAAAAGAAAAAAATTTTTCTCATTCGAGAACGGGGCATCGACCTACATCAGTGATTCCAATTGCTGGATACTCTAGCAGTATTTTATCCTTGGCTTAGGGAGCACAACCCCGCTCTCACGCGAGGGGCTCGACCTGCGCATCATTTAAATCAGTGTGAGTAATCATACTGCAATCTAGCCAAACCTCAGCGCATCAGGAGGCAGAGAGAGAGGCCTAACTGCCCTGATGCTGGTCAGGAATCCAAGCATCAGCTTCTGTAGAAAACCTAGAACTCAAATTCTCAAGTGAGAGGAGACTCGAATATCAGGGAATAACCGTATCTCATTCCAGGTAACGCCTTTGATAAATGGGAGCATTGCTCGATACTACACACGAGACATCCATGGAGCGAGAATCGCAACTCCTCAACTGATGATAAACGCTCGAATAAGAAACTCAACTCAAATACCCTCATGGGTGGGGTGGTGATGCTTCAAGAGGTATCCCTGGTGAATCGAAATCCCTCAGTGCGACCCAGATACGGTACTACCATCAGGGTAAGCATGAAGCGTAACTCCCGCCCCGCGCCAGTGATTTTTGCAGTGTGATGCCGTCGGGGGGGCCTTATAAATCACAAAGGCCTCCCTCATAAAGCCTGTGTTTGGCCACAGCTTAGGATGACTTCCAGGAAGTATGTAAAGCCGAAAACGTGCCACCCTTTACTTACCTTTCTGGACACTATCCTCGACGGTGAAATAAACACTGCCAAGTCGAGCACTCTTGCTTCTGACCCAGCAGCAGGGGTGTCCATCTGAGATCTAACCTAGAAAAATGGGTATAGAAACACACAGGTCCCGGGAATCACTTGCAAGATACTTAGGCAGCAGGGTATACCCAAATCACCAGTGTCATTAGCCAAAATACATATATTGTCATATATACTTCCTTTGTATGACTGTGGATCCGTCACTCACCACCATGGTCCTGCGTCGGAGCTCGTCCTGAGACGTCTTGTGTAAGACCGACCCATCAGTAAGTCGTGTTATATATGTGTTTTTTGTTTTAACCATAGAACCCACCACAAACTTGTCAGAGGTCCATAAGGAGGACTATTTTGCCGGAAAGCTTCCACCTTCTCGGTCAGTGACATATGTGTTGGTTTATTACAGGGGAATTAGGGAGGGGAATAAGGGTAAGATGTTACATACCCCCGGAGGGAAATGAGTAGATACTGAGGTATAACTCTGATCCGGACAAAGCGCTGACGCCTTGTCTGGATTACATCCCTAAGTTCTTGCCTATCTCCCTTTGACCCGCGATTCCTCCTAGACCTACCCGCAGGTGGGGGAGGAGCGCGAATCGCGACACTAGCCTTCTGTGCTCGTCCCTGATCCTCAAATCGAGACGGGCCAGAACCCCTGGGTTGTTTGGGCTCAGACCTGGACCTTCGTAGAATGAAGGTTTTTTGAACGGCTGGCTAGCGCTCTCTCGCTAGAAGCCTTCGCCTCCCTGATCTTTTCGACGACCGTCTCAACAAATGTACCAAAAAGTTCAGAGGGCGAAAACGGGGCATCGAGAAGAAAGCCCCTTTATTTCCTCCCGATGTCTGCCAGGTTCAACCACAGATGCCTCTCCATCACTACACGAGTCGCCGCCATACGATCTTCCCATGGCGATGGCACAGCCTGCTCTTTAGTAGCCCGGAGAGCAGATCCATGGTGCATCCACCAACTCGCAATCTCATCAGAAGAAAGGCCCCCTCGCCATTTATCCCCCGTCTTTCAGCAGATCAGAACCTGGTATTAGTTATGCGGCGCTCCCCACTGAGGTGCACCGCCATCCCCCGGTGGTGCAGTCGAAGCAACAGCCCTGACCGTGCGCGTATGCCCCTGCCATTCATTTAGATGTAGCTTAAGATGCACGGATGCAAGGACGGAGTTTTGAGTAGACGATTCCACCCACTAGAGAGATAGCTAGCTGCTTCTCTTCTAATAAACTGGGGGCCATTCATCTCATAGCCGTTACCATAACTCGGTATCTGAACAGCCGATGTGGAATGCGTTGAGGCAATAGGCCCTTCCATTCCTTCTCGACTCAGTCATTGAGATTCAGGAAGGGAAAGGAAGGTGTGCCTCACTGAGCTAAGGGTTTAGACCAGAAAGATCGCGTTCCTCGAGGCGACCTCGTCGACGCACTCTCCTTGCTTCGCACTTCCATGGCAAGTCAATAAGCCGTGCCGGGCGCGATCCTAACCGCTTAAGAGCCATCATAAGCGGTAGGAGGAATTGAGAGCTCTAGCCTCACGTTTCTTCTGCTCCTCTCTCACCATTTCCTGCTCTTCCTGGCTGACCCAGCAGAGCCCTGGCCCCTGGAGTCAGATGAAGTTAAAGTAGAGAACCACTCATCCTCCCGCCAGTTCTGTCTCTCCCGCCCCCCGCCGATGCTGCGCGAGGGAATGTAAGCCCCTCTCTAACCTCATCGGCGCAGGTTCGCCCTGAGATCCCCACGGGCTCATTTCCTCCTCCGTGCCTCAGCAGCGGCGGTCCTGAATCGCGGGAAGCAGATGGCTTCCCCTCTTTACTTGAAAAGAGAGACAAACGAGAACGGAGCTTTTTCATTGGAAAATGCTCGCAGTGCACGCAGATTGCCCCCCTCGAGGACATCGCGTGCGTGCTCTTTCGCCCATAAATCACACATAATTGGTGTGGTGTCATCTGTCGTCAAAATAGCGATGTACACGGATGCACACACTCTAACAAATGCTCTGCTAGTTGCTCTGCCATAATAAATAGGATTGCCTTCCATATTTCCTGAAATGCACGCTTCAAACCGAACAGTCATGAGACAATAAGTGAATAATGTGTAGCTCCCGTGCCTAATTTATCTATAGTCGCACCGTGGTAGCTGACGCAGGGTGTCGCCGGCGCCAACACCAGCTCGTTTTCCCTTAAATATAACTTGTCATATGTATTCTTCAGACACGGGTCACGACGAGGCGTTCCCCCCCATAGCCACCCCTAGAGGACGCAGTTCGAAGTTCCCATGAAATGGAACTGTCACCGGTGCAAAAAAAAGAGAGGTACAAATATGTACCATTAAAAATACTAACATATTCACTTGAGGTATTATTATGTACCTTTAATTTACTAATGTGCACCTTATAGAGGTAATTGAGTTAAGATGTATTATTTCCAAAAGGTAGCCTACCGGCCCAGTGACAGCTTTTGCACCTATTTTTCTGAGAGTGCATAAATTCTTATCATAAACGAAACAAAACCAAACAAACAAACAAACTAAAAGTTAATATTCAAAGCCAGTACTAACCTGTTAACAGTGCATACAACTGTTATCTCTTTTTTCCCTTTCAGAAATGAATATAAAAGTTTCGAGAGCTACTGACTCAACTAATGAATTGATTTAGGATCAATTGCAGGCTGTTTTAATCTGGTTCTTGTATGATATGGCCGTCTGTGTATTGTGTTGTTACTGATAAAAAAAATAGAAAAAACACTCGGGTCTCCTGAAACCAAAGATTCCTTCAAGATGAACGACTCATCACTAGGAATGGTGGGGAAAGTCCTGTGACCATTAGGCTATGATGTGACAGCAGCATGAGTGCACTTGAATGCTCACCATTTTGAGGAAAGACACAGTGATGAACATTTCAAATAAGGGGATCATTATCACACCAGGGTTACACTCTGGCAAACTCTTATCAACTATGGTGTGCATAATGGGACATCCTTCATTATGTTTATCAATTTGTGCCTTTTACTCCAGTGTTGACAGAAGTCACAGAACACTTGACATGAAAATTCACTTTATTTCATTGAAGCATTTGCTGTAATTCAAAATCTCATGATCATGTTTAATCTTTGCTCAAATTTCTTTATATTCATTTGTTTATTTTATTTATTTCGCCTATTTGTTTGTTTATTTATTTTTTGAGTAGTAATACTAAAATGACCAAACATGTTAAGCACTGAATATAACTTAATAAGATGAATCAAATACAAATCTACAGGCACAAGAGGCTCCTTATTGAATGGATAGATCGACATTCAAAGCTAAACGGCATTCAATAAAATGGCTAGATTAAATTATAAGCAAACTATGCAATTAATAAATCAATCACTTATAAATGTATGTACAGACAAAATGACAGCTGCCACTGACAGGAGACAACACATTTCAATATATAGATATTTCAATGAATATATATAGATATTATAATATATTTCAATGCTAAATAGTCCAGTACAGTGACGCGCCAGTAGGCGGAGCTAAAAGGCAGTGGAATCACCAGGGTCACCCCGAAGCGTCTTGCTCTGTCTTCCCCAATAGCCTAATAATACACTTTTGATACGATTTCGATTTTTAAGTTTCGGATTATGGAACATTCTGAAATGCATTTCTCAGCAATGATTCTTCTTGTTGCGAATTTTCAAGAGTTTCTGGAATATTCATGTATTTTAATAAAGTATGAAAAATTCGAGGAAAAGTTGGCTAGAAATTGGTCTACGTAAGTACAATCTTTATTTTCATTGATCATGTTGATGCTCCATAAAGCTCCATATATGCTTTTCTGCATGTTGGTTTGTTTGTTGTTTGTATCACCTTTACAATAATTTCTTGAAAAGTCTGACATTTCTCTCTTACTCTGCTTTATAAACACTAGAAGTAGAGCATTAGTTATTGTCTGGCTTTATGCCACTGTGCTATAACTACGACCATGCTGATTTACACCTGTACATAAACTCTATGAGACCCGGCTGAGACCAAATGAAATATCTAGTTCACGAAATCAAAAGGAGCACGTTGAAACATACATTGAGCAAAGCGAATGAAAAAAGTTTTATTTTTTTTATTTTTTTTAAATAGAACAATTTCTGACTCTGCAAAAATAGCATACTGACTATAGGGCTGGGCTTCCCGATAACGCTGTCTCTTAGCACTCTATCAAGACTCTAAAGGTATGTCTTAACTAAAGGTGTACCTGTTCTAGGCGGGTTCCCCGAACTATAACTTAAGTGCCATTAAACCCTCATCCGTCCCTCCCACACCTGTAACAAAAGTGTCCCTCGCGGGTCAAAATGACCCGAAAGCTTAAAATGACACTAATTTTTATTTTAGTCCAGAAAGCTCATTTTGATCCATTTTTATAATTTTCTTCTAATTATTTATGTATCTATGTATTTATGTATTTTTTTATTATTATTTTTTGGTGATTTTTATTTTATGTACCTTAAATTCTGGATATTTCTAAGAAAATATGAGCAAATAAGCAATTTTGTCACAGTATTTCAGAAAAAAAGACAATTCCAGTCCATTTCATCAAAAACCTACAGATGAACTTGGAATGGGGTCACTGAGCCTTTCTGATGCCATCTGGTGGAAAAAAGTCATAAAATTGCATTTTATGGTTACTGCCACTAGAGGGGCTTATAGGATCCTATGGAGATTCTTAACTGAGTTGATTTATCCTAAACATATTGAATATTGTCATACAATTTTCATAAATATGCTAATTAATATATAATATATATTTAAAAATCTAAATACGATATAAACTCATTGGTCTCCACCACATCACTCAAATCTAACTGTGTTAAGTCAAAAAAAAATTCAAAATGACAGTCATTTCCCAGCAGAAACAACAAACATGTTATAATGTGTATCTATGGGAGTGACATGTACTATGGCTGTGTGTGTGTGTGTGAGTTTTTTCTGCTTTGGGGATATTCTGTAGTCTCAGCCCTTCATTTGGGTATAAATCTTAACTGGATTGTGCCATATTGTGTATATAAAAAAATATTTTTTTCCTACAATCCATTCATTCCTATGGGGGTCAAATTGTCCCCGCTATGGGATCACTTGTTTCTTTTTTTTTTTATAACACCCACATAAACTCCTCCAATCCACTTACTGGTCTTTGTGTGTGTGTGTGTGTGTGTGTGTGTCGTTCCCCGTGCCAAGTGTGACACAGTAAAGACGCCTTGAACCATAAACACGATCAACGCCACTAATGAAAAATTCTTTACAATCAGTTTTCTGGTCAAATGACCAGGTTCCGGTATACCGCTCTTACGTGGGACGTTATCAGGTGCTGTCCATGGCAGTGGTGCTGAATTGGTTGATATCAATGGCTCGAGAATCGATCATTCATTCTATGCAGGGGCTGCTTCAGTGTGTTATGTGAGAAAGCAGTGTTCTTTATAAAGGAAGTGTTGATTTTAAATAAAGACACGGAACCTTTTCCTGTTAGAATGCAAAGAACTTGCGTGAAACTTTTACTTTTGCTTTGCAACATACATCATGTCAGGAAAGAAAAGCGAAAAAGAAAATTATATTCCCAGAGCACATCCCAGTGGTCACCACATAAAATACAAGGGAAAAAAGCTACATGAAACACTGCTTAATAATTTGACAGTTTTTAACAAAAGAGAAAAAGAAACACCACAGAACTACCTTCTGGTGAGCAGTGCTTTCCACAAGAAGCACCTTCAGAATATTTGAAAATTGCAGTTATCAGGCCGTCATGGGATCAGTATAAACAATAATCCAAATTGTCAAACTACATACCAACCATATAATTTGTATTATTTCGAATGCTTGCCGAGATACCGCAACCTCATCCCATCACTTACGATGCGTATCACTAACTGGCCGTACTGTCTTGGCTTTTTTTAAGGGTAATTATTCAATTTTATATATATATTTGCACATACACTAACTGGCTCCGCGGACGTAGCCGTCTTTGATTTAGGACAACTATTTGCTGTCTCGCTGCTATAGTTTGACCAAACTCGCCACCACCACAATCATTCCCCTTAAATAGACTCCTAAGCCTTTACGGCCTAATGGTTTGCAAGCTGATATAGGCTACCTTTGGCTAATATAATAAAAAACGCTAGCAACCATTAGTCTAACGACAATTTAATTACTTAGCACAAGGAAGCTCTCTATTTTTAAAATAAAATGCTATAGCCTAATGACATTACGAAAAGTGCGACAGCTGCAAATCACGTCGTTATTGGACTGCACGAGTTATGCATGCATAAGGAGTCAAATGTTTTTTTTATCACCCTAATTAGATTATGAAGAATGATTTGTTGATTGTTTTCCCTTTAATACATACCTTACGCAATATATTTTTCAATTACTTTCAAAAAGTGGTAGGGACAATATCGACCCTGGCAAAAAGTGGTGGGGACATGTCCCACCCGGTCCACCCGCAAATTACGCCTATGCTAAGAACATTTCGGGAAACACGTATTAACGATAAGGTACAGCTTGACAACCTTTACATGCTTAATAACGACGTAGCGGTAAGAAGGTTTCGTTAAACTCAGCCTAGCTTTATCAGCAGTATGATATTTAGAGTGCATTATTTACTCTATTATTAAATATAGACCTATGTATTTCAGAGTATGGATCGAAATGTTGAATATAATTCAGTAATTCTATGATGTTTATTCCTTGTATGCTTAATATAGAGTCTACTATAGTTGACTGTGCAACATTTCAGTTTGAAAGAACATTGAAAAATCTCTATCAGTCTATGAAGTATGAAACATAAGGTGTCATGTATTTGTTATTGCTCGGATCACTGTGCAATACAGCGGCCACGGTGATAAAAGCTATGACAAAAACTTCAGTCCAGGTCTAAAACTGGTTAACGTTTTAATCTGTAATGATCTACTGCATAACATTGGCTACATAAATGTATGACATTACACAAACCTGCTAAACTGTGCATTTAAATGCTTTGAAAGAACCTGCAGCAGAAAGGAAAATGTGCTGCTGTGTGTAAAGCCTGTTGCATGCGGAGTATTTGAGGAAGCATGTATCACTGTGCATGGAGTGGCCACAGTGAAACATTTCACTTCATAAACCCCAATGGATATTTTTGTTGGACTTTTGCTCAGTTGAATTATGGACACTGGTTCCACATAATTTGTTTGGGTTCACAGTATACATTCACATAGTTTAATCAGATGTATTTTAAATATAGCGTGCTCTGTTTAAGTTATCATTGACATTGGGAGAGTCGAACCACTCTCCCTGAATCACTCTTTCACAGATTGATCCTGATGAATCTTATCATTGTCATCCTGGAATATGTGTACATCTTCCATCATGGTTGTCCGAGAAATGAAAAGCTACACACTGTATCAGTTAGGGTTATGAGGACTGTTGACAAACATGCCAGAAACATATTCATCACGGCAAAAATAATTAAATCCTGAAATCTTAAGTATTTGCTTTACATCCAAATGGCGACTTTTCTTTGGCCAGGCAGTGTATTTGAACAATTTCTTGCAATGTGATCAAATCATATACCATTTTTATGACCATGCTGAATTTCGCTTTATTCCAAGTCTGTTTTGGACTTTCTGCAATACGCATTTATATGTAAGTTGACTGTTAGTATAGTGTTTTGGTATTTTCAATAGAGCAGGTTTTTTTCAGTCAGGTAAAAGTACTAAAACTTCTAAACAAGTCCTCGACAAACATTTATAGAGCAGAATATTAATTACGGTTTATAATATTTGTTTATGATTATGATTATTATTATTAATTTGAAAGTATACCCACATTTTTTAAACTTGCTATTTCAGGCATATTACCAAATAGCGGCATGAGAAGTCAATATGAAAATGTAGCGATCACTGATCCTAAAGTCAGACAAATGTGTGTGCTCTGATAACAGGGTCTTTGTTTTTGTTATGGACTGTCTCTCTGTGTATTACGGGGGCACAGTATTTCAACGCATTACAAAAAGCTCAGAAGCATCTGTAAATGAATGATCACAATAGTCAATCTATAATGTGCAACATAAATAGATTTTCTTCACCATCATTTTTCACCTTAAGACTTCATACAGTGGAATAATCCAAATGAGCAGATTCAATTCTGGGTAACACTTTATAATAACTTTAATTAATAAATCATTAACAAACATTATGTAATGCTTAATGGATCATTAGTTTATATATATTCACATATCTAGAAACGTGAAATAATATTCTTGTTATTGTTTACTAATAAATGTATTAAACATTACCTAATAATTAACATTTCATGTAAATTAAAATGATCCTGCACATTTTAAAAATCAACAAATGATTTTAACAGATGTTATACAATGATTAAAAGCTTTTGTGTCACTTATATATTATGCACACGCAACACACACACAACACACACACACACACCACAACACACACAACAACACAAACACATACACACACACACACAACACAAACACAACACACACACACACACATGTGAAGCGAACAGAGTTAAGTGAAACAGAGAAACGTTTAATTTCATAATCACAAACCTCTGTAAAACACCGACATTTTTGTTGTTGTTGATTTAATCAACTGAACTCTGGCCACTGGTTCCGCATAATTTGTTTGCATGCAGTTTCCTTTCTCATTCATATAGTTTCAATATAAGTGTTTTGTGTTAATTAGATGTAATTTCAATTAAGTACAGAGTATAAGTTATCCCAAAATAATTCAGCCATGTTAACTTTTATGTTTGATAGAGTTTTAGATTGTGTTATTTTTCTACTCCAGCACATCCTAAAGCTTTCAATGGGGTTAAGATCAGGTGCTAAACATACAACATGCCAGAAACATATTACATAACTGCAAAAATAATTCAATCCTAAAATCTTAAGTATTTGCTTTAAATCCAAACGATGAGTTTTCTTTGGCCATTGCAGTGTATTTGAACAATTTCTGGCAACGTGATCAAATCACATAAGATTTTGATGACCAAGCTGAATTTCGCTTAGACTTTGCACAATATAATTATGTTCTCATCTCAAACATGAATGTATGTAAGATGATTGTAAGTGTATTGTTTTAGTATTTTCAATAGACAAACTTTTTCAAGTCAGTTAAAAGTACTAAAACTAATTTCTTAAAGCAGTCCTCAACAAACATTTATAGTGCAGAATATTAATTACGGTTTAGAATATTTTCTGTATGTATGTATGTATGTATGTTTTATTTATTTGTTTCTTTGTTTTAATTTTGAAATTATATCCACATTTTTAAACTTGCTTTTTTAGGCATATTGCTAAATAGTGGCACTGAGAAGTCAGTATGAAAATATAGTGATCCTAAAGTCACTGATACAAAAGTCAGATAAATGTGTGTGTTCTGATAACAGGGTCTTTGTTTTTGTAATGAACTGTCTGTCTGTGTATACGAACATAGCTGGGGCACAGTATTTCAACCCATTACAAAAAGCTCAGAAGCATCTGTAAATTAATGATCACAATAGTGAATCTATAATGTGCAACATAAATTGATTTTTTTCTGTCATGATTTTTCACCTTAAGACTTCATACAGTAAAATAATATTTATTACATGACCATATAGGCTACACTAAAGTATGACACAAATTGCCCTTATCTGTAGCCATTATGCAGTTTTTATATCTTACACACACACACTCACACACACACACACACACACAAAGAGTAATATAAGGGCTTCATAATAGATATTAAATGACAATAATGCACAACAATGTTAAGAGGGAAACCTGATTATGATATGAAGATTCACCTTTTTGTACACTGTGACAATTCTGTGTAACTTGCTGCATGATGTGAATATTATTGCATTTAGTGTGTGTATTATAATGCATCTTTCCCTAATAATGCCATCATTATTTCCTGTCAAACAATGTTTCTCTTCAAACCTAAACCATTGAACTTTATTCTCCAATTACACTATAGAAACATCACGCACAGAGACACAAACTTTAGTAGTTTCAATACATTTATGACATTGCACAGCTAAAAATATTATTTAGAAGAACCTGCAGCAGAAGGAAATTGTGCTGCTGTGTGTAAAGCAGGAGGAGTATTTGAGGAAGCATGTATCACTGTGCGTGGGGTGGGCACAATGAAACATTTCACTTCATAAACCCCAATGAAACATGGATATTTTTGTTGTTGTTGTTGCTGTTGATTTAATCAACTGAATTCTGGCCACTGGTTCCACATAACTTGCTTGGGTGCACAGTTTCCTTTCTCATTCATATAGTTTAAATATAAGTATTTTGTGTAAATCAGATGCAATTTTAATAAGTAAAGAGTACATGTTTAAGTTATCCCAACATAATTCAGCCATGTTAACGTTTATGTTTGATACATTTTTAGAGTGTGTTATTTTTCTACTCCAGCACATCCTAAAGCTTTCAGTGGGGTTAAGATCAGGACTCTGTGGTGACCAATTCATGTATGAAAATGATTTCTCATGCACCCTGAATCACTCTTTCACAGTTTGATCCTGATGAATCTTATCATTGTCATCCTGGAATATTGTACATCTTCCATCATGGTTGTCCGAGAAATGAAAAGCTACACACTGTATCAGTTAGGGTTAAGAGAATTGTTGCCAAGCATACAACATGCCAGAAACATATTCATTACTGCAAAAATAATTCAATCCTAAAATAAATCAAATAAATACTCCTTAAGTATTTGCTTATTTAAATTCAAACGGCGGCTTTTCTTTGGCTAGGCAGTGTATTTTGTTTTATTTTCAAAAGAGCAGGTTTATGTATGTAAAATGTAGTGGGCTAACAACACTGACTTAAAGCACTCCTCAAACATTTACAGTGCAATATTAATTATAGTAAGTATTTCTTTATTTTTTATTTATTCATTCATTTGTTCATTTATTTATTTAGTTTTAAGTTTGAAATTATACCTACATTGTAAACCTGCTTTTTCATTGAGAAGTCAGATAAATGTGTGTGCTCGGATAACAGGGTCTTTGTTTTTGTTATGGACTGTCTGTCTGTGTATACGGGGGGCTGGGGCACAGTATTTCAACCCATTACAAAAAGCTCAGAACCATCTGTAAATCAATGATCAGTGAATCCATCATGTGCAATCAAATAGATTTTTCTCTATCATAATTTTCACCTTAAGACTCACTACAGCATGACACACACTGCCATCAAATGTAACCATTTTGCAGTTTTTATATCTCACACACACACAAATGTAAAATTAGGGCTTTATAATAAATATTAAATGACAATAATGCACAACAATGTTAAGGGGGGAAACCTGACTATGATATGAAGATCACTTTTTTGTACACTGTGACAATTCTGTGTAACTTGCTGCATGATGTGAATATTATTGCATTTAGTGTGTGTATTATAATGCATCTTGCCCATAATGCATCATATTTTATTTACTGTCATTTGCCGTTCTTTCGGAATGAGACGTTAAACCGAGGTCCTGACTCTCTAAGGTCATTAAAAATCCCATGGCACTTCACGTAAAGAGTAGGGGTGTAACCCCGGATTCCTGGCCAAATTGCTGCCACTGGCCCTTGTCAATCATGGCCTACAAATAATCCCCATCCACTTGATTGGCTCTATGACTTTCTCTCCTCACCACCTGTAGCTAGTGTGTGGTGAGCACACTGTTCTGTTGTACTGTGGCTGCACCCCCCGATCCTGTGCCTCTAAGGGCACCTGGTGTGGTTGCGGAGAGCCCCCCTCCCATGCCTTGTACGCACTTTGGTTGTACAGCAATACACAGTGTAAAGCTATAAATGTATCATTCATTCAAACAACAGTTTCACTTAAACCTTAACCATATTGAACTTCATTCACAATTACACTATTCGAAACATCACATGCAGACACAAAAAGTTTAGTTGCAATAAATGAGGAGATTGTTCTATTAAAAAACTCATATCATGTTGCTTTATCTTTATTCTGTGGCATATGAGCTCAAGTGAAACTGAAATGGCTGTTTCTGTAATACAATTTTTAACAGATCGGATAGATGCTTCCAACCAAAAGCGCAGGTGTTTCCTGCTGATATTGTCAGAATCAAACCTCTGAGCTCTTGATTGAACTGTTAAAATAACCCTGTGCTTTTCTTCTGTAGATGCGCTCTGACATTTGGTGTTTAGCAATAGCCTTGTTATTTTATATATTTTGCATCAAACATTTAATATTTACTTAGAATAAAACATACTCTGCAAGCAAATTTGGACTTGAACTTGTACTTTAATAGTGCAACATAAGCACTCAAAAGAAATGTATAATTTGTTTCAAAATTATGACTTGATTCATTTATGGACGTTGTTCATGTGTTCACGTTAACTTAAATATGTAGAGAGAGAGAGAGAGAGTCCCATGTCAAATGAACTCAAACTAATCTTTTCAGAATTAGATGGCAAAAGCACACATGCAAGAACATAGCATATATATGAGCAATATCATACGAGTCGCCATCAGGGGCATGTTTAGAGTTTTGAGGGCACTAAGCAAGAAGCTCTGCTTAGTGGAAATCCCATCAGTGGCAGTCCCGTTCCCCCGTGGGACCCCCGTGGTTTGCATGTTGCCTAAACATGCTATTGGTACACTGTAAAAATGAGTGTAATTTTAACTGTAAAATATTGTAAAAACATTATGGGAAAAAATTTTTATATAGTCAAGTCAAGTCAAGTCACCTTTATTTATATAGTGCTTTTAACAATACAGATTGTGTCAAAGCAACTGAACAGCATTAATTAGAAAATAGTGTGTCAATAATGCAAATGACAATAGTAAACACACATTTTTCAGATAAAGACAGTTCATCATTGAATTCAGTGTGTCATGCATCCAGCTCAGTCAGTTTAAATGTATTCTGTGCAAATCAAGTCAAGATTATTGCTGGACAATGAAGTGTCCACCAACTAAGCAAGACAGCGGCACAAAGAACACCAAAACTCCATTCGGGACAGAATGCGAGAAAAAACCTTGGGAGAAACCAGGCTCAGTGGGGGGCCAGTTCTTCTCTGGCCAGACGAACCAGCAGTTTAATTCCAGGCTGCAGCAAAGTCACATTGTGCAGAGGACTCATCTGGTTCCTGTGGTCTTGTCCCGGTGGCCGTCTGAGACAAGGTCTTTACAGGGGATCTGTATCTGGGGCTCATATAGTTGTCCTGGTCTCCGCTGTCATTCATGGCTGTCGAGGTCCTCTCTAGGTCCTGATCCACCATATGGGCTGGATACGTACTGGATCCGGGTGACTGCAGTGACCATCTGATCTGGATACAGACTGGATCTGGTGGCTACGGTGACCTCGGAATAAGAAAGAAACAGACTAATATTAGCGTAGATGCCATTCTTCTAGCGATGTAGCAAGTACATCGGGTGTTATGAGAAGTGATTCCCGGTTCCGGTTGACCTAATTAATGCAGCCCAAAAATCCTTTAACAGATTTGAATATCAGAAATGTGTTAGTGTTTTATGTGTAAAACAGGTTAAAGAGATGGGTCTAGATTAATCTAGATTTAAACTGACAGAGTGTTTCTGCCTCCCGAACAATGTTAGGTAGATTATTCCAGAATTTGGGCGCTAAATAGTCAAGTCAAGTTTATTTGTACAGCCACTTTTCACGATACAAATCGTTGTAAAGCAGCTTTACAGAAAATTAAGTTTTTACAATATTTAGTGGTAGTTTATCAGCGGTGACTGTCAGTTAATGTACATATGGCAGAAACGTACTGAAAAAACAATTAAAGACGTAATCAAACAGACGAAGAACACTATTAACAGCAATTATTATATGATGCAATCAAACGTATAGCAAAATGTGGTAGTTCTGTAAGATGTTTCAGGGTTGGCATCATCTGAGGTTCCCTTGAGGGGTTGGCATCATCTCTTCTCAGGTGTGCTGGATCCAGACTGAAGCTTGTGTAAATCCTAGAAACAGAGAAACAAATAGAGACATAATTAGAGACATAATTAGCTTCTGTTCCAACCAAGCAAAATTTATTTGTTTAACCCAAACTAAATAATAATAATAATGTGCATTTGATCAGATAAAACTGAAGTACAAGGTTATGAGATACACTATGTGAATGCTTGGCTAAAGAGATGTATATTTAATCTAGATTTAAACAGAGAGAGAGAGAGTGTCTGAACCCCGAACGTTATCAGGAAGGATATTCAGCGTTTGGGAGCCAACTGCGAAAAAGCTATACCTCCTTTAGTGGACTTTGATATCCTAGGTACTATCAAAAGTCCAGTGTTTTGCGACCTTAGGGAGTGTGATGTATTGTAGCGTGGTAGAAGACTAGTTATGTATGCAGGAGCTAACCCATTAAGGGTCTTATGGGTAAGTAATAGTATTTTGTAACTGATACGAAACTTAATAGGTAGCCAGTGCAGAGAAAATTGGGGTAATATGATCATATTTACTTGACCCGGTAAGGACTCTAGCCGCTGAATTTTGAACTACCTGTAGCTTGTTTACTGAAGATACAGCACAACCAGCTAGCAGTGCATTACAATAATCCAGTCTAGAGGTCAAGAATGCATGAACTAGCTTTTCTGCATCAGAAAACAGGTAACATATTTCATAACTTGGCAATGTTTCTAAGATGAAGAATGCTGTTTTTGTAACATGGGAAATATGATTTTTAAAAGACAATTTGCTATCTAATATAAAACCCAGATTTTGACTGTAGAGGAAGTAACCGTAAATCCGTCTAGTTGCAAATTGTAATCCAAAATATTCTGTGTACTGCTTTTTGGTCCAATAACTAATATCTCTGTCTTATCCGAATTTAATAGGAGAAAAATATTGGTCATCCAATCTTTTACATTTTTAACACCCTCTGTTAGCTTAGATAATTTAGAAGGTTCATCTGGTCTTGTTGAGATATATACAGTATCTCAGAAGTGAGTATGCTCAGCGGCCAGAACAGTGGAAATAATCCCGTATTTTCTAATAATATTACCAAGGGGTAATATGTATATTGAAAATAGCAGAGGACCAAGGACAGATCCTTGTGGCACTCCATAATTTACTGACTTTAATTGAGATGATTCCCCGTTTAAAAAAACAAAGTGGTAGCAATCGGACAGGTATGATCTAAACCATCTCAAAGCCTGCCCTTGAATACCTGTATAGTTTTTTAATCGATCTATGAGTATGTCATGATCTATAGTGTCGAAACGCAGCACTAAGATCAAGTAAAACTAGCAATGAGATACAGCCTTGGTCTGACGCAAGAAGCAAGTCATTTGTAATTTTAACTAGTGCAGTTTCTGTGCTATGGTGGGGGCCTGAAACCTGACTGAAATTCTAAATAGAGAATTTTTTTGCAGGAAGGAGCACAAATGAGCAGACACAACTTTTTCTAAAATTTTAGACATAAAAGGAAGATTTGAGATGGGTCTGTAATTTGCCAGATCACTAGGATCTAGTTGTGGTTTCTTAATAAGGGGCTTAATAACCGCCAGCTTAAATGGTTTTGTGACATGAACTAAAGATAACGACGAGTAAATAATATTGAGAAGCGGTTCTTCTGCGACAGGTAACAACTCTTTCAGTAATTTAGTGGGTACAGGATCTAACAGGCATGTTGTTGGTTTAGATGCAGTGATAAGTTTATTTAGCTCTTCCTGTCCTATAGCTGTAAAGCACTGCAGTTATCTTTTGGTGCGATGAATGAAGCTGTAGTATTATACGCTTGTTATTGTATTTCTGATGTTATCTATTTTATCAGTGAAGAAATTCATAAAGTCATTACTATTAAACTGTGAGGGAATATTTAGATCGGGTGGCGTCTGGTTATTTGTTAATATAGCCACTGTGCTAAATAAAAACCTAGGAGAGTTTTGGTTATTTTCTATGAGTTTGTGGATATGATCGGCCCTGGCAGCTTTTAGAGCCTGACTATAGCTGGACATACTGTTTTTCCAAGCAATTCTAAAAACTTCCAAGTTAGTTTTTCTACATTTGCGCTCAAGATTATGAGTTTTTTTCTTGAGAGAATGGATATTACTGTTGTAACATGGCGCAGTACGTTTTTCTCTAACCTGTTTCAATTTGATGGGGGCAACAGCTTATAATGTATTAGAGAAGATCGTGCCCATATTGCTAGTTATTTCGTCTAGTTCATTTGTACTTATTGGTACACAGAGCAGTTAAGATAAATCAGGCATGTTATTTGTGAATCTATCTTTAGTGGCTGGAATAATAGTTCTGCCCGGACAATAACGCGGAGCCATATAATTAATATCAGTAATACGCAGCATGCACGATACAAGGAAACGGTCAGTAACATCATCGCTTTGAGGTACGATATCTTTATCAGTAAGATCGATTCCATGCGATATTATTAAATCTAGTGTATGATTAAAATGATGAGTGGGCCCAGTGATGTTTTGCTTGAGTTTATTAGGTCAGTAAACGTAAGTCCTAATACATAATTTGTATTATTAACGTGAATTTTAAAATCTCCGACAATTAGCGCTTTTTCAACAGTAACCAATAGGTCTGAGAGGAAATTCTTTTAGGAAATCTGTATACGACCCTGGCGGTCTATACACAGTAGCCAGAGAAAGAGATAAGATAGATTTCTTTTGCATATATGACAGTGTAACATTAAGCAAAAGTATTTAGAATGAGTTAAACCTGCATCCTGTCTTCTGAGAAATATTGAGAATATCACTATATATTGTTGCAAAACCGCCACCACGACCAGTCTGACGGGCCTCATGCTTATAATAGTAGCTTGGTGGAGTAGACTCATTCAGACCAATATAATCATTAGGTTTTAGACAGGTTTCAGTCAAGCAGAGTACATCCAAACGATTATCTGTGATCATTTCATTTTCAATAACTGCTTTGGGTGAGAGTGATCGAATGTTTAGGAGCCCAAACTTTAAAAATGTTTTTGTTCATTTATTTTAAATTTTCTGGTTTAATCACGATCAGATTATTTCTAGATCCTGCATTAAATGTATATTTTGACCTCACTATTCGGGGAACAGACACAGTCTTTATAGATTGGACCGCACAAGTACTTCTATCATTTAAGCAGGTATAACAAAAGTCATCAGGGCAGTCATTTGAGATTTGACTTACTAGTCACATAGAGCGCAGCGTCCTGGAGATGTTGTCCGACATGAGGTTCCGCTACGACTCTGCTGGGGTGCAGGCCATCAGTGCGAAAAAGCCTAGGACGCTCCCAGATAAGATTCCAGTTATTAACAAAGAGCATTTTCTGTTCTTTACACCATGACAATACCCATTCATTTAAAGCAAAAAGTCTACTGAACTTTCGTGTCCTCGTCGATACGTGGGAAACGGTCCTAACACGATGATCGTCGTCGCGGGCGATATACTGCGCACCGTCTCGATCAGGCTCCTAAAGTCCCTCTTCAGTGTCTCCGTCTGCCGCAGCTTGGTGTCGTTAGCCCCGGCGTGAAGCACGACCGCTCCGGTGCTCTAGTCGCCCTTCAGGATCGCTGGTATCTGCGCAGAGAAAGGAAGAAGAAAGAAAAATCGAGAACACGAGCACCAGGGAAACAGTGTGTGTGCACTTTACCTTCAGCTAACGTAGCACTGACGTGCCGGACGATGGAGTATCATGTAGCATCCTGGACCACCAAAACCAAAGTAGATTTTGTTAAGCTAGATTTAACAAATGACCTCTGTAACAGCCCGTGAAGTGGCAGAACAGGCCCCCTGATTCCATGGTAACCATGGACACCGATACCATTTACGACCCTCTGGAATTTAGGTGGAAGCAAATCACCTCATTTGCACATAAGGAAAATCCACAAGGAATGGCCTTTTCTACAATTAATTCATAGGAAACCTTTATTTGACATGACCAGTTTATCCTTCAGCGTCATTGGGGGTATATTATTGTCATCGTGGTATTTTGTCTTTGATATTTTGGACTATTTTCTGTAGCTGGTGAGGGAAACCATTCCTGTCATCCCTTTTCACTATATGTAACTCTACATGTTAGTATCTATGAATTTGCTTCTTATGATTCAAACAAGCGTGGATAGATCATGTTGAGTACATGGCATTATATTTAGGGGCATGAGAATCGTTAGTAATTTCGATTTAAGGCCATTTGCAAATTACCATGCTTAGAGAAAAAAGGGTCGTAAACCCTCCAGCAATTGCAACCTGCCGCTCGGAATTTCCATCTTTCTCATTGGACAAGTCCATCTTGAAAGGCGGGGATCTTCTCAGACCTTAAAGGCATCACACCATGTGACCCGCCCAGAGTCGGTGGTTCGGTCAGATTCTAAGATGAAGATGTGAGAAAACGCTTCCGGCTACAAAGCATGTGCCAGGCCTTGGGCCTTGACTTTCCATTCACCAAGATCCTCTGACTCAAACTGGTTCTTTTCATCAACTAAGTTCAGCAAGATCTTGGGCCTTAAGATTGCATCAGGAATCTCTTTCAGACAGCCGCGACTCGCAAGTATCAAAATTAGTCTTATTAATTGATACATTACGTATCAGTTACACCTTTTTACAAAGGTGTGTTTGAAATAAGAATATGACGTATCCCTCAGGCTTAGATCGGCTGAATATGCAACATGGTTCCATAAATGTCATTCCTTATATCTCTTTCTTTAGTGCTAAACTTTAACCTTTTCCTATACCAACTGTATGTGTGTGTGTGTGGTGTGGGTATGGTATGTTTAGACCAGTTATGTGTTATGTAGGATGTGTTAGACCGTTATGTGTTTATGTAGTATGTTTTGGACTAGGTTATTGTTTATGTAGTTAATAAAACTTTACTTGTATCACACTTGATGTGTTCATTGTTTGCTTATAGCTGGAGTCACTTATTCATGCAAATTTACGCTACAAGCTTTTGTAGAATTGTACAGTAAGGAATTTATTTCCCTTAACCAGGAAATTAACTTTCTTGGAATTGACAAGACAGTTGACACTGAGTTGGTCAGCTAAATATCTACAGCGGATTTAATATATGAATAGTTAATTATAACTGGTTATGGTTAGTTATTCATATTTCACATGAGCTGATTCGCTACAATCCGGTGATCACAGAGTCGCGTTCCGTCTCGCGGATGGGAGTGAAGCGGTTCCAGGTGGAGATCTCGAAGACCGGAGGCGGCGGAGAGGGGAGAGGTCGTCGCCCGGGACCTGGATCGCGTCTTCCGCTGCGGCTGCACCCAGTGTCCGTGGTGTCCCGGCGCCGGAGTGAAGGTTCAAGTGTGAAGGACATCTGGGAAGATCGTGTCCTGGGTGCACAGGGCCTGTGCAGAGAAACACACGGAGAAGAGGTGGTGGGAGAATTAGCAGCACGCTGTATAATTACCTCGGACTTGTGAGCATCAGCCAGGGATGATTCCAGCGCGGCTCTCCACTCTCTCAGATGGGTCTGCTTCGCCACCAAGTCACGTATCTGCTTCTCCACGGCCTCCAGCTCGAGCTGCACCGAATGCAGTTCGAACGTGTCCTCACCTGCACTCAAAAGTAGACACACATCCGCCATTAAAGCAAATAACAGTGAATAGTGTATAGTAATGTAAGTGAGACATTAGCGGCAACAGGCTGGCGATGCTATATGTAATAGGATCCGACTCGTAGTCAAAAAATAGAACTTAGACACTAGTGATATCAAGGCGCTCTGATTGTTTTGTTGTAGAATACGATAGGGGATATATTCACACGTTTATAGAAACAAAAATTATCGTGTATAAAATTGAGACCAAAGAATTAATAACGCCTGAGGAGCTCAAACTCAAAACACCCGGAATGAATTGGGTGTTGTTTGCCAGTCATTTCGGTTCTTTGTTCCTTTGGTTTTTTGGCTTATATAATCGGTTAACAGTTCCCAGACTATTATAATCAAATTGTAAAAGATCTAAACCAGACATGTCATATAATTTTACTAGCAAATGCTGTTAGAATTGCTACAGTTTTGAAGTAAAATCGTATCCCATTTAAAAACTGTCATACAAAACCTGCAAGACTGAGATTCCAAGATTCCTTCTAGCTGTGACACTCGAACTTTGAATGTTTTTGTTTAAAATATCATGCTCCTTAAACGCTTTTTGTTTACAGTTATGCTTAACATTGGGTTGTGGTTTAGTTGGTAACATCTTCTGTGGGTTACTGAAGTTATGCATTATTTAGTGTCAGTGTCACATGTACACATGTGATACTTCCTTTGCTCACTGATTTAGATCTCCGGTTGCACGTTTAACAGATGAGCCCAGGCCGTATTACTAAACAGAAAACATCATTTCTGAAATAGCAGAGAAAATGTTGGGCTGCTTCACCTAAATGAACAGCTTATTGTGTTATGCATGGAGTATTATGAGGAGAGATGTACATGATGCGAGTCCGCCGGAACTCTGCATCGATAAAGCACCAATCATTCTTCAGTCAGTCTCATCATTCACAATACAACATCAGTTTGAAGTCCACTGAAGAGAGTTATCTTTGTTGTAAGATGCCTTTCGCTGTTAAGAGAAGTGCCATGAAAACGCTGCGACAATTGCATATGTCTGGTTGCATTCTACAAAGGGTTGCCTAAACAGTAAAAAACAAAAAATCTCGGGTTTGACATTTCAGTATCTTTTAAAACTAAATAAGATCTATATTTCGAGGACCAGAAGAACAGTGATGTTTGTATGTATGTATGTGGGATATGTATGAATGTTTAAATGAATGACGAGTGAACGAATGATATGAAGGAACGAATGATTGAAGACTAATGTACATATAATGAGGCAAAACGAAGTATCTCAAGTTTTTTTTTAATTTTATTATTAGTAGGGGCAGATGTAGGAAGAGTTTGGTTAAGGTTATTATAGCCTAAAAATGGTTTCACTTTTTAATATCAGTGTCTTCATGTTTTGGATAGTATAGAACATTAGTGCTATATCTTTAGCGCAAATCATATTTCTGACCTACACTGGAGGGCAGCTACAGAAAGGCATGCTGAAGAGATCTTTTCACTAAATCCTTGAAAACACTGCTTCTTCTTGTGGGTTTTTGGTCAGTAACTCAAAGGCACCAGTCACTGTGTCTACTACTTCGACTACTGGGGGAAAGGAACCAAAGTCACCGTTTCCTCAGGTAAGATATTGTTGACATTTTCTGTTATTCCATTTTTATACAATTTTGAAGATCAGGTAAGTGGTCTTGACACAAATAACATGCAGCCGTATTTACAATTGTTGTCTTTGCTAATAGTGGAAAGGGGACGTCAGTAATCGTAAACAATATCGAGCAAAACTCTCAGATTAAATAAAGTGCGCACTAAAATATCAAAACTAGTCGCTTTGATAACGGAGGCCTATGGCAGGACAGTGTAAATGTACTATTAGGGTTATGGTATGGCTCTTATCGTAAATCTTCTCGTTGTGACGGTGCCTTTGACTACTGGGGAAAGGGAACAACGGTGACTGTAACATCAGGTAAGAAGTCAGATTTTTGTTTAGTTAGAGCCAAACTACAAAAAATGCATGTTTAGTAACAGACTTTTAGTCCACTAGTTTAAAGAGAGAGAGAGAAAGAGAGAGGGAGAGAGAAATCATGGACAATGTTGCATTGAATTATGAAATAAATAGAATTGTAGCTGGGTTTGCTGATAAAAAAAATCGTTAGAGTTTTTGTGCACTGAAGAAATTAAAAGTATCACTGTGACTACGCTGCCTTTGACTACTGGGGGAAAGGCACGTCGGTCACAGTGACATCTGGTAAGAAGTACAATTTAAATCTTTCATAAGCGTTGATATGTGTTTTAAAAATAATAGGAAAACTACTAAATGTACAGACCGCTTGTCCGTTTTGCAAGAATGAAACTTAGACTGAATTAAAAGGATAAACAGTCGAATTTGTGGCTTAGGATAATAAATAAAAGTGACTTGTCATACGAGCGCACTATTTTTGTACAATATCCATGGGTAAAACTGTCAGTGTGACAATGCTTTTGACTACTGGGGGAAAGGAACCATGGTCACTGTCTCCTCAGGTAAGAAAAACTTACTAAAACAAAATCTGATCTAAGTACGAAAAATTGTGACAGGTAGGCTAATTTGTCAAAAAGTTGTTTTTATATTTAAGCGACGTTTAAATGGCTATTTACTCTACGATTCGGACAATTAAAGTCGGGGCATGTCTTTAGAGTTTTGCTAGAAACGCAAAGATTTACATTAATTATGAATAATTAAATTGTACATATTTTGATGTGCAGCCTACACGCATTCAGATAAAACAACGAATCGGCTACAGGCCATTTAACAGATCCTGAGCATTTCTGAGTTGCATTTTTATACTGCTCTGTAACATTAAAATAATATTGTGTAACTGGGCTTTCGACTACTGGGGAAGCGGCACCAAAGTCACCGTAACAAACAGTAAGATTTTATTATTAATGGCAAGGACAGTTATCGTAAAATAAGACAAATTGAATATATTAATTGAAAATATGAATTGCTGTCAAATGAACGGTTATTTGGTTATTTCATTAGAAAATGTAAAAGACTACATCATTTTATAATATCGTTTCGTTGTATAGCTGCTAAAAATAAAACATTGAAAAATAAAATAATAATAGTTATTGTTAAACGACTTGCTTCAAACGAAACTTGCTTCATGACTGCATCGTGTCTCGTGCGTTTTTCTGCACTGATACAGCCATTAGGCCTAAGTGTTATTTTTTTTTAGTAATAGATTGCATCCCGTGTTATTAAAATATAATTAAGCTGTTTTAAATAATGAATAAAGTAAATAAATGAATAAAACAACGGCGTAGGTCTTTGGTCGATAAACAACCAGCCTATAGGCTATTTAATAAATATTTGCAATTAATCGATTTAATTATCACATTTTCGCATGATTCCATGGTTACAAACGGCTATATAGTGCTCTTATTTCAAATTCTCAAAAGGTTGTCATTGTTTTCATTTTATTTGTTTGTTTTAACTTATATTTCATAGGTTATGTGAAGTGATTCATTTAAAACATACTGAAAAGTAATTCTGCAGTCAAAAATTCCAGTGATAAATTAGTTTAGATAACACTTTATTTATTACAGCATCCAAGAGAAAGAAATGTTTTACCTAGTCCGTGTGTTTTATTATGAGGCTCATCGAAATACTTTATTCTAATTGGTCAATCAGCGTCTAATAAATAACAGTTAGGCTTTCCAGGGCTGACCTGTTTCAAAAGAGCTGTGCTCGTGTTCTCTTCGGTCTCCACAATTTCAAATCAATATTTAATATCCATGTAGTAGCATACGTAGGCCTATTTATTTGTTAAATAGCTTGTGTGCGGCATAACATACTAAGATGATCATTCCTGCAAAGTAGGATAATCGGGACATTGACGCAAAGTGAAGATACTCCGCGGTGTCTTCTCGTGTAAAAGCAGTTAAACTCAATCATACTGTTTTATTTTATTATATGTTAATTTATCATTTATTTCATTTTAGTTTAATTTTGTTATATTTTTATATTATTCATTAATTCATCCATTCAGTCATTCATTTGAGACGTAGTCTAGCTCTCTAATAGGTCTAAACTTGTTGCATATATACGTTATACAGGTTCTATATTGTCTGAGAACGATGCGTTGTCTCTACAGCTCAACCTTCTGCGCCAACGTCAATCTTCCCCATGTCCCAGTGTACTTCTGATTCTGATGGGTTCCTCACCATCGGCTGCTTGGTAAGAGGTTTCTCACCTGTGGACTCGCTTACATTTAAATGGACGGATTATACTACGAAGGAGTTGAGTGATTTCGTGCAGTATCCAGCATTCGGACCGGATGGAGACTATACCAAAATCAGCTCTCTGCGCATAAGAAAAAGCGATTGGAATCCTCAAAAACCTTACAAATGCGAAGCTTCAAATTCTAAAGGCCCAATAGAATCCCTTGTTGCTCCAGGTAAGTTACATTTAAAAAAAATTCTAACATTTTACATTAGCTACTTCACGAGTCTCTCTATTGTATCTTACTGTTGGATTCGGAAATACTTAATTTCTGAGCCTATGTCAGGGAATGCAATGACATATGAGTCACCCCCCACCCCACTGTATAAACCAAAATAGAAGGGGGAAAAAAACAATTTACATATAAATATACACTCTAAAAAAGCATTTTTTAGAGTGTACAACATCATTCATGTCAGATGTCCTCCACATAGTTTCACTGGATGTACTCATTGTTTTAATTGCAGGTCCTAGAAGTCCAACAATGAGCTTGGTTCCTGTAACAACCCTAAAAAGTCAATCTGTCATGTGTATTATTGAAGATTTCTACCCCCAAGACAATCTCATGGTACAATGGAAAATAAATGATACAAACAGCATGAGCCAGCTAAAACTGGAAAGTAAACTTAATGCGCAGGGTTATTATAAAGGATACAGTTTTTATGGAGTCAGCAGTGAGAATTGGGATGTGAATACTCAGTATACCTGTGAGGTCACACACCAGGGAAAACCGTTTCATACGAAGGCAAACTTCAAAGGTAAGTCATCTAATGTTGATTTGCTCTCTCTAGTTCATGCTTTGATTTCTATTTCAAATTCACAAAAAGATACACTCCTTCAAACTGATCCCAATTCACAGATATACACATATTAGATATTTATATCACAGATGACACCAAATTTACACATTAAGTAATATTTACTTTCTTTCTCCCTTGTAGCTAAATTGTCACTGACAATGAAGCCACCAATTCAGAAAGAACTTTTTGTTAGTGATAAAATTGTCTTGCAAGCTGTTGTTTCTGGAGATGTAAGAAATACAGTGGAAGACACTTCAGTATCATGTAAAGTGACGGAAGAACCTGTGCCCAATGATAATATCACAAAAGGAAATGTTGAATTTGACACTTCACAATTTATAAGAATTCACAATGTCACCGTTAATACAAAGAAATGGTTTGATGGTTTGATGGTCACCTGCATCATCAGTGACATAAATAACAGAGACATCAAGCAGGAGATCCGTTTTCAAAAAGGAGGTAAGTCAGTCTAAAACTTTTCAATAATCAACTTTGTGGCTCTATGTGCATTTATGATAGATGCTTATAACTTAATTGCCTGGCAAAAAAAATAAAATAAGATAAAGTATTGCCTCCAAGCACATTTGAAATTATTTCTGTCAAAAAGATTAAACTGCCTTGATACACTATTGTTATTCATTATAGTGTGATTTTTCTGTTTGTTCAATGAACCTTTATTACTTCCTCCTATTCAGATGAAAAGAAACCAAATGTTACCATTTACAAACCCGATAGTTACGACAAAGATCCTGTCTCTCATGTGTGTGAGGTCACCAGTCCTAAACTCAGCGATGTCTATATCATGTGGAGAGTGGGTGAAGAGCCTTACAGAGAGGGCACAACCAGTGCTCCCATCCATCAAAAGGACTCCACGTCTGTTCTCAGCATCCTAACAATGACAAAAGAAGAGTATAATAAGCTCAGCACCACCATCAGCTGCGCAGTCAAATATGCCAACATGGACAAAAGAAGTGTTCCATTAGAAGTTTCAACAAGCCAAAGTAAACAGCCAGAACATTCATGTGATTAATGTGCAAGCATTTCCAAACTATCATTGTTCATCTGTTGTTCAGTGTTCCAGTGCTTTTGTCCTGTTGCTGTCTCGTCAGATTATGTACAGTATCTTTGATGTTTTTTGTGCATATTTCTGTCTCTATGTCTGTATCACTTTACTGCATGGGTCAAACATCAAAGTCAAATTACACTCAAGACTATATGTTTAATTTGATATTTACTTACATGTTACATGTAAGTAAATATGGTCACATGAAAACATTGTCGGAACAATATCATAGAGCTTCTTTATGTTTTGTTCCGTGCTTACTGTACTGCTGTTAGCCTATAATATAACGTGCCATTTTTGTGTTGTTTTACAAGCAATAAATATTTGTTTGCATGATTTAGTCCAGCTCTCACATCGTTTTTCTAATCAGAAACTTGGTGTGCTTCACTTTCTGCTCCCGTTTTTTTCTTCTTCAGTATTTAGACATTTTTTTGTGTCTGTCTCTAGTAAAGCCACTTATTCAATTCTAAAGATAACCATCAAAATCACAAGGAATTATTGGCCTTTTCAATCAATAAAAGATGGTATGTGTGATATTTTTTATGTGCACTTGTATTATTAGTATGTCAGATGAAAAAAGTAAGTTACTTGATAAGCATACCATAAATGTAATAATATACCTATGTATATTTTTATAAAGTGCATGTTCTAATGCACTAACAATGTCTAACAGACAGGACTATAACTGTATGTTTGTCTCTTCAGTGTACACTCAGTTGTGTGTGCAAATGAATGTATGTGAGTACACGTATGCAGTACATAAAGCTGTCATGTGCTTAAGTGTTACTAACTAGAAGTCTAATAATACTGGACTTTACATTCAGGATGTATGATTTATGTTCTCACATATGTGTTGCACCATGTGCTTACCATACATATGTCTCCTGTACATGTGTTTTCTTATTTAGGTGAGCCACCTGAGCCAGAGACAGGCTTTGCTCTGGACTGCAATAAAGATGTTCTGGAGGAGGATGAGTTCAGAAGTCTCTGGTCCACTGCCACCTCATTTATCTTCCTCTTCCTCTTTTCTCTGACCTACAGCGCTGTGCTCAGCTTCTTCAAGGTAATACAAATATTACTAAATAACGTGCAGAGCATTTTAAGTAAGATGATGCCTTTTGGAACTTTTACTGCATGTTCTTAGTGTTATATGCATGCTTCAATTTAGATTGCATTAAGCCTTCTTTTTTTTTTGCAGGTGAAGCAGTGATGATTTGTTAAAAGAACTTGTGAAGACTCCAAGGTTTATTTGTTTTGTGACTGTAATTAAATGTTAGTCTAATGTATTTAGAAATCAAAAAAGGAAAATAACCATGCCATCTCTATCTCTCTTTTGCTCTGTCTATTTCTGTCTTTCTGTAAGCTTGTCTGAAAAACATATGGGCTTTCTGAGATGTTGAAACTACATCATTTGCCTCTGTGCACACATTTTTGAAGACACTGACAAATATGTACACATATCAATAAAGTCTTATTATATCTCTGTCAAAATGAGATTTTACTTTTTTGAATATTATATCAGCCTCTTACTACAAATGACATTATATTGCATTTTCAGTAGATATTACTGTGATATTAGCAGAGATCCCTCAGGACATACTAAAATGTGAGAATATTATCTAACAAAATACAGCCATGACTTCAATATTGATGTGTGTGCTGCTTATCTAAAAGTATGAGGGCAAAAACATCTGTAGATTTCTGATGAACTGCTACATAATACAGAGAGTAAAGTAAAGCTTTTGAACACCATTGGAATATTCTGAAGAGAGTCATATCTCAAACAAATCTGAAAAATCTCAATTTTTACAATTATTTTTTGTGTTCTTTTAAGACTGATTTAAACTGCACACAAATTCCTAGAAAAGCTGGAATTTTGGGTCATGCAAATGTGCATTGCAATGTGTTTCACATCACATTTTACTGTGTGTTTCTCTCTCGGTTTTCGGGTGTTGTATTTAAATATTTCATCTCTGGGGATCCACCAGTGCAGATGAACATCTCACATTCAGCAGCTGCAAACTGTCTAGCACTCAAGGATTTTTTTTCTTAATAATAGCCAAACAGTAATAAACTGAACAACCCATGTGCAGTTTCTAACAAGCATGATGAGCTGCAAAGAATTCAAAACAAATTGTCCTGCTGTAAAATGCCCATTTTACAAACACTGTTTATTCTGTGATCTGATACAAATGTAACAACATCCTCTCAATATGTAGCATGCTCATTAATACACTAAAGATTCATTTTAATTACATTTTGTGGTCGATCCCAAAATTATGCTCCTTGAAACTGAGAATTCGGCGTGTTGCAAAAAAACTTCACAATCATTTTGATGTCTAAGAAATGTTGCTTTGCTGATATATGCAAATATGCCGGGCGAGTGTTTCATTTGACACTGAGTTCTCTCGAAGGAATTTCAGAATGTCCAAATTAGATCTAATCGAGAGCGTCTATGTAGTCAGGTCTCTCTTTCTTCCTCTTTTTGCTCACACCTGCTGAAGTGAAACTGCGTTCGTGTTGATGACTAACAATACTTAGGAAGATTGAAATGTTTTAAAACCGAAGCCAGCAACGACTTATTTTATTACACTTTATTAATATTAATATTTTATTTATATTTATTAATGCTGTACATGGTTTATTTTACACTTATAATGCGTAATTCAAAAATGTGAAAAAAGCGTATAGTTTGGAAATTATGTAATATATATACTTTCTGTAGCATAACTTTATTGCAATCACTATACGAATAAAAACGTTTATTAAAAAAAGTACACTACTTTTCTTAACATTTTCTAAAAAAAGTTGATAAATGTTGTGGGTAATGTAAGTCTTAAAAAATAATAATGTTTTTTATAGATTCTCAGTTCCTGAATGCACATGGTGCTGAAAAGCAGAGTCCTCCAAATGCACTTTCATGCAAGGTCTTAAACGTACTTGATTTTGCATATTGCTGACCCTTGCGTCCTCCAGTGGTGAAAACTATTTACATGGATGTCTTTTACAGTCACAAGTCCTCAAGTGAAGCCGAGGATGCAGTTAGCCTATATGACCCATCTGAGTTTTGAAATGCATTTTTGTGTGTAGATTTGATCTACTATCTAAACAAAATTATATACGTCAGAGAAGTCCCTGAAATGGAAGAAACAACCATAACGGTCAGAGGCGGACTTAACCATTAGGCAAAGCTAGGCGACCGCCTTGGGCCCCCAAAAGCCAAGGGCCCCCTAAAATGCTTTTTATATGCGAGATGCGCGTTCAGTGCGGACTCGCAAGTGGTTGCTGTGGTGATCACGACAACCGTCTGTGCGTCCGCGTTGAACATGCTTCTTAGCAAAAGTAGGGCGATGTAGAAAATGGGGACGGAATCCCGGAGTATATTCATAAAAACGGAATTTACTGTGTAACGCGGAATGTGACGGAATGAACGGCGCAGACGCGCGTTTCGTTTGCTATTTAAGCACGCGCAATGCTTGCGGTTGTCGTCTGTAGTAGCTAAATAGTATTTTTTTTCCATTTAATATTCACATACACTAGTCCATATCGCGGTTTGATTGAAGTGTACTAAATTGCATTTGATTTATTCATTCAATATTTGATGAATTCCGTGACATTGCTCGTTACACAGTAAACTTCTGTTGTGTAGCATTTTGAATGTACAAAAATTAAAGGTTTTTTTAAATTTTCATTGGAATAAAAGATAGATTAATGTTTTTTTGCCTTCATTTGATAACCATAAAAATGTAAATACACAACACAGAATTTCTAAAACAACAAGTAAATAAAATTACAATTTCATAGGGCCCAATTATTGTATACAAATTAATAAATTAAATTGTTTTTATGAATTCAATTAATTAGATATGTTTTTGATTAAAACATTAAAATGGAATACAGAAAAATTAAAAATTTTAAAAATCCCATAACATTTTAAAAACTGTTTAATAGCCCTAAATTGCTGTGTTTACCCCAGTTTTGTGATTTAATTAATTAGACATTTTTTTGTTCAAATTTATATAATCATCCAGAAAAATAAAATAAAATGGAAACAAAGCACCAAAAAAAATAATAAATAAAAATAAAATAAAAACCAAATAGACATATTAAAACGGAAAACAATATTTTGGAAAGAATAGACTTAGGCTAATTTGGGAAAAAATCAAACCGATTTCATAGGGCCCTACAAATATAATGCATCTGAAGCAATACTTTTATTATTATTACAACAGTGCATATTATATAGGGCCTATTTTAATTTTGTTTTCCACACAGGCACACTTCATGTTTGGTTTAAATAATCTTTAAGCATGTACATTTATAATTTCCTTCAGTTTTAATTTAAATGTGCAATTAAAATAAATCAAAAATAAATGTATATTTTAAAGTTTAAAATTAGACAGCCTTATGTTGTGTAGACAATTGCATAGTGAAAATTACCCCAAAGCACCACCTAGTGTCCAACCTACTCTAAAACTATTATAACCTGTTTAAATGTGAACAAAGGATTTACAACATTAAAGAAATCCTTTATTTATAACATGTACATGAAAAATCTAAAAGATTAGATACAACTATGGGACACGGTCGTGCAGCAGTGAAAGGAACCTCAAGGTTGTAAACGTGTGAAATTGTATAGGGCCCTGGGCCCTGTATTTTGCCTGTGGCCCCCAAATAACTAAATCCGCCCCTGATAACGGTCATACATGCCCATTTGTGCAAACTTGGATCACATGATACGAACTATGAAATTGTAATAATACAGCCTTAATAGATAAACTATGAGAAACAGAAACCATTAGTTCACCACTCGACTTGGCCCTTCCTGCGGTTGTCATGTGGCAGGCGCATGTCGGCTCCATACAGAAAAGAGAAATGATTCACGTCACGTAACAGGGAAAAACACACTCTTAGGGAAAAAAAGGTACAAAAAACCGGTGCAAAAAAGAGAAGTACAATATGTAGGCTACCATTAAAATACAACAGATTCACTTGAGTATTATTATGTACCTTTTTCTTCTAATGTTGCACTTTAATATAGGAAATTGATGTTCAGATGTATGATTTCCAAAAGGTAGCCTACCGGCCCAGTGACAGCTTTTGCACCTATTTTTCTGAGAGTGCATAAAATCTTATAAACAAAACGAAAAACAAAACCAACCAAAAAAAACTAAAAGTTAATATTCAAAGCCACACAGCAAAATTATGAGTGTTAATTCAACTCTAACAGAGTTAAAATCAACTCCGAAAAAGTGTGCATATTGTCCCAGTCTTTTCAGAGTTACATTAACACTCTTCAAAGAGTTACTTGTTTATGTACACGGTATAGAGTTAAAAAACAACTCTGGTCCACATCAGAGAGTTGATTTACAATTAGTTGCAAAATTAGTTTAAAGAGTTACAATTTAACACCTTTAAGATGGATTTTAACTCTTGATTTTTCAACTCCAGTGTATTGAGTTAACATTACAAAACTCTCCTCTGTGTTGAGAAAGTAAAAAAAGCTGCCAGAAGATTAAAAAAAAAAAAAAAAAACATACAAAAATATGTTAAACATTTTATTTTTTTATTAAAGCACATTGTCATTTTTTTTAAATCACAATTACACTGCAGCTCTCAAAACATTATTAACATGTCAACACTTGACAACGTGACAGTTCACTTTTAGAATAAGTGACAAGAAGGCACAATATATCCATTTCGATCATCAGAATTGTAAGAATACTGCTTATCAAATGGTCGATAATAAAATAGGTCCTGCAGTGCAAATACTGAAAAAGGAACAATTTCATCATCTATTATAAATGCATGAAGGTGTTCATCCATTTGCACAGTTTGAACACTGCTTGTCAAAAGAAAAACCTTCTCTTTCACAATAATATTAACAACTTTTTTGAACACTGGAGTTTCATATTCAACACTACTGCAAACATACATACCAATATGATACTCTGTACCATAACTTTTTACCCAAGGGGTTGTGTCAACATCAGAATAAATTGATATGTTGAGTTCTCTGCTTAAAACATCACCACCTTGTAAAATCATTAACCAGCTCAGGTTTCATTGGTCCATATTGAAGCCTCTCAAAGTTAAAAGTCTCCCAGTGCAAAGCCATTTGTGATTGATGCATTTTAACCAATGTTTTTGTAAGGTTTTTTAAATTTAATTGTTTAAAAAAATTATGTTTAGCCTCGAATCTCATACACCAGACGTGTATAAGCGGACCAATTTTACGAATACACCTGGGGTAATGGATCATAAAATGGTGTTTTGGCAATACATTTTTATCTGGAAACAGGGTTTTAAATAAAGTGTGGTGATCATGAATCAAATGTTTAAGGTAGTATGTCATACCATTAGTTAATCGGGGAGAGAAAACAATGTTTACAATCCGAATAAGAAGTAAAAGCAAATTCCATACAGGACAATTTTTTGTCACAACATCTCCAAAAATAAGCGGAGTACTGCGTAACAAGCTCCATGCCTGAACTGCATTCAAACCAAGATCTTTACTGTCATCCATTTTAAGCCCACTTGGCCTGTTTTTTCTTTCAAGGTAACCGTAATTAAAACTTTGAACTCGTTCACTCAACTCTTTAACGGACAACAAATTTTTAACCAAATGCTGATAAACAAGTTTCAGTTCATACTGCACCACACCTTCTAGCAAATCATGCATTATGTCAACTGCATAGTTCTCAGAGATTTTGAAGAACTGCAATGTATTAAGAAAACAATTTTCACCCCAAAAACGGAGGTCTCTGGATTTTCAAGTAATGCATTAGAATGAACTGCATGTAAATCATTTGAACGAAGAATCAAATTTGGGTCATCTTCAGTGAAAACAGTCTGAAAGTCACTTTTCACAGTTAGACAAAATCTACAACAGTATGATGCACTGAACGACTCTACAAATCCAAATAGTCCATGAAGAGCCAAGTTGTCCCCTGTTACCTGAACAATTGTGCCTCTTAAAGGGGCATCAGAAAGAGCAGTGTGTATTCCTTGAGTTTCTAAAATTATGAGTTCATCAATGAGAGGTTGAAGTACAGCATCAAATCCATATTTTTTCAAGTCTTCGGAATGAAACAAGGAAACAACATGGATGTTCATCAAAACGGAGTCAAATTTTGGGGGAAGATTCCTTAAAATAAAATAAATGCAACCAAGTTTGTGAATGCCCTTTTTAGATCCTAATGGATTAGCGGTCTCAAAGTCATCATAGTACAGCTGAAGCTGCAGTGCATGTTTGTCACGTGAAAATAGACTATACGTTTTCATTTATTCTCTATCACAAATATCGTCATAAATATCCTTGTGGTGTTGACTTGCTTGTTGAGAAACTTTAACTAAACTTCCTTATTTTTAAACATGGATTGAAGCGTTTTTAGAACTGGAACATAAATAAACTTGTCCGTAACCGGGACTTGGGTGTAGATTCCTGTTGTTTTGTCTCAACGTACATCATATCGCACACCAAGAACACACTCAATGGGCTCAACTATTTCCCATTTTTCCCTGTAGTATTTCTGTCGTTTAGCCTCAGTGTTGAAAATGGTTAAGGGATTATCCATGTCATCGAATGCAGCTTCAACTTTCTGACTAATTTCTTCACTACCCTGAACTGATGAAAAACTTCTCAAAATGGTCTCTCTTGTATGGCTTTGAATACGTCTCCCCTTCCCTTTTTTAGTCCTTCACAATCTTTCCCACCGGCCTCGCGCTATATCGAATCACGTAAATTGGTCGCTCGACATCACGTATCCCTGCGTGTCCAACGGTCTAGGTCCATCCACTCAATCACCTATGATAGTCCGCCTGCGCGGAGGGTCTTCACCTCGCCGCACATGTGTGAGCTATCTATCTTCCCCTCTCACGCTCTTTGTCCTCGTCGGTCTAACCTGGACCTTATATGTCCTGTGCTGGACCTGGTTCGCCCTGGGACCCACGTCACCATCATCATGCTCTACTAGTCCCGAATCGAGTGGGTGCTCACCGCCAGGAAAAAGGGGGATGACCCCGCAAGGGGGGCACTCACTGGGGAAGGCCCATCCAACCATGACTGTGATGAATGGTTCGTAAACCGTCCCGATCAAAGAAAGGTGCACATCGCTCTGAATCAAAATGCACCAGAATATGTGCCAAACATGACGAACATCCAAACTCTGCACATCGTAACCGCGAGCGTTTCCAGGGTCAGGCCGTGTAGAATTTTAAAATGCGACAAATCAGAGGATGACGTCCGATGAGAAGTTTTACAAATAAACATGTAAACATGCTTTGACACTATCTCAAATCACTCCCTTCCACTAAAATTTGCCCTTATTTCTCTGACTCTTGTCTGTCTTTGGAGGTTCCAGCATCTATGTTTACCTGCCGTTTGGGATTAACATGTAAAAAGTTTGCCCAGACTTTCGTGGTAAGATGTTCGACACAAGTGGTGCCCTTAAAGATCTCTCAATGCTGCTACCAGTCTCAGAATCCTGCATGGAATTGGTTTTTCAATGTCGACATAGAAGACCTCTGATGCTCTTGGTATTTTCTCCGTACAGAGGCCGGCAAGCTTCCAGATCCGACTTTCCTCCAAAACAATTGGACTGCTGGTTCCCATCTATATAATATATAGAAAACCAGGCCAATTACAATGAAATGCTAATCTGTTTTATAGATTCAATGCCAACTTTCCATTAGTTACTGAAGAAAAAGGGGTCGAGAAGCACAAAACCAAAATCACATATATTAAAACAAATGAACAATCAAAACAAATAGCAAAGTAATAAAATTTTCAAGGTTTTTTTTTTTTTTTTTAAATGAAACGAGCATAATGAACGAGCATGAATGTTTGTAGATTGCAATGTTACAATGTTAGAATGAAATTTGATTTTAACCCTTTTTTGCACATAATATAAAGGCTTACATGGTTTCATTCACTTTATTCGTTTTCATAGCCTTTAATATATTGTTTCATTGGACAACATTGGGCATATGTATTATATACTGTATATTCAATACAGATTTAACAATACATCCAATACAAAAACGAAAATACCAAGATTATATACTGTATATCGTCAAATCGGGCCAAATAATGAGCATAAATTTTGCCCCATTATGCCCAGCACCCTACCCATTACACTTTATTTGCCATTAATATTTATTAAACTACTGCGGCAGTGTTCTGTACTTAACTGAAGTGGGGGGGCTGCATGTCTTATTGAAAGATGTAGCATCCCATCTGCTGTAGTATTCAATTCACAAAATATTCTAATCTTTTCATTCTGTCTTGTTGTTTTCGACTTGCCTTTGTTTGTTAGACTTGGTGCTTCATTACGCATTTATAGTTTTACGTTTTGTTGTTTTTGGATTTGTATCAACTTGTTTTCATAATTGTGATTTGTTTTGCACGTCTCGGCTACTGTGGTTTTCAGAATGAATTAAAAACACATTAAAACTCACCCTAAGAAATCGCACCACATGGTCAGCTGCCTGAAGGGGGCTGATCTTTGCTGCCTTCTTGTGACCTTTTGGAGTTGGGGGCAGGAGATACAGCAGCAACAGTAAGGCTGAGATGTCACTATCCCACCCTGTAGAGTCTAAAATAGACCAAGAAAGAATTAAAAAAAAGATAGTAACTGGACTGGACAAGTACTCAAAATAAGTGTTATGAAGCATCAAAATACTAAAACACAACAGATAGCAATGCTATTATTGTCTTTGGTCCTTGTGCCTATGATTCATTTTTATGATACGTGTTAAATCTTACCATCACCAGGTTCACGCTGAGCATCTTTGATGAGTTCCTCAATGTGGTGACTGGAGGACAATCCTTTGCTGTCATTGATCACTCTCTGTTTGAAGTAGGTTGGCCACTTTGCCAGAAACTTTCCTGAGATCTCTTCTCCAAATAGTAGCAAAAAATCTTGTTCAATCTGTATATAAAAAAAACAGAACACATAAAACTTGAGGTAGAGGACACAATATTAAACAGACTACGATTTATACTTACAAGGCCAGGTGTGTCCAGGAATCTAGGGAACATGTCCAATACATCTAGAGACTTCTCTGGACTATGGACCATAGCCTGTCTGTATTGAAATGTTATCTTCATTTTTTCCCTAACAACGGTCTCATCTGAAGTGTGTTTCATAGTTGATATCGCCTCTCTGCACTCATCTCCGGTCAGCTGTTCGGTGTTTGAAAATAGTACTCTCTTTGAGAGTGGACCATTGTTGGCTTCAGTTGACTCGGGTCTGTTTTTTTCACCAACTGCAGTACTTCTCTTTACAGTTTTTAAGCGCCAGGCCAGGTACCCAGTGCCGCTAGATGCATCGTAGAAATGCTCCTTAAAAAAAAATAAAAATAAAAGAGCCCAGAAAACGATTTTTAAAAAATTAAGGCAAATCATTAATTTTTTTTTAAAGTGACTCATTTTTTTTAGACCTGTATAATCTGAAAAAAAGCACTTACATATCCGTTTTTAGAATATGGGTCCTCCAGGTTAGGAAACAAAGTGACAATACCTAGAGCATACTTAGTCCGCACAGTTTGTGGAGGAGTTCTTCTGTTTTGAGTCATAAAGCAGGGACATTGGTAAACAAAGGGAATTGAGGACAAGACAACCTTTCAACATAAACCAGTCTAAAACAGTACTTGAATTTTTTTTTTTAAACTCAGACCATATTCATAATCCATCATTTATATTAAAATTCTTACCCATGAGCTTCAATCATGTCGGCAACGAGCATGGTAACCAACTGTCTGCGGGTGCTGTCTGACAAAGTTTTGGTTTTATCGTATTCAAACATTATTTTGTCTCCACCAGGTTTTGACTTCAGGACTATTTTGACCATCTGTAACATGAAGAAATACTTGTGATATAAATGCAGACATTTACACATATTTAAGCAGAAAAATATAAAAGACCTTGATGTATTATTAATATAGTCACAGCTAAAGGGGCTGTGGACACAATGTGTAGTAGAGTGTGAGTAAACCCTCAGTTATAACTGTGAAAGATATGGCAATGACTCAGGACATCAACTAAATTAAGCCACAGCTCCAGTATATTAGTATTCTTTAGTAGACTTTATTTTATTTAGTCATTTAGCAGACACTTTTATCCAAAGCGACTTACAAATAAGAAAAAGTAATTAAAACTAAAAGCTAAAACTCTATAAATACTATATATGCAGTATACACACATTTAAGAAAATAAAATAAATAAAAATGACAATGCATACAACATTTCAAAACTAAACATTTAAATGAAAACAAACAAATAAAGCTAAAAACTATTAAAAATATTAAAGAACAAAAGGTATTATGTTATAATAATGATTCTAACATAACACTAAGCCAAACACCAAAAAACAACTGCATGTGTATGTACAGCCACACACATATACTGTATATATAAATACATATATATATTTTATTTCATTTCCGTTTTGTATGTTGAAGTACTGAAATAACTCAAATTAAATAAAACAAACTTAATAAAAAACTCATTATATTAAATTAATAGGAAGTTATACAGCTTTACTGAGAAATCATTGGCTAACAAGATCGTTTTTGTAAATGAAGTCTCCCTGTACATTCTTACAATCCAAACTATTATATATGGGGCAATTTTTGCTGCGAAACTGCCTTTACAATTTATTTTTTTGATCACTACCCCGAGCAAAAATTGCTTGTTAGCATGGCAACTGCTTGGTGGGTCCACATAGAACACTTCTTATGTGTTATACTTCAAGCTAGGGCTGAACGATTAATCGCATTTTCGATAATATCGCGATATGGCACAACGCGATTTTTTAACCGCAAAGGCTGCGATTACGTTCTCGTCACGTGACATGCGAGAGTAAAGCAGTCTGCAGAGGAAGCGTCAACTTGGCACACTAAGCATATGCCTGGCCTACAAAAAAAGCACACTTTATGTTTAATCCATCTAATATTGTGTTGGTCATACTATACAATAAAATCGAGATGGGAGAAAAGATTCTCAAACGATTCTGAGCTTAGTTTTTAACCACATATGGCCGATGGCGCTGCATGTGCTTTAGAAACTCATCCTGCTTGCTTCCAGTTCCTTACACACACACACACACCACTCGAACCATCCACACAATAATCTTTAATAAAGTTCGGAAAGGTTGAAGCGAATTACAAGGACATTCGCGCGCTTCACTGAACAGGATGCGCTGTGAGAAACGCGTGCGTTGCTGATGCTTGCAGTGTGTCGTCTCTCCCGCCGGTATTTTCCTTACAAATGCTCTACGAACACCTCCTCAGTTATGTCGTTTTGTAAATTTCAAATGCAGACGCGCGCTTTGTGAAGAGTGCTCGGTCATGTGGCTGTGTGCGACTCCTTTTAAGTGGTAAAATATACTTGCATCTCAAAATGCTTTTATGACGCTAAATTAATGTAAACACAGTCAGTTATGTCTTAAAGGATCAAACAGACAGGACAAACCACATCTTATATTTCAAAAGAGATCTGTGCATTAGTGTGAATGCAGCGTTAGATCTCCCCGCTCTCTTGTGTCCATCATAATAATCACAACATAAAGTCTGAGAGATAAAAATCAAAACGACTCTTGGAAAGGTTGAAAATGTTCAGATACTCTTAAATACTGAAAGTACTGTTTGTTTATTGCTTGTAAGCCTAGTTCCAGACTAAAATAAATGTTTGAGCTGTCTTAACTGAAAGCAACTTGCACTGCAGTGCCATTGTTTTGTCTCAAGATACACACCAGTAATGTTTTTTTTCTAAGGCACGTTTAAGCTACTTAGATGTCCTAATTAAACTAAGGCCTAACCCTGGCTTAATCTAAGCCCTGTCTTATATTAGTTTATTTTAAAATGATTACCCTGCAATTGTTTAATAATTTTTTTCATGTGGTCTCTTAAAAAAAAAAAAAGTACTTAATTACTATGGCTTAAATTTTAAAACGTTTTTATCTAATCGACTAATCATAAGACAAAAAGACAGTTTTGGAATCTTACTGCGACTCCCAGAATCGGAATCGAATCGTGATGTGCCTAAAGATTCCCACCCCTTCAATGATTTATTGCTTGTCTTTGTTGAATAATACAGAAGATAAAGAGCTTAAAAAAAAATTGCATATTAAATCGCAATCGCAATATTGGTAAAAAAA
>JADLZN010011781.1:0-17252 GCA_018155175.1 Sinocyclocheilus anophthalmus
CTAGACTGTTTCCTAACTCACATGCTTCAGCTATCATGTGTTAAATTTTAAACTGCACATAGGAAAGGATCTGAATTTGGGAGTACAGTGTATCTAGATATTGCATTAGCAGCAGACATCTTCTGAAAGGTTGTTCATAGCTGGTGTCTGCTGCCCTCTTGCTGTTAATTTGGTTACAGGACTGTTATGAACAAATGCTGACACTAGACAATGTCTCGCACATTCATTCATCGCTGTTCATGTGAGAACTCAAACAAAGAGCAGATGTAAATGTCTGTTGACCAAGACGTTTTCATGCTTTTTTATTCCAAATGTGATAATTATTTTAAAAGCAACTATATAGTTCCATGTAAAAAGATGAATTTATACTCTTTGAGAAACACTGTATCATATAGAAAAAGCTTGTTATGAATAGGAATATGAATACAACAATATATGTTGGTAAATCAAATAATTTGAAAAATGATAAATTAAATAATTGTCTTTTATATCGTCACCGTATGAAAAACAACTGAATAATCTAAAAATAATGAAGTTAAATGTGAGTAGAAAGGAAAAACTCCAAAGAAAAATAGAAATATGAATATGGCAAGGAAGGAAACGTAAACACAAAATTCTCACAAACTACACGCTGATTAAAAACTATAAGTGTCAATTAATCTAATGTTTTTTTTCTGTAGAAAGCAAAATGAAAATGAAAAAACAACAAGGTAAATGTTAACATTTATTCATTTTCTAACTGATTTCTAAAGTAAATTAATAGTTCACTCACTGAATCATTTACTCACTCTTATGTACATTTACATCTATACATTTAGCAAATGTTTTCCTGTCATGTAATTTCAGTCCCATTTTTCCCATGTTTTGAGGATGCTCATCCTTCTTTTTTCCATACAACGAAAGCAGACAGTAACAAAGTAGTTCATGATATCCATCTCCTTTTGTAGTCTACAGAAAAAAACGGTGGGTTTCGGAACAACGTGAATGTGAAGTAAATGATGACAGAAGTTTAATTAATGGGTGAATTATTCCTGTCAGTGTTGATTCTTTTTCTGAGGGCATAAACAAAACACACAAGTTCCCTAAAGGTACAGCAAGTACAACTGTGCACGGGCCACTTGAATGAAACCAATCAGGTCTTGCAGGACAGCAGTTCTTGCTTTATGACCAGTCACTATATGCACTAATGGGTGTTCAGCCTGAGTGGCAATAGCCTTTCTTAGTGAATGATGGCCTGATAAAGTACAATAAAATGGACATCACAGGAGCTTACATTATCAATTGAGGATAAAAAACACATTGGAAAAAAATGATTTCACATGGGTAAGATTGTGTCATCAATTTATAGGAAAAATCCAAAACATACATAATCAACCAAAATATACGACTAATACTAGGGCTGCACAATTAATCGAATTTCTAATCGCGATTACAATTATGGATGCCACAATTACGTAATCGTTCAAAGCGGCAATTAATCGTTCAAAGTCCACTTATGCTATTCTGAGTGCTTAAGATGCGTTTTTTTCTTTCTACATGTTATCTTAAGTGTTTTTCCCATTATTTTAATTTTAGTTGTATAACATTATAATACCATTCATATGTTTTACTTTTTTATAATTTAAAGAAGAAAACAATCCGATGTATATTTGACATTTGAGGAAAAGGCACGAAAAGTTTTTTCAGTAGAGTGTTTTCAGCTTGTTATTTTTATACAAAAAGACGGCATGCAGTTTGCATAAAACAATGGTATAAACATCATTCAGTGTAAATTGTGATAATCGTAATTAATAATCGCAATTACAATTTCAAGGTTTTGACATAATCGTGCAGCCCTAACTAATACTGTGAGTCATGGTTGTGAGAATGTAAATATAGATTAAAATTACTATTAAAGGAATGCAGTAGTAGCATGCTGTTGATTACCACAGAAACTAATTTTGTGTAAGAAGTAAATGATTTGTTTACTCAGTTCAGGCAACATGAAATTAAATTGAAAATTTTGACATTACAATAAGTTACCCTTCCCACATGTTTTATGTTTGCATGTATTCTCTGACCTTCCTATCTTATGTACTCTCAGACAGGCACTTGTCGTGCAAGGACAACTTTCAAAAACAAATTATATCTAAATTTCCCAAATTTGAATGAAACGAGAGTTCAGAACCTCACTGGACCAAAACAGGAACTTGCAACAGGTTTGCGGTTAAAAAAAAAAAAGTTACATGTCCAAGAAATCTGTTTAAAGCTATTTTTAACTGACATCCAAGATTACACAAATGGGAATATTTATTTAAGTGTAACCCTGGTGCATGACTTTAAACATAATCCTAATATAAATTTAGTTCTACTCTAATTGAATTGCAAACAGAAAGCTAAACAGGGTAGATGATGACAGGTCTGAGATTTGATTTGGGGCACCTTAATATCTCATTATTGTCTAAAGAGTATAAAGTAAGCTAATTTGAACTCAGAGATATACATTCCTGATCAAATATAATGTCACAATGTACAGATAAATCATACACAGAATATTGGGACTTTTACACTGTAGAGGTGTGTCAATGTTCTTCATTGCGACGTCTATCTTTGACAGTTTGATTTGTCAGAATGTAATTATACAGACAAGAAATGTGGCTCCAAGCCACTGGTGTAAACAAGGCTGCTTTGCCTAAATCAATATTCAGGTCAGGTGTGCATGTTTTACTAGCAGAAATAATAGGATGAAATCAAACTTTAATGATGCACTTCTGATGAATGCAATGAAAACCTACAACAGCTGATACTGTCTAAGAGGATAGGATAAGAAAACGGCAGATTTGGTATTCATATGTAAATATCAATAGTGAACTTAGAGGTCTGCATTATCAGACTATTATTTAAAAAAAACCTTGAATAGCACAATCATCCATAAATGAATTGCACGTTATACCTTCTTTTGTCCTAAGAAACTGCATTCACCTGTGATCTTTAGTTTCAATTTGACAAGCATCGAAACCCATTAAAAACACATGAATTCGTAATGCGAGTACAACAGATTTGAAAACCCAATTAAGTATATATTTTTTTATGGTTTTAAAGTACTACATTGTTGTTTTATTCTTGTTAAATCTTAGAAAATTGATGGAGTATTACAATTCGTCTAAGAACTTTTTTTATGCTGATTATATTCATTCACTTTTGGCATTTCATATCTCAAACTTTATAGCAATTTCTGTATTAACTTTGATGTTACATAATAAACTGTATACAACTTAAAGGGGTCATATGATGTTTCTAAAAAGAAATATTTGGTGTATTTGGTTGTAGTGAAATGTGTTTATGCGGTTTAAGGTTCAAAAAATATATATTTTTCCACATACTGTACATTATTGTTTCTCCTCTATGCCCCGCCCTTCTGAAACGCGTCGACTTTTACAAAGCTCATCGGTCTGAAAAAGCGAGGTGTGCTCTGATTGGCCAGCTATCCAGTGTGTTATGATTGGCTGAATACCTCAAGAGACAAAAACATTAAAACCCATTTTAAATGAGGCATTTGTTGCATCCAGTTGGGACACAATTACTGATTATAATGACTTACACTTGTCTTTTTACGCATTGCATCGCGCCACATAAACATAAAACCCTGTCTGCATTTATGATCAGAGAAATGACAAACAAGCGCTACTCTGCACTGCTCAAAACTCGCGTTTTAATCATCATTGGCAAATTATTTAAATATAAAAAACTTACTTACAGTCTGTGAGTCAGAACAGCCGGCATTGTAGTCTACTCTACCAGGATCAGGAAAGAGTTCTCCATAAAATTTGTTTTGTATTAAGTTGATGTATTCCCTCAGTGACCAGCACGGATCAGCTCCAGGCATGATGAAGCGGATATCGTCCTCTTTTGGAAGGCCAAACAAAGTAGTTTAGCTTTAACAACGAAACACAGCGTCTCCACGACATGGCAGCAGCAACAATACTACAGCGAGAATAAAAGTTAAAAAAGTTCTTTCTTTGCGTGAACAGTTGGGCGGCATTATGCAAATCTTCCCACATAGTGATGTAGACATGTGGGGGCGTGTTAGAATGAGTTGTTTTAGGTAGGTGTGGCTGACTCTGTACTTTTATAAAGAATATTTCTTTGGAGTTGAGACTTTAGTCTTTGCAACTTTACAGATCTCTTTATCACCAAGAGCTTGTAACACTCCAAAGAGAAGGAAAAATTGAAATCGCATCATATGACCCCTTTAAGCTACAATTTTGGTTTTACATTACAATTTAATTAAAAATATATATATTCAAAATCTGCATGAAATGCTGAAAGGTCCAAAGCTTGTAACTGTTTTTTGAAATACAAGTCAAAAATATCAGATATCACACTTTTTGAATAGTTATTTTTATAAACCCAAATTGATTAAAATCAGAAAATCTGTTTTAGAAATTCACGACATCAAGCCTGGCTCCAATACCAAAAACAATGAGGTATTTATAGTCTATTCTTTACAGATTACAATGGAAAGGTTAAAGGAATAACATGCTATGAATTTTATAATTTGCCATTATATGATGATCAAAAGTACAATTTGTTATTGATGCAGTCATTCAGGATAGTAGACCATGTTTGAACAGACTGGCTCTTTGCATGATAAAAGGTTGAAGAATGAATATGTGTTTTATCTCGGATTGAGCACAACCCAATAAGCAGGTGATTATGTACAGACACGAGCTTAAAATCTGTGATGTAATGAGCGTTTGATCCGTGATGTTAAGGCATCAGATCCCAATTAGTCTGTGAAGAGATATAACAACTGATAAAGGGGAAAAACACATGGCATGAAGTGAAGGCGTACTTACAGAGCCACAGAATATGGAAATACGGTATTTGAAAGATGAGGATGGATCTGTCAGTCAGGCTGTATCATGCGATGAAGATGACCTACAAAGTAAAACAAAAAAACACTGTGCCCTCAGTACAGGAATAAATCGTCGAAAGCAAAGCCCAAGGCACCACATAACATTGCCCCGATCCGACTCTCGTTGTCAACAACATTTTAAATGTTGTGGATTAGTTTGGCATACGTGCACCACTCCAGCTTCAAACTAAGGTGGCACCTCCGGTGTTGTTGATGAAGCATAAAGTTATGACATAGCTCACAGCATACAATGAATTCATTAAAACTACTTCAGTTATGGCAAGCTGTTGTAACATTTATTCATTACCAGGTATAGTATTTACCAATATTTATTTTTTAACGTTACTAGTACAAAAATCAACACAATGACTTGCAGCAACAAAGTAAATGGACATCAAATAGTCCAATAATGACTAGTATCTTTTTTCAATTTAACTCATTAATTTGATACTAGGAACCGTTCATTAGACATTTGTTCTTATTCCAACAATCACTAGTATGTATAATTTAGCCACTTACTAACATATGCTAGTATTACTAGATGCTAGTACTATCTAACAGAGACAAGTAGCTACTAGTAAACAAACAACTTACTAAATCGATACTAGTAAAACTTGATTAAGTACAATATGAATATATACAAGTCAGAAACAAATAGCTCATATAAAAAAATATTTGCAATAAACATTAGTGACCAATTAGAATATATTGGAATAATTACTAGTTTATAATTAATAATAAAACACTTCTAATGAATAAACTAGCAACTAGCAACTAGGGATGTTCATTTTAACCGGTTAACCGACCATAAGAATTTTGACGATTAACACAATCAGTTAAACAGTTTAAAAAGTAATTTAATTATTTATTTTTTCAGTAATTTATCAAAATATTTTAAAAGGTTTGCTGCATGGTTAAAATAATAAAAAAAATGGGGGGAAAAAACATAAATCGCATATAAGTCTGCAGTTTTATTATTTTTAATTCAGAAATAGCTCTAATGCCGACACAAATTTACAACATTATAATAAATACGTAAAAACAAATCCTTTCAATTAACAGTATTTAGAAAAGAACAAGATTTAAAAATATAAGAAGCTATAGCTATACCAACGACAAGCCAAAACAAATTCATTTTGGCTAAAATGAAACTGAAACCAACGTTGGGTCTCATTACACACAAAATCAAATGTTTCTGTATTTGTGATGTATTTGAATGGCAAAATATTATTTATTATGTAGCTTACTTCACTGGCGTTCCAATATCTACGTAAAACAAATTTTTTGCATAACATCACGGCGGTGCGGTGATAACACTTAACGGCACAGATTTTACTACATATGGTTTACTACAGTTTTTTCCCCATATTTTTGACTGACTGTATTTGATTATGATAATGAACAGGCTGCATTGTCAAGGTAGCAATGCTAAACTGTGTGCACGCGGCACTGGTGCAATCACTTGAGTTTTTTCCTTCTGACAGTGGAAGAAACTACTCCTTTTAGTCTTAAAGATAATCGGAATTGTAAAAGGTTTGCCTTTACCTTTTTTCTGCCGTCTGTTTCCTTTTGCGCAGCACAAAAATGAACCGAAACTCGGCGTACTAGCTTGGTGCGTTTTGTCTGTCATTTTCCTATTTAGTATTTAAGGTATATGCCTGATTTATTTGTTAGATATATATATATATAAATATATATATATATCTATATTAGGGCTGTCATTTTGTATAAAAAAAAAAAAAAAAAAAAAAAAAAAAAAAAAAAAAAAAAAACAATTTTTTATCTATTAATTGTCCGCCTTTCCGTTCAATAACAACAACGTAGGAAACAGATCCGGCATGTTGACACAGAACAGCATACGTTGTTTACGTTCAGTGTATACTCTCCAAAATGGTGCTAGGGTGATGCGGAGGAGACGAATTTTTGAATAAAGTTTTTTTTGTTTTCTTTGCGCACAAAAGTATTCTCGAAGCTTCGTATAATTGCTGTTGAACCACTGATGTCACATGGACAATTTTACCGATCTCCCTCTATGTTCTGGACTTGGGAACATTTCATTTGCGTTGCTGTTTATGCAGGGTCAGACAGCTCTCAGATTCCATCAAAATATCTTAATTTGTGTTCCGAAGATGATTGAAGGTCTTATGGGTTTGGAACGACGTGGGTGAGTAATTATTGACAGAATTTTTCATTTTTGGGTGAACTATCCTTTAAAGTCCTAGTGCCGTGCGTCAATCTATCTGTGCCAAGACCACACGCAAAGACTAGAGGGGTCCAACATGCCCAATTGTCATACAATACAGCGTTTTTTTAATTTTTAAATCATCCATTATAGGTCAACATCAGACAATCACTGTCTGCAAGGATTCCCTTGCGCCCATCTTGACAATGGTGCTAGCTGACGAGCATAAACTGTATCGCATGATTAAACTTCACCTTATCTAAATGCTGTAAAAGATCTATAGGCCCTTTCGCACCGTTTTAGTTCCAGAACTAAATGTACAGTACAAAAGTACTGTGAGGATTTTGAGCGAACTATTGTCCAGTACCATTTAAAGGGTTTCATTCGCACCGACAGTGTGTACTAAAAAGTGACGTAAGCCGGTCGACAGCAACGTCATTTGTGCGCGGCGTTCAACAACAGAAACAAAGAAGAACAACAGGAGGATGGAGGACGCTGTGATCGGAGCTGTATTTTTGTTGTGTCTCGCGGGTTTCACAATAGTGGACATGGAATGTCGACGTATACGTAAAGTGATTGAAAGAACGGAAAGGAGGACTAGAATCTCCGACGTCAACTGGCAGTGCTACATTTGCTAGAAGTTCCTGCACTTCAGCGTCCGTCCATCTAGCGCTGTTCTCCATACTTGCAAAATAAATTGACAATGTTTACAGTATGTTTACACAGAGTTTTAAATCATGGCGGGTGAGGGTGTTTTCGTACGCGTTTGGCCAATCAATGTCTACTTACGTCATGATTAGTACCAGTTGTGCTGGTTAGACCCTGCTCCGGAGTTGGAGCTAATTTGGTTCTCGAAAAAGGCAGTCCGGTATTAAAATCGCTCCCAGTTCCGGCGGTGCAAATATGCCGAAAAGTGGGTAGTGGGTAGTTCCACAATTAGTTCTGCTACTATGAAAAGGTTCCTGCGGTGCGAAAGGCCCTCTTGACACGATCATCTGTACTGTTTCAGTTTTGTCTGACTTTTTGATGTTCCATCACACCAAAAATAAACACACTTGATCTTCCCTCACAACGGCATATGTATCTCTGGTGACGTATGCAGGATTTCTCCAATCATTTAGTCCACTTAAACCCATTCCTGCAAGCTCATGTTCATCTGCATCCACTTTTGAGCAAAACAAAAGAAAAAAAAAAAAAAAAAAAAAACACCCACATCCTAAATTCAATAAACAACCGATGGATTGAACCAACTCCCCGTCCATATGTTTTTATTTCCAGGGTATGTCACAATACGGAGGAAAAGATGTCACTACTGTTTCATTGTGATTTTTGTTGCTGACACTGAGAGCGTTTAAATCGGTGAAGGTCACGGAGTTGCTGTATTGTTGGTTTCCAGTCGGCGGTCCTACTCCAAACTCCTACTGACAATCGGTGCATCACATCGCTGCTCGTCTGCATAAAATGGAGCTCTACTCAACTTTTCTCATCGCCAATGGTCATAAACACTCATGTTGAATGAATGACTTCCTGTTGCTCTTCTACTGCAGATCTTTGTCAGTGTGAACACCGTTTTATTGACATATGTATTTACATCTAATGAACAGTTACTTGTGAATTCAAACAATACTACATATTAACAAAGACGCAAGCTGTAACAACTGTTAAAGAGGCTTGCCATACTTCGGCTCGTTCACTTCGGTCTTATTAAAGCACATCCGACACAGTTTCGTCGAGTGGATGGACGGTATATACAGTATTGCAGCGTTTAGTTTTCAGGTACAGACTGAGAGCGGTGGTCTCTCCGTGTGTCTCTGCAGAACTCTCGATCCCCTAATCAAGAACTCCACAAAGCACCATGTCGACGATACCCTCCGATTATTTAAGCCATCGAGCTCATTTCAAAACTCGCTTGACCCTTCATTTGAACTGTGCTCGGTTTGCATCTCGGTGCAAAATGTCGATCTGGGCTCTGACAAGACAGACAGCCGAGAGTCCATCTTGCTTTGGGGAAGATGAAGTATAAATCTCACTCCTGTCAAACTCCGCCAGGGCATTTTCAGAGAGAGATCCCCCTCCACGAGCTTTCATTACTTAAACTAGGGGTTTTCGGGGCAGACTTTTCAGATGAGACGGTTTTGTGCTCGGGTTTCTCGCTCCGTTTAGTCAGACAGAATAAAAGTAGCTGGCTAGCCTGCTAGCCCCTGTGATGCGAGATTGCTCTAGCTCGCCTGAACGTGTCATTAGCAGACCCACATGCAATAATCGCACGGTCAGTCGTACATGTTAAATCGTCGCGGATTTCACAGAAACCCTGATGTTCGGTGAGAGCAGGTGTCAAACATGCTTGTTTATGCCGAAGCACAACAAACTGGCACGAATTTCGCACTGTCTAAGCGCGAGCTCCCGATCAATCGGAACTCGGGGCTTTTTGCACACAAAATATGTAAAAGTTTTCAGTTATCACGGCATCTGTGAACGCAAACTTACCCCTGAAATCCGGTCGAAACGCCAGGGCCTTCTCATTCCAGCCTCAAACTTATTGACACATCAGAACAGTTCTGCACTGGCCGTCCGTACAGTAGCCCCACAGACACTTATATTATTTTTACCGGATGCTTGGAAAGGAGCAACACCGCAGCGTGAAGTCGACAACTACATCACAATCGCCCCGATCACTCCGAAAATGAATAACGGTGGGGCCCGAACGCCACTTTGGTATTGCTACTTTCGTTTTAGGCGAACAATTTTCTCGGTTTGTTTTCTCTCGCAGCCCTCCTCCCCCTCCGTGCGTTCAAGTGTTCCCATTGACTTGCTCTGTTATGAAGCCCGTGTGCTCAGTGTGTGGATGTTCACAGCGCTGGACTCACTGGCCTACCGTGTCACATCTTCATCATCATCATCGTCATGTTGGAAAATTCAGTTTAATATTCTGTTTTATAACAGTGTATTATAACGTTCTAGCTGGATCACCTGAAACACGCTTGACTACCTGGTGCCTGGTTTACCAGCTTTGACCAGCTAACGACCTTTGCAGACCAGAACAAACACAGAAACTCCAAAACGCATCTACTTTCCATTTGTGACTGTTCTGGATTGACTCATATCAACTCATCATTACAATGAGAAAATCACAACTGCAGTGTAGGGCAGTAACTAGTTACTAGTAACTTAGTTACTGTAATAATATTACTTTTTGCAGTAACTAATAGTGTAACTAATTACTAATAAGATTTCAGTAATAATATTACAGTTACCATCCATAAAACAGCTTAGTTACTTTTGATGCCTCAACCCCTACTGATTTGAAATCCAATAATCCAGTTATTCCTAGATTTATTTTCATAATTTTCTTGACTCGCACATGCATGTGATGTCCCCTGTGCAGCAGGCAAGCTTGGAATATGGAAAAGCTTACATTCCGCAGATAGAAATATTGCATTATATTGATTTTGTCCGAAAAAAGATGATCTGAACACTGTTGTGTAAGTTGTGGCTGTACTTTACTCTGACATTACATCCCACCCACACCCCTCTGATCAGCATGTGGTACATTATATTACTATAATTAAAAATATTTTTGGAAAATCAAACAGTTTCTTACAAACTTGTGTGATTTGATAAAATAAATAATGAAATATAATTGTATATGGGTAACGGAGAAATTACAATTAGCTTGAAGCTACACATGACAATTAATGAGATACAACACTTCTGCTTGAATGTCTCTATCAATCACTATTGAGTGTTTTTAATAACTTCTGACTGCGATCCAATGTGTATTTTGGTCAAATGATGAGGCAGAAATATGTTTTTAGTAACATTCTAGAAGAATTTTATGTGGAATATACACAGTTACAATTTCTGTGGGGCGTGAAGAAAAAGTAATGTAACTAGTAGTATAACTAATTACTATTGCCAGAAAGTAATAAGTAAAGTAACAATATTACGTTTGAAAGGAGTAACTAGTAATGAGAAATAAATTAATTTTTTTGAGTAACTAGCCCAACACTGTTGACCAGTCACCAACCTCCAAAAACCAGCGTGACCACCTCACATCACCAGCCGATAACTGGTTTGTTGCTGGTTAAAGAGTTTAATTATAATCTTATGTCAGCTATAAACCAGCTACCATGTTCCAAAACACATCTAGCTAGTTTGTGCACAGCAGTTCTGGACTTACTTAACAGTCATCATCATCATAACTTGCTGGTTGACCAGACACTCGTTTTCAAAAACTAGCTTGACTACCTCACATGACGAGCCGGTAACTGGTTTGTTGCTGGTTAAAGACCTTAATGTCCATCTTACAGTACGTAAGCTAGAAACCAGCAACTATGTTTCAAAACACACCTAGTTAGTTTGTGAAAAGCTATTGGCTATTTTTGACTGACTATCTCATCATTATCATAATTAGTTGGCTGACTGGTAAACAGATTCTAAAAACCACCTCACATTACCAGCTGGTAGCTGGTTGTTGCCGGTTAAAGAGTTTCACGGATGCTGTGCATGACTGTGGAGTAATTGTGATTTTTTTATCGCGTTTGACTCTCATTCTGAACGGCACCCATTCCCTGCAGAGATCCATTCGTGATCTGACGGACTGCTGAATTTCTCCAAACCTGTTCCAATCAAGGAATGAACTCGTCTACATCTTGGATAGACTGAGGGGGAGTACATTTTAAATTTTTAAACTATTTCTTTAAAATCTGTACAAATTTGAACGGTCATATGTGACAAAAGCAGTGTTAAGTCGCTGGGGTATATTTGTAGCAATAGCCAAAAAATACATTGTTTGGGTCAAAATTATCGATTTTTCTTTTGCCAAAAATCATTAGGATATTAAGTAAAGATCATGTTCCGTGAAGATATTGTGTAAATTTCCTACCGAGAATATATCAAAACTTAATTTTTTGATTAGTAATATATAGGCATATGCATTGCTAAAGACTTCATTTGAACAACTTTAAAGACGATTTTCTCAATATTTAGATTTTTTTTGCACGCTCAGATTCCAGATTTTCAAATAGTTGTATCTCGACCAAATATTGTGCTATCCTAACAAACCATACATCAATGGAAAGCTTTTTTATTCAGCTTTCAAATGATGTATACATCTCAATTTAAAAAAAATTGACCCTTATGACTGGTTTTGTGTCCAGGTCCATACATTGTACATCAAACAGTAAAAAAAATTTTTTTAATGATTGTTCCCTTTTCTATATTTCATAAATAAATCCCAAAGGTATGAAAACATTCAAAGTTCTTTCTTGATGCCAGACCAAAAAGTTTTTTTTTTTATTGTAAAATGCTTCATTTTTGCATTTTTTAAGTAAAAAAGAGAAACAGCTACAAAAGAGACATTATAAATAAATTTAATAAATAGATATATCTTTAGTATTAGTATGCAAATCGTACTGTCTAACATCTATTAAATTACACAAAATAAATAATATAATAACTAATATTTTAAATATTTTATAAATTAGTATCTTTAATATAATACATTTCCAACACAAACATAAGGAATCAAAACAACAATAAATAAACACTGCATACAGCTGTATAAAATACCATTATAAAAAAAGAGTGTAAACACTGATTAACAACACTGATTCTTTTTCTTTTCCTTCTGTAAATGGAGTGAAGCTTCAAGAGGTCCAGTTATTAAACATGAGTGTGGAAGGAGAAGAACTCCAGCTGGTTCATGAAACTTATGAGCCGTTTTCTGACGATGTCCCAGCTGTGCTCTCTATCCTCCTGAAAGAGTAAAACAACAGTTAGTCCATCTTCAGACGAGCTTCCACATTTACAGCGGAGGATTAAGCTATATATTCCAATCTCACCGTCTTCACTTCTGTCATGTGTCTCAGTCTTTCAAAATACAGATGCAGCTTTTTGTTCCTCTTCATTTTGTAAGCCCCCTGCATTGAGAAAGAAATCAATCAGTTCCTCTGGCTTGATGTAGCTGGTATTAAATATATGTATACACACACTGTACTCACACACGAGCGCAGTCCATCAATCTCCTCGTGCATGACATTTAAGAAATCTGCCAGTTTTTTAGCATCCCAGGGGACGACGGCATCGTCAAAGAGGACCGTGATCTCCATCAGAGCCTGAACGACGAACAGGATCTGTTTCTCAGGCTGAGAAGAAGAAACAAAAGATATAGATAGATATATGAATATAGATTCATAATCAACAGCACATATTATGGTGTCTTTTTTTAAATAATAATATTTTTTACTAACCTCTGCTCTTCTGTGGTTATTGATCAGTTCATATGGGATTGGGTTCATGTCCTCGTGGCCATTATGGATTTTCTCACCCTACGAGATATTAATGAAGAGATTATTTTGAGCAGAATGAACAGATTCAGGCGAAACATTTTGATGAAAGTTTAAAAGTATTCCGATTCGCTATTACAACTGCATTTGGTTAGTTTCCATTTTTAGGTTAAATGCATATTTACTGTATATTATATGAATTTTAAAGGGCGAGTGTATCAGTTATATCACTATATCTCCCATGATATTTCTTACTAAGATGATATTCATGCTCTGTAGTTTCAAAATGCAATGCATTACAACATTATGGCCTGAAAAGCCTGATGATCATATCTGATCATTTTAACGTCCATTTTTCTAAATGAATACGATGCAAAGCATATGAATTTGCTTAAGTCCAGTAAATATTCATCTTGAAATATTAAATACATTTTTTTTAAGCACCAATATTCTATTTATAGGCTCTCAATTAATTAGATAAAATGTTAAAATAAAATTGCATCTCTAAGTACATTATCTCCCTCGCTCATTAATAATAAGAAAAATGTTAAAAAAAAAATAATACGCATAAAAATAAAAATATATATATAACAAATAAAGAAATAAAAGAGTCAAACTCACCATCTTTCTGATCAGATCCAGAGAGACTCCGTGGTGGTGCTGGAACTTGTGTTTTATCCACCTGCAGCTGAGCACAGAGCTGAAACTGCAGGCTGACAGAAGAAGGCAGAGCTGCACCAGGCAAAGGTCCATCGTGTCGTGTTCTCCAGAAGACTGATGCCACAGGTTGATCCACTGATGAGCTGCTGCTGTTGGAAGATCTCGTCTCTCCTCCATTCTCTCCTCCGTTTATATGCGCGCGTTCGGGAATTACACACGACTTTTCACTTTCCAGACGCGCACACCTGAGCGACAGGTAAACCACAGCTTCTGTGTCAGTGGGAGAATAAGCTGGAATTCTTATACAGTCATCTATATGTAGCCTACAAAAATAATAAACACAAATACATTAGAATAAACACGGACTATTGCTAATTAGTGAAAAATAATTCATTTAATTATTAACGTTGCCTTAGCTAACGTAACATATAGGCCTATACTAATAAATAAAACATGGCAGTATTTTTTGTGCAGAAGTTTTTATTTATTTTTCATCGCAATCACGTAGCCTGATCTTGCAATTAAAATGTTTGAATTACAAATGATTATTTAAGGTGTGTTTGTTCGTTCGTTCATTTGAGTCATGTGTATGTTAGGCTATTATACCGTTTTTATGGTTTCTGTAGTTTTAGCTACTGGTATTTTCCAAAGAAGAAAGTGAACCTTGGACTCTTACAGATGAACGTGGGTAAAGAAAGTCCGCGCCGCAATTCCTGGAAAGTTGAAATCGAAGCGAGTGACGACACGTTCATATTCATAATTTAAGATATCCTGATGATCATTACTCCTTTATATGATTCTTTCAAAAAGTCACTGAAATTATATTAACCGTGGGCTAATCAATTAAAAAAAAAAAAAATGGAAACGATGGAGGAAGATGCTCCTTTACTTTGAAATGGTATGTTTCCATCAGCCACTGCGGCATTAGAAGACACACACATCTGCTCATTCAGCTGTTATAGCACAAATGTCAAATATTTTAAAGAGAGGTATAGCCTAAATGTCTCCCACCCCGGACAAACTTTAATAGAATGGCTTTGGCATAATCTTAATTATGTAGGCTAGGCTATGGGTCATTATAGGTCATTAATGTAAAATACTATTTAAAATGTTATTTTGACAATTTGCTCGAAAAAAAAAGGAATGACCAATGACAGACAAAACAGATTCATCTGAAATGTAAAATAATTATATGACTTAGCCTATAATATTTCATTGCCTATGTTTGAATTGTCATAATAGAAACGCTATGAATGAAAATGTAAAGATTCGGTCTGTAGGTCTAATGAAAGCAATCTGAAAGGTAGCCTACTTCATGGAAATATTCAATAATAAGCCCATTAATTACAATAAGTAGACTATTCAATTCAAAAGAATAACACTAAAAACATTGTGCCATTTGGACCAGTCTGATTTGATCTTTTTACTTCAGAATAAAAAACTAATCTAAAACCATTAATAATCCTAAACAAAAACAATAAACAATAAAAATGAATATTCAACATACATCATACTAATTTCCAGAGAAATAATATAAGATCAAATCTCAAAACGATTTCGACTTACTAAATTTGACAAATGTAATAAAAATTCTAACCTATTTTCCTTCCCGGGAATGCATAATGATATGACGTAGCCTATGCCTTGAGTCGAAAACACACGATAGATAATCTAACTATTACTAATAATAAAGTAAAAGATATACTGTATATATATATAATATCAAATTTGGTTAAATTATAAATAAGTGATAGATAGATAGATGTTAGATAGATAGACAGATAATAGTAATAGATATAGATAGATGTGTGTTAGATAGATAGATGGATAGATAGATATTATCAGTTATTTTAATTTATTTAGCTGTTTTGAAACAGCTGTTCTGTGGATGCTGTGTGAAATATAAACATCACAAAGTAAAAAAAACACATTTTATGCTTGGTTATTATTATTATTATTATTTTGCCACTATTATGCTTATCTGTATTTCAATTTCAATTATTATTATTTTTTTAATTCACTTTACTTTTCTATTTGATTTAAGCTATGCTGTTTGTTTGTTGCAACAGTGTGGAGTTGTATTCATTTCCATCAGACATAACCCCAACACGAAGAAAACAACAGTGGACTTTCGCCGTGTGTTTGCTGTCGATCCAGTGTTGTTCCCGTCTCTCGCTGGAGTCCTCAGCACACTCAATGCTGCGCAAGAGTTGCGCAATAGCACTGCTCGTCAACAGGAACACGGCGAACCTTGCGTTAGTTTCCCATGCTGCCTTTCGCGTCAGCTGATCTGACCACATCTATATCGCCTGCCCGCTTCTGTGTTCCCGGATCAGCGAAGGAGAGTGACAGAGATCACGCGACAAATAAACGCAGAGCAAACATGGTGAGTTTACGAGCTTATTGTGCTGATTCTATTAGCAGTAATAATGAAAAGGCGAATTGTCTGCTGTTTTGTGTTCATTTAACGGGATTCACGAGCAATAAAGTGTGTGTTTGTGTTGTGTGTTGTGTTGTGTGTGTTTGTGTTTTGTGTGTTTTTGTGTTTGTGTTTTTGTGTGTGTGTGGTGTGTGTGTGTGGGTGGTGTGTGTGTGTGTGTGTGTTGTGTGTGTCTGTGTGTGTGTGTGTGTGTGTGTGTCTGTCTGTCTGTCTGTCTCGTTTCAGGGCGTTTGGATGTTTCTCAACTCTTACGTAAATTAACCATGGTTTTACTGTAGTGAAAGTGTAGTTACCATGGTCTTTTGGCATACTGAGTTTGTATAACCACGGTTTTACTACAAATACCATGCTTAAACTATGGTTAGTGTCGCAAAACCATGGTTAATGTGTGGTTACCCATGTTTTTTGGGTTTATTTGTATTAAAACCATGGTTAATTTTCGTAAGAGCATGTGTACGAGATGAAATAAAATACATTTGAGACCACGTGCTTTGGGAGGGATTATTGTGATATTATTATGTTCTATTTCAGTGAGGTGTTATGAATTTTGTGCTGTTTTGTGTCTTCTAGATAAGTCTAGTAAAGTTCCTTTAAAAGTCTTTTTGACAAGAAGTACACTTTAGCATGTATTTAATATAGGCTAGATTAAAAGAGTTTACTTAAGTACGAACTGAATGTAATATTATTTGCGAACTTGAACTTAGTACATCTTTATATGTAAATTTATAATTAAGTTGGCGTTGAAATCTGGTTTAAATGTGCTGACAGACATTTACGGTAAACTAA
>JADLZN010011782.1:0-188520 GCA_018155175.1 Sinocyclocheilus anophthalmus
TTCTACCCATTCAGTTAAAGTGTTACCCTGAATCTATCATCTGTGTAGTGGGTGAGCTTCTAGGAAAAGACAACCTAGCCGGTGACAGCAGTGCATACAGACACTAACACACTTTTCAGCCAGTTCCCACTCCATCTTAAGAAGAAACCAAAGAAATTTGGACTGAACAAGCATGTCTTTTGATCACAAAATATGAGTGTTCTGACGAAGAAAAAAGGAGAAGGATGATGTAAAGTGTAAAGGGTTCCACTCAGGAAATTGTAGAAATGCAAGTGCCACATTGAGGCATTGGAAAGCACATTTAGGACTTTTGAATATGGAGAAGATTTGTCTTTCACCTTCTGCCTCCTTTGTCAACATCGTGGTGAAGCTCTGTCAGAATTTCTCTGCTGAATAGAGAAGTAGAGAAGTGACTTCTCTGTAGACTTCTCTGTAGAGAAAGTGGTGCAGAGTAGTGTTGAGTCGTTCTTGAACGATTCGTTCATTTTGAACAAATCTTTGATGTGACTCGGGAACAACCAGTCGTCTCGGAGAGTGATTCGTTCAGTCGCGCATGCGCAACACCCTATAGGTTCTGTACTGGAACTAGTCAAGTAGCTCACCTGGTTCGAGTCTTCGGGTTTTTCGAGTCGTTCGTTCATCACGTGACAGCCCCTTACACTCACAATTCGACGGCTGGAAAGATGATGTATTAGTTGCATACCATCGAGTCTTCGGTTTTTCCAGTAGATGCGTCTCATCACGTTGCAGAACCCTTAACTATAACGCCAGGCTTCTGGCACGGAAGACGACTTAATAATCCTACCGCTCTTATTACCTTTGTTACCACTTCATGTTTTGGTAACCACATGACAACTTCACACATGTTTAGAAACTGGAAGAGTAGAAATACAATTTTTGAGACAAAAACGCATCACGTACTGTAGAGTAATATAATTAGATATGATGATAATATAAGAATCATAATATATACTATGCACCCGTTGTAAGAGCTTGTTAATACTAATTTATTCTCTATCCCTGCTGTCACGTCACGTGCACAAAAGACACGACCGTTCCGAAAGACGCGGAGATGAACGAATCATTCTTATCAGAATGTCTGCATGGAAAAAAATCTTCTTTAGTTACTGGTTTGACCCAGGTGTAATTTTGTTTTAAATGTTGTTAAAAGGTGTACCTTCTATTCCAATCCGATTTTCAAAATATGTTAATTGATCCTCCCTAGTTTTGAATGGTTACTTAATACATCTATTTCAACACACCACAAACTGTTACATTTTGGTTAGGGCAAATTGTTAAAGATCTTCAAAATGTGAAATGCCAAAAAAATTTGTATTGGAGGTCTGGAGCTTTTTAATGTTAAATGTAACAATTTCTGGATTATAAAAATTCTTATTAAGAAGTTTAGTTGTCATCCTAAAGCGTTTTATAAGTGGAAAATAAATGACCCTTTTCTTTTTACTATTAAAATATGGGCCGGTATTAATAAGTTTCTGTTACCTAACAAGATGAAATAACTTTACTATAAAATTCTTCATATGTATTATCCCTGTAATTCTTTACTCTCAAAATTTAAATTGGACATCTCTTCAAAATGCACATTCTGTAATTCTAATTTGGAAAAAATATCACACTTATTTTTTGAATGTGAGTATGCAAAGAATTTTTGGAAAGAAATATCTTGGCTTGTTTTCTCATCTTACAACACATTTGATTTTGGTGTAATCCTCTATTTTTATTTGGGAATCAGGATCAAAGGAGCTGGATGATATCTGAAAACTGTTAACTCTTTGTGGTCTATTTCATCTTCACAAATGTAAAGTTAGTGATCGTATGCCCAATTTTAGGATTTTTTTATATTGATTTGAAATTATTTTATGAATCTCTCCGCTCATCACTTAATAAGAAAGCTGTTAAAACTACTGCATTGATGGAAAAATATTGATTTTGATGTAAGGGTTACCTCCTGTGTATGCTTTGAAGTTGACATTTTATATGTTTTCCTTAACTTATTTTTTATTTTTATTTATGATTTTATTTAATTTTAAAAAAAACTGTTAACTTTTATGTGTATTTGTTTTGTTCGGTTTTATAGTTTTTTCCCAAATTTTTTTTATACTATCAGAATTCAGAATCAGAATCAGAAGAGCTGGTATTACCAATATGTTACACCCACACCGAATTGGACTTGACACAGACTTCCAGTGTAGAAAAAGTACAACTAAGGCAGACATACAGATAATGTAGACCGAATGGATAACACATAGGGGGTCATATAAACTAATATAAGAAAAAAAGTGAAATTGAATATTTACTATATACTAATAGAGTTATAGTACACAATGTAATTGTTTATGATAAATGTACCGATTGTTTTATAGTGTGCAGATTGTTATTACAAGTTGCGTTTAAATATTATACTATCGTTGCTGTGCTGGACGATGTTACTTAATGTAAAGCTTAATTGTTAAACTGAGTATAGTGCTGTGTAACAACTGTTCTTGTGCCTGGCTGTTTCTGATGGTCGTGCTCTGTAGCGCCGCCCAGAAGGCGACAGTTCGAAGAGAAGTGGCTGGGTGTGAGGGGTCCAGTGATTTTTTTAAAGCCCTTTTTTCCACTCTGGAGAATGTAACGATCTGGAGCTGAGCAAGGTGCACCATAAATCCGCTCAGCAGTATCCGACTGTCGGTGTAGTCTCTTGATTCTGATTTGTTTGCGACCACCAACATGGATGACACAGACAACTCATGATAGCAGAGTAAACGTTTAAGCAGCTCTGTGGCAGGTTTTTCCTCCTGGCGAAGAATACACCCTGCTGTGCCTTTTTTTGCAATGGATTCTATGAGTGACCCATTTCAGTCCTGAGAGATGGTGGTGCCCGGACCTGAAATGACTCCACTGCAGTCCCAGTGGCTGTCCATGATGGTGAGTGGGGGTATGCAGGGGGTTTCCTGCCTGAATCCCCGCGCTCTCCACAGTTTTGAGCGTTAAAGCTCCATGTTGTTAAGACTGCCCCAGACCAGCCACCTTTAAACCTCCGGTCTGTAAGCATCTCTCTCCATCCTTGAGAGGCGATGATGTAATTGTCGTCTGCTAACTTCGGAGCTTGACAGGGGGTCTTTAGCGGTTCAGTCATTCGTTAGAGAGAGAAGCAGTGGGGAGAGTACCATACCTGGAGAAAGCCTCCATCTTCGACCAAAAAAAATAAAGCGCGGTTAGATCCAGGCTTGTGAGTCTCCTCTCCCCAGTGTCACAGCGGATGACATGGCTGTCGGAACTGGACACACACATGTGCCTCTGCCGGTCTGGGGTGATGGGAGGTGGGCACGGTGTGGTGGGGTGGTGAGTTGTGTTCTGAGAGAAGAGCATGATGGGATGAGCCGAAACTGAGTCCACAAATAGGTCATTGCGTATTCCCAGGCTGTCGGTTTTGCGGATTGTACGGCGGCCCCATTGGTGCATTACCAGACTGTTTGCTCCTGTACACTGAAGAAGGATCCAGCAGGGTCCATAGTGATTACTTCAGGTAGCCAACCATCCTCAAGTGACTTCAGGACCAAAGGATGTGATAAGCGATAGGTCTGTAGTTGTTAAGTCCAGTGATTTTGGGTTTTTTGGGGACCAGAAGGGGACCAGATGGATGAGCGTTTAAAAAGCAGCGGAATTCACACACTACAATGTCCTGTGAGAATCTGTGTGAAGATTGGTGCCAGTTTGTCCAGCGCGACTTTAACAGCATGAAACCCTCTGGCCAGAAGCTTTCTAGATTTCTGCTTCCTGAGACCCGTTTCAAATCCTCTACACAGACCTTACCAGTTTTGATGTGGGGAGGGAAGGGGGTTGCAGGGGTGGTAGGTGAAGGTGTGAATTGCAGATCAGAGCGGATGGGGGGTGGTCGATCCTTTTCAAATCTGCTGTAAAATACATTTAGATCGTCAGCCAGTTGTTGATTCTCTGCAAGCTGTGGGGGTGTTGTCTTGTACATGGTGATGTTCCTCAGACAAGTCCATACTGACGCTGGATCGTTTGTTGAAAGCTCTTTTCTCAGCTTTTCTGAGTAGTTTTTTTAGCCACGCTGATCTCCTTTGTTAGTCTGTACCTGGCCTGGTTATACAAGATTTTATACCCACTTCTGTAAGCATCCTCTTTGGAGTGACAAAGCTGTTTGAGTTTCCCAGTAAACCACAGTTTATCATTATTAAATGATAAGAATATCCTGGTAGGAATGCACATATCTTCACAGAAACTGAGATAAGATGTTACAGTCTCTGTGAGCTCGTCCAGAGCAGTGGGCCAGCTTCAAAGACGCTCCAATCAGTGAGGTCAAAACAAGTTTTTAAATCCTGCTCTGCTTCATTAGTCAATTTTTTTTTACAGTCCTTAATACAGGTTTAGATTATTTCAGTTTCTGCCTGTAGGTTGGTATTAGATGAACTAAACAGTGATCAAAGAGCCCCAAAGCTGCCCGTGGGACAGAGTGATATGCATCCTTTATTACTGTGTAACAGTGATCCAAAATAGTGCTATCTCTGGTGGGACACGTAATGTGCTGATTGTATTTTGGCAGTTCACGGGAGAGAATGGCTTTATTAAAGTCCCCGAGAATGATTAAAAAGAGTCTGGTCCTTTGCTCCCATTTCATCTGTTGTTGCAGGCGCCAGCTGTTTCACATCGCCTCTCACGTCCGGTTTAACCATCAGCTGCCCGCAATGCAGCAGGACCTGAGCTTCCGCAATTCCTTCTTTGTTTTTTGTTTGTTTGTTTTGTGTTTTGTCATTCTTCTTCTATAAGTTTTTACCAGAGACGAACTGCTTAACATTAAGCAACACATCCCGGACAACATTTTTCAGTTTTTTGATTATTAGGACGTTTTGTTGGACATTCTAGTCGGAGATACAGCGGTGTTGTTCAAACGCGCGTGCAGACGCAGAAGAGGGAAACGCTCCGGCGCCCTGGTGAAGCTCCGCGCGCGCGGCTTTCGGACTGCGCTCCCAAGCATTCATCTCGTGAATGTCTGTTCCCTTCCTAACAAAACGGATTAATTTCTTCTCCTCACCCGCACCAACAAGGCCTTTTCAAACTCTGCTGCACTGTGCTTCAGTGAAACCTGACTGAGTGAAGCCATTCCGGACAACGCACTTCATCTGCCGCTGAGTTTCTGCTTTCATTCTCGGACTGTGTACGTATTCTTTAGTGTATTTATTGTTTTGTATCTGTGTGGTATTTTTATTGCTATGACTGTACCCCTGTGAAGTTATTATCATATATAAAAAAAACTATCATTCTTTTTTCCGGCTCAGACGGAGCATAGGTTAAACGTATGGGGGCTGTCACGTGATGAAGACGCTCGCGAAACCCGAGACTTGAGGGATGAACTAATCAATTCTTGTTTTCCCGGCCTCAGACGGCATAGTCAGCGTATGGGCTTCCTGGTGATGAATGAACGACTCGAAAAACCCGAAGACTCTAGATGAACTAATCATCAAAGGACACAGAAACGCTGACATACAAGACAGAGCAGTTACTTGGATAATAGGAACCAAGTCTCAGCATTCACAATTCTTTTTATTTTTAAAGGTGTCCTATTATGCTTTTTCACTTTTTCCACTTTAGTTAGTCTGTAATGTTACTGTTTGAGCATAAAAAAAGATCTGCAAATTTACAAAGCTCAAAGTCCAATTCAAAAGTAGATATTTTATTTAACAGAATCACTTTTCAAAAACTACAACGAAATCACTTTGTTGGCCTACACCCAAGGTTTTCCAGATTTGTGTACACAAATACGATGATGGGACGGAGACCTAGGTTGATGCTGCACTGAGCAGGCAACGGATTTTTCACTATGTCGGAACATGCTGAGCTTCCCATGCAGACTACCGTAGATGTGGTTCCACTCATACCTGGTTTAAATCGTGCTCATTGATTTGATTTTGCGCAATTTTACCTGAAGCTTGCTTCGCTAGGGTAATGGGCAATGACATTTCCGACCAGTACGCCCGAGTTGTGCAATCACTAACACACGCATCACACTGGACCCATGCTAACGCAATCACAACACATTCGTGATTCAGAGGCGGCCTTCTTTTGATATCGGCCTATCGAGTCGTTCATGCCCAGACTGTTTAGAGATATGTTTGTATAATGTACAATATTTGAAAAATAATTTGTTTTTTGAACAACCAGTGAGCCTGTACTAGTCAACCCCAAAAACAATCAGACTTTGTAAAGACACTAATGACCCTAGAATTTCAACAATAATTACCTTTTGGAGCCTTTAGTGGCTTGACGGCTTAGGTGCCTCACCCTCTTTGCCTATTCAAGCGAAATTCACAGAAAAAATGAAATCATCAGGTCCTAAACTACGAGAAAAATTTTCACTAGAAGGCAAAATTAATGTATTTATATAGAATCACTCATAAGTGCTCTTTTTTATTGTAATTAATAAAATGTATAGATATAAGGTTATTATAAAAATGGTCTAATATGGACTTGTAATGCAAATCAATTGTTACTTTTTATATACTTTTATCCATGTAAATTTAGTTTTTAGAGAAAATTTATGATCTTTCAATAGACTAACATTTGAAGTTACGGTATATTTAACTAATGTGGGGTTTATTCATGCTTTTTTATGCCCACGTTGGAGTTATATACTGATTTTCTGTCATGGTCTATGGACCCCCTGAATTAGCCTTGGCCACCCCCTGGCCACCCCATCTATAAAACTCTAGCTCTGCCACTGATTCAGAAGCTGGTATGCTCTCTATGAAAAGTTAAAATGAGCAACAAGCCTAATTTTTACAAGCCAGACTGGAATTACTTGGTCAAGCAGTCTTCCCAAGGGATTAGTGGGCCCTTAGTCAACTGTCTCAGTAAAAATTGGATTTCCGTGCCAAGCTCTACTAGACAGTGAATCCCAGGTCACCACTGTGTTTGATACATGGTATAACAGATAACTACCTAATGTACACCTGCATCCTTTCACTGGTCTGTTCATTTGGGGACTTAGCTCTTCTTAGCTATCCGTACAAGGTATTTGTACAATCATAGTTAATGTGTCTTTCCCTGCTTCCCTCACAGGTGTTGAGGAGATGCTATCAATATTGTCCCTGGTCTGCCCTTAACCACAAGTCCACTTTTACTGTTCCTTCCAAAGGTGAGCGGAAATATATCTGCAAAGTGGAGTCTGACAAGCCATTGAGGAATAATATCTTTGTAGATATCTTCAGGTTGATCTTCTTCCCACTGGACTATTTATTGCGCTCATGGTACTACCTTTTTCAGCTGTGGAAGTGAATAATTTCTGAGTGGTGATCTGTAATGAGCCATACAACGATATTTCCATTCTTGCTGGCACAGTAATAACCCATGTGTTCTATACTGACACTGTTAGTGTGGCACCAAGAGACCGTACCTCTAACAAGAGAATCAGTCCTGAGATGTTTGACTTCAGCAAATCACCAATACCTTCCACCTGGGAAGGAGATTATGTCAGAAATTGTCGAATGAAGCAAAGTGTTCTCTTTCGAGGAATAGGGTGTAGGCCTAGCAAAAGGCATTGAACATCACATCCGTGATTCCTGGCCTATCATAGAATACTCTCAATGCATCGCACTTGCTGACATTTATGATTTATGATGCCACCTAAAAGACCTCCTAGCAGCTGGCATCAATAAAGAATCCAGAAGACCCTTCATGTCACCCATTGTGATAGCTTGGAAAAAAGATATCTTAAGTATCTTAAACACCAGTACCATTCCTGATCAATACACCAACCCACGGATTGATGATGACATGGACTGCTTGTCTGGCAACAAACGGTTCTCAGTCTTGAATCTCTGCAGTGGTTACTATCAGATAGCTATGTCAGAGGAAAAAAAAGAAAAAATACATTTGTCTGCCCTTTTGGATTCCACCAGTTTGACCATATGCCACATGGAATCACTGGGGCCCTTGTGATATTTTGGAGGCTTATGGAGAGAGTAGTTGGAGACATGCATCTTCTAGAAGTAGTCGTTTAAGGTAAACATCATGTTTAGACAGACCCTCGAAGAACATGAAGAACAACTGCTGAAAGTTCTCAATTGGATGAGATGAGACAAGCTGCATAGAAAGAAATACTACAAAGAGACCAAACCCTGCAGTGATTGATGCGACCAAACATGCACAAAGACTTTCCCAGTAAATCATCTACTGCCTAAGCAGAACTTTCCTTTGCTGACCCAACCAAGCCTTATGTCCTCCATGTAGATGCCAGTTTAGGTGGCCTGGGTGCTGTTCTAAATCAAGAACATTCTTACGGTCTTTGGGCTGTTGTATTTGCAAGTAGGAATCAAATGCCCAATCCCATTTCTACCCCTTAGCCCTTCCCCTTTCCCCTAACCCTCTGTTTGGCGCGTTCACACATGAAGGGGTAGGGGTGTCTCGATTCTCTTTTGGTTGGAGGGGTAGGGGTAAGAACAAGGGCCAGATAGCCCTTCAAACGAAGATTTTTCGGGACCACACTTCAAACGAAGGGGTATGAGAATTATCAGCATAAACTGGCTTCAGTGGCAACATGGCTGCTCGAGCGAACAAAAAGACACATAACTGTAAGCATTTTTGGCATTAATAAAGATCTTAATGAAAAGTAATCATTTGTTTTGTTACATTCAATCGTGAATTCATATTTACGGTCATGTTATTCAAAGAAATGTTTGCAAAAAATCGCTAAAGTTTGGTAACGTCATATCATTACAGACATATTTTCATGTCTGATCAGGGCTATAACAACCGTAGACATTGAGGGGGGCTTGTCTCCCCAATAATTAGAAATCGCTAAACCTTTTCTCAAATATTGCCAATTCGAGAGAGAGAGAGAGAGATGAAAGTTCCGTGTATGTGCGTCCGTGTGTCTCTTTTTACAATGAGTGAGTTTACATCATAAACAGTTATTTTATCCTCTTGTTGCTGAAAACATAATGTAGCAATTCAGTATTTAAAATGTTATTAATACTAATCGTGGGGCAGCCTTGACAAGTTTCTTTGTTCATGGATGTGCAAAGCAGACTTCATTCGTTAGTGCATTCTGACTTTGTACATACTCATACAGAATCTTCATTCTGCATTCACAAAAAGCATCGTACCTGTAATTTACTGGTAATGTTACAACTTCCATTACAAGTAAATTGCCAGAACCAATTTACCGGTATTTTTTGAAAAGGTTCTGTTCACACATGATCTTTTACTTGTAATTTACTGGTAGTTTACCAGTAAAGACTAAGGTGACCAGATGTGCCACTTCTCGGGGACCTGTTCTGCCCAGGATTTGCCTAAAATAATGATCAAAGTACAGAGAGAGCGATTCGAAAGCATAAAGAGCCGTCTGCTCTGCTCACTATTGCTCTCACGGTGCTTAGATGTCATACAACGATTGATCAACGCAGTGCAAACAGCCAAAACCTGGGTATTTTAGGCAATTTAGAAATACTGGCCAGAACGTGTCCCAAGGAAGTGGCATGTCTGGTCACCTTAGTGAAGACTGTATGTCTGAAAGGGGCTTAATAATGTAGAAATGCTGGGAATCCGTAAATCACAGACAACACCTTACTACCTACAGGGTCATCCACAGCCAGAAAACCTCAACAGAAGGCATATCTATTAGCTTCTGAAACAGAATGGGAAAATCAACAAAGAAACAATTTGCTTAATGATTAAAGCGTGAAACTCCAGACCTTGAATTTAAGAGACAGAGTAGGCTACTCATAAGAAAACTGGCTAATACAGGCAAGTGCAAACTTCAAAAAAGATGGAATTTTATGCCATACAATGTTGTGGAACAGTTCCAAAATGTACCTGTTCACAGACTAAAGCCTAAGAACAGCAGGGGAGGAATTAGGACCTTACATCAGGACCACCTGTTGCCCATTAGGGATAATGATGACTGTTGGGGCTTGATGAGATAGAGGAAGTCCAAAGACCACCTGTGACCCGAGTCCAATCTGTGAACAAAAAGTTCATGCCCCTCACCTCGCCTTTGTCTAACACAGCATTACAAATGTATTGATAGTTATGTGAAATAATTCACTCATAGACACTTTGAGGTGAACAGGATCTCTTTCTTAGGTTGTCATTGATCCATGTGACACTGTTTTTTTGGAAGTTTTTTCTCTGTTTTCTCACTATTTATGTATTTATTTATTTATTGACATAACTATTTCTTGATCAATTTCAGGGGTTTTCAAAGTCAAACACAGTGGACTTCATTTTTGATACAATATAAACAATGATGCATTCTCACAACCCATCCAACAATTTTTCAATAGTATATAAAAAAATCAGTTGTATGTACATAGTGCAACACCAAAAACCGAGAAAGGGAAAAAAATGTTTAAAGCATTTTTAATATAAATAAGCACAAGTGAAGCTGTGACACCAAACGGGACCACAGGGAGACACCAAAAGACCACTAAACCAGCTGCTTTGCTTTGACTGCATTTGCTGCTATATGGATCCATTCTGAATCACTAAACTCTCACATATTCGCTTCTTGGGCCAGCATCCATTATCAAACATGGTTTGGTTGCACATCCTTTATGCCACTGTAATCAACTTTATCCTGATTAAAATAGTTATCCATAAAATCTTTACTAGAGCAACACTGGTTTGCTTCATCCAACCAAGATAGCTTTCGTATCATATGCTCATGTAGTGGTTGGGTGTTTTGAGCCAAATACATGCTAAAATGAATTATTTTTTTGAAATCTGGGTTGAAGCACTTGACTGCATTAGCGCCATTTTGAACCAAACACATTTTCCTAACTGCACTGGTTCCCAATCCTGGTTCTGGAGAACCTGCAACACTGCTCGTTTTTGATGTTATATCTGACACACATTTGAGGCTTGGAGTCTTTACTAATGAGTAGATGAGTTGAATCAGGTGTGTTTGATTAGGTAGACATCTAAAATGTGCAGAGTTGTGGGTTCTCCAGGACCAGGATTGGGAACCAATGGCTTACTGGATCCTTGGACTGAAATCTTTCCAGACGTTTACCAGTTTAAGATAATCTGATGGCAGAGAGGCGGAAATGTCTCTCGTTCAAAAACCTGCTTCTTTTAGCTTTTTAAGTATTATTTCCACTATAATGCATTGATTGAAATTACAAATATAATTTTTTTCATTTTTACCACCCAGTGCGCCTCACTTGATATGCTCTGGCACCCCCTGGGGAGGCGCCTCCCACACTTTGAAAACACCTATTATATATTTAAATTTTCATTGAGCTATATGTGCTAATAAAAATAGTAGAATTTTGTATTTATCTGTAGTAGTGAATGAATTTACAGTATCAAAGTATTACAGATTAGCTGATTCAGGTGTGTTTTATTAGAGTTGTGGATAAACTCTGCGGAGCTGGGTTCAAGACCTAAACTAGTCACTGAATAACCAATCACCAGGTGTGTGCTGCTACTGAATTTTGAAGATGTATGCTTGTTCATTCCGAAATCACATGTAATTTAAAAAAAATTTGGGGTTGTAAAAAAAAAAACAAAAAAAAAAAAAAATCGCACGGTTGAAAACCACAAAAACAGTACATACAATATAGAGTTGGACAGTTACAATAAAGACATTTACAGTGGATCCACTTATATTTTTGTTGAGTTATGTTTTGTTTCTGAACAGATTCACAGGAATGTTCATATCCACTCTGCATCGCTTTAACAAATATTATCAATAGTACAAATAATATCTAGTGTATAATGTATCTCATTAACGGAGTTGGGGAGTAGTTAACTGTAAAGTAGCAACACTACTAGCTTAACTATATTTTTCAGTAGCTTGACAGTAGCTTCTAAAACTTATAAATGTCCAAACAGTGGTATAGTGACAAAACACTACATCTATGCTTAGGCAAGGCAAGGCAAGTTTATTTATATAGCACATTTCATACACAATAGTAATTCAAAGTGCTATACATAAAAGGAAGTAAAATAATTATAAAAAAATAACCACAACAATAAAACAAGGAATTAAAATTTTTGAAAATGATTTAAAAATTGATTTTAAATGAATTTAAGTTTAACAGTTAAAAATAGAAAATGATTATACAAAAATACAGTGCAATCAGTTCAGACGTAGCACAGTGCACATTCAATAAATGCACAGCTAAACAAATGAGTTTTGAGTCTGGATTTAATTGTGGCTAATATTTTAGCACATCTGATCTCTTCTGGAAGCTGATTCCAGCTGCATAATAGCTAAAAGTGGACTCCCTTGTTTTGTGTGAACCCCTTGGTATTTCTTGGTCTGTTAGGTTTATAATCAGTGAGCATATCTGCAATGTATTTAGGTCATAGGCCACTGAGTGATTTATAAACGAGTAAAAGTAACTTAAAATCAATCATAACTACAATGGAAGCCAGTCTTAGACTGAGGACCGGTGTGATATGCTCAGATTTTCTGGTTTTAGTCAGAATCCTGGAAGCAGCATTCTGTATGAGCTGCAGCTGTCTAATGGTCTTCTTGGGAAGGCAGATGAGGAGACCATTACAATAGTCCATCCTGCTTGTGATAAAGGCATGAATAAGTTTCTCCAAGGCTTGACTGGAAACAAAACATTAGGGATGCACGATATATTGGCCACCATATCGGTATCGGCCAATAAATGCTCATTTTTTTCTGTTATCGTTATCGACCCGATAAGAAAATTTGGCCAATATATTAAAGCCGATAAATAATACATTATTTCCTTCAGAGACACTTCAGAAGCGCGCTGTTCGTTTGCAGCCTTTTGTGCAATTGTACGTTGTAATATTGTGTTTATTTGATGTATATCTGATTTATCTCATATAGAATGCATTTGGTTAAGTTAAAAGAGCGCTTCAGTTTACCGGTGATAAACTCAAACAGCAGTGCACAACATTAATAACTAAGATTGGGAATGTTGTGTATATAACATATTCTAATGAGAACATTATTATAATAAAAAGTTGTGAATTCTTTGGGTTTATTTGCCATGTTTCAGCGCGTTGTTATGGGAAGAGCGCACCCACAACAGGATCACACATTCTGACTATAGTACGCAATAACTGCATCATTTTGTACATAAATAAGTTGTAATATTATGTTTATGTTGTATTAATATTAATCTCAGGATGCATTTCCTTGAGTTAAATAAGCTGCCAGCAAAACGCTTCAGTTTACCATGTTCATTCAGCTCTTCAGCTTCAGCACGCGCAGCTCAACTGCTGCTATTTAAAACAGTGGTATTAATTTATTATTTTTTCAAAATCATTGATACGTTATTAATAACAACCACTTGTATTTTTCTATCAGCAATATGGTTTAGTAATTAAAATCATTAAATTATTGTCCGTGCAGAGGCTATTCAGTTTTATTGATCTATGGCACATTCATTTTGATTCTTTACACGGGTAATGATGTCCAATGACTTGTTTGCATTATTTTATTTATTTGTAAGACTTTTTTATGACTAAATTTGGTAATGGGAGAGTAAAATTATTTTTAAAACGTACACCGTTCAAACTAGGCTGCTTATGTTGAAGTGTTTGGGATGTGGTTTTTAATGAGGAGACCTTTTTTGTAATCAGGCTCTCAAAAAGTATATAAAAAATTTGGATATAGATTTATCGGCCAACATATCGGTTATCGGCTTTCAAAATAAAGAGTAATCGGTTATCGGTATCGGCCAAAATTTCAATATCTGTGCGTCCCTACAAAACATCTAATTCTTGGAATGTTTTTGAGATGATAGTATGCTGATTCAGTCACTGCTTTGACATGACTACTGAAACTAAGGTCTGCCTCCAGAATCACACCAAGATTCTTGACTTGATTTTTAGTTTTTTGACCCCTAGAGTCAAGGGATGCATTCACCTTCATCTTTGTTTCCAAATGCAATGACTTCAGTTTTCTCCTTGTTTAACTGAAGAAAGTTCTGGTACATCCAACTGTTAATTTCATCAATGCATTGGCAGAGGGAGTCAATTGGGCTGTAGTCATTTGGCGATAAGGCAAGGTAAATCTGGATATCATCAGCATAGATGTGATAGGCAATATGGTTCTTTCTCATTAATTGACTTAGTAGGAGCATATACAGGCTAAACAAAAGCAGTGCAAGAATTGAGCCTTGTGGGACTCTGCATGTCATGGATGTCCACTTAGACGTATGCTCTCCTTTACTTACATAATAACCTCTCCCTTCTAAGTATGACCTAAACCATTTGAGTGCCATCCCAGAAAGCCCGACCCAGTTTTCCAGTCTCTCTAGAAGTATTTGCCAGTTTGCCAGAATCAGAATTAAAGCGAATATCATTTATTATCTTAACGAGCGCTGTCTCTGTGCAGTAATGCCAGTCGGCAACAGTATTAAAGGCAATTTAAAAACTACCTTTTCAATAATCTTGTCTATAATAGGAAGATTTGATATTGGTCTATAGTTGCTCAATATGGTGCTATCAAGATTGCTCTTTTTCAGAAGATGCTTAACAACTGCAGTTTTCAGGGAGTTTGGAAAAGTCCCAGAAAGAAGTGAGGGATTCACCACTTCTAAGAGATCTGCTTCTAAACAGTTAAGCACCCTTTTGAAAAAAATATGTGGGAAGTGTGTCAAGATAGCAGGTTGACGATTTAAGGTGCTGTACTATTTCTTCCAAAATGTTGCTGTCAATTGCTTTAAAAACAGACATAGTAACAAATTTTTGAAATTGCGGTCGAATCTGTCTAACCTCTGCATAACATGAGGATGTGCTAATCGCCTTCCTGATATAATTGATCTTCTCAGAAAAGAAGGAAGCAAACTAATTGCATTTGCTGTCTGAGAACATTTCACTGGGAATCTGACGGGTTTGTCAGTCTCTCAACAGTAGCAAGAAGAGTGCGAGTGTTGTTTAAGTGACTGTTTATAAGGTTTGAGAAAATGGTCTGTCTAGCTGTGGCTAGTTCCACATTGAAAGCATAAAGGCTTTCTTTATAGATGCTAGTGAATTTCAAGTTTAATCTTCCATCACATCCGCTCAGCTTTTCTGCATTGTCTTTTTATACTCTGTACTGCTGTTGATTTTCTCCAAGGGGGCAGTTCTGTCAGCCAGTCTTCTTACTGACTTTAACAGGAGCAATATCATCAATAACATTCTTAACTTTTGAGTTAAAGGAATCAAGGAGAAGATCATCAGAGTCTGCAGAAGTGCTTGGTGTTAAAGATATAGCCTTCATAAATAGCACACTAGTGTTCTTCGTTAATGCATCTCTTTCTGACAGAGACAGATCTAGATTCAGTGGTAAAAGAGATCAATATATCAAAGAAAATACAGAAGTGAACAGATAGCGCTACGTCCTCAATAACAATGGATGAAATGTTTAGACATCTACTGATGATTAAATCTAGAGTGTGTCCAAGATTGTGTGTGGGTTCATGCACATGCAGAATCAGGTTAAAAGTATTTAAAACAGTTATAATTTATTTTGTGGTTTTGATTTCTGCATTATCTATGTGAATATTAAAATCCCCTGCAATAGCAAAACAGTCAAACTCTGAGGAAATCATTGATAACAGTTCTGTGAACTCTTCCACAAAGGCTGGAGAGTATTTTGAAGGCCTGTAAATAATGATAAACAGAATGTGTGGAGCATCTTTCAGCACAATACCTAGATATTCAAAAGACAAGTACTGACAAAATGACACTTGCTTGCATTGATAGACACCTTTAAATAGAGCAGCTACACCTCCACCTCTCTTAACAGTCCTGCAGACACTTATAAAATTAAAGTTAGGAGGGGTTGTTTCATTGAGGACTGTTGCACTGCAGCTGTCTTCTAGCCATGTTTCATTTAGAAACATAAAATCCAGGTTGTGGTTATTAAGTCATTGATCAGAAATGATTTATTTTTTAGTGAGAAAATGTTTAAAAATGCTAACTTGATGGCATTACTTTTTGTCTCTACAACAATCTTAGTTTGATGCATAATAGGCAGCAGATTAGATGGGTCAGCCATACGGCTTCAGAAAGACTTTTTATCACGTGATAAAACAGAAATAGAGAAACTACAGTTCCTGATTTTCTGTAAACATTTGTGAATGTTGCTGCTCTTATAGCGGGGACCCGACACATATCACAGAGCTGCTATCAGTTGTTTTTGGTTCACCTACAGCAGATGGAGGAGGGTTTGGGCCCTGGCATTGTGGCAGCGGCTGGAGAGCTCTCACAGGAGGAGGAGGGCGAACTGGGCCAACAGGATTTGGTGGTTGTGGGGCCCGCCGTTTTTTAGTTGATATCTGGGGGCTTGCAGCAAAAGAGTGGGAGAGTCTGGTCCCAGCATAAACCAGTGCCTCCATTTTCTGTGAGAAGCTTAGAAATGGAGATGCTGGAGAGAGGGATAATGAGTCTGGTGAGCGGGGCTGTGGCTCTGTTGTTTCCCGTGGCTGTGATATGTTGTCCTGGCTTCCCTGGATGTTTTCCAGAAAGTCGTCCTTGGGTGCTGAGTCTTGGAGCTTTTCTGATATGTCACAGTCTCTCTGTGATGATCTCTGTGGGCAGGGCTCAGCCGGGATATTGTCCATGAGCAGTGGTTGTTGTGGCTGCGTGGTGTTATCAGTGTCCTTGTGGGATGTGTCAACCACATGATGACTCGGAAACTTATATAAAGTCCTGTAGTCTCTCATACTCTGTCCAGGTGTGTGGGTGTGTGCTTAGAATATGAAAAAACATTATTTACACGTTTGAGTCAGTTTTTACAGTTAATTTTTCAAACGGTAAGCAGAACGATACAAAATGGGTTCAAGATTGAATCTTTCGCCGGTTTACTCAAGCACACCGTTTGGCGGGAGTAAAGGTCCAGTGATGATTTATACGGCAGACAACAAAAAGAGTGCAATGGAAAAAAAAAGTACTACAAACCACTAAGAACAACCTGATATATGCATTTTAAGAGATGAAGAAGAGCTTTTCAGTAACAATGACTGTATAGCTTATGATTGTGAAACAATCCGTAATGCTAGGGAGCAACGTATACACATACATGTTTTCGACATGCATTTAATAACATTAATGCTTGGTAACCTGAATGCAAAACCAAATTATTATCTTGCTAACATAACCACAACAACACTGGACGAAGAGTAAGCAGCTTATCTTTCAACAGAATTTACATTAAGATTATATTACCAGCAGCACTGCTTGTGTAAATTTTCGTTCTAAATCAGTATTTTTCCACTCCTTAAGAACTTACACTACATGGACTACACCCAATGATCTCCCATTTATGTTTTTCTACCCTGAATAGTTTTTAAAAAATACGTAAAATAAAAGTTTATTGGGATAAGTTTATTTTGCTGTTCTGGTTTTTGAGTACATGGGACAAACGGTCTCGATCTCACTGTGGATAAGAAGACATATCCTGGCAGTCACAGTACACTACATGATAAAGCAATTACATTTCGATTTTAACTTTTTTAACGTTAGTTAGTGTGTAAGGTTGCTGTTTGGAGCATAAACAATAGCTGCAAAGTTACGAAGCTGAAAGTTCAATGGAAACGGAGATATCGTCTTTTAAAATTATGGCAGTTTAATGCCTACAAAAATGGCTGGTAGGGACTACAACAAGTTACTTCCCGGGGTTTGTGTCATTACAAACCCAGATAAACCCCGCCCCCGGGAAAAGACAGCAAAGGGGGCGGGGCCATGCTGCGCTGCTTTAGAGAGAGGAAGAGAAAACTAGAGGTGGCATGTAAAAAATTAGGCATATATGAATCGCGATTCTGTCTTCTAACGATTCTAATGGATTCTTAAGTTTCAAAATCAATGTTCTAAAGTGGTTCTTAATACTGTTCCTCGCGTTCCCCTGCTCTGCACACGCTCTGCATGTCTCTCTCTCTCATTCAGCTCAGCTATAACAATGAACTGTTACAATTATACACTTAATTTCACATAGCTATGAGAAGCATTAAACATGGATGTGCGTGCAGTTGCCGTACTGTATAAAGCTTTAATCAGGATAAAACCGTAAATTAAAAGTTAACATAAGCAGTAGCATTTACAAATAACAACATATCTAAACGTATGAGACAACAACAAACAAAAAAACATAGGCCTACCATTAAAAGCCGTGCTTGCACAGGTTCTGAACTGTCCTCTTCAATAATATCCTCTGCTTCAATCGGGCTCAAACTGATAAGCGAAATTAACGACGCCGTTGTTTACAATACAACCGGAGAACATGCTGCTGAGGTGAGGGGCGGGACGATTAGAGGCGGTTTAGCCAATCACAACACAATGGGCTAGCTAACTAATCAGAGCCCATCGCCTATTTCTGAAGGCGATATTTTCTTCATAAAAACAGGAAAAGATCAGCCAGTTTCTCAGAGAAGGGACAGAGCGGTGTGGAATAAAGGTAAATTATGTGAAAAATAATGAATTTTTTTTTTTAAACAAAGCATTAACACATGTTATACTTCACCCCATAAACACAATCAAGCCCAGAAAAAAAAACAGTGAACCACCCCTTTAAAACTATGTAACAAATAACAAATGCAGACTACATCTACAAGCAAATACCTATGTATGGGTGAAAATAACTATGGATATTAAATATTGTAACTTTACTAGCTTCAAAAATAGCTACTTTTACAATGCCAGCAAAACAATTTTTTTTAGAGAGCAGCTTGTCTGTAGTAAGGTGGTCTATGATGCGATTTCAATTTTCCTTTCTCTTTGGAGTGTTTACAAGCTCTTGGTGCATAAAGAAAAACTGTAAAGTTGCAAAGACTAAAGTCTCAAATCAAGAGAGATATTCTTTATAAAAGTTAAGAATCGGCCACATCTACCTAAAACGGCTCGTTCTAACATGCCCACACAGTATGTCACGATGTGGGACGATTTGCATAACGCCACCCAAATGTTAACACAAAGAAAGAAAGCGTAACTTTTATTCTCGCTGTAGTATTGTTGTTGCCGCCCCCGCCATGCCGTGAAGGCGCTGTGTTTCGTTGTGAAAGCGAAAACTACATTGTTTGGACTTTCAAAAGGGACGATATCTGCTCGTAATGTTGGAGATGTCGTGATGGGCGCTGAGGAAAATACATAACTTCGCTCTGTGATCGTGGATGGCTTTCACCGGGATGAAGCGAGTCCAGCCGGGGGTCGTCAAATGGGGTTGCAGCAAGCCCACGCCGTTCTCAAGCAGCCTGCCTCCGCTCACTCAAGGCCGCTGTGTGTGACGCTGTGTTTCATTGTGAAAAAGAAACTACTTTGTTTGGCCTTCCAAAAGAGGACACGACTAGAAATCAATGGTTAAGCTGTATCTACAACACTGTTCCAGAACAGTTTAACCCAAATATTCAGATGTGTCCAGCGCATTTTATGGAGGACTGTTTCCTGATCCTGGTAGAGTAAACTACAATGTTCTGACTCACAGTCTGTAAGTACGCTTTTTATATTTAAAGGATTTGCCACTAACGATTCAAACGCGATTTTTTTGGGCAGTGTAGAGTAGCACTAGTTGTTTGTCATTTCTCCGATCACAACATGCACGGAAATGGTTTTGTTTACGTGGCGCGATGCAACGCAACTCGTAAAAGACAGTGTAAGTCATTATAATCCGTGATTATGTCCACACTGGATGCAACAAATGCCTCGTTTATAATGGGCTTTAATGTTTTTGTCTCGTTGCTCCGGCCAGACAAGGCATCACAATATGGTAAGGGGCGTAACATTTCCGTCACACGTTTGAGGTATTCGGCCAATCACAACGCACTGGATAGCTGGCCAATCAGAGCACACCTTGCACAGACCGATGAGCTTTGAAAAAAATCGATGCGTTTCAGAAAGGCGGGGCATAGAGGAGAAACAATAATGTACAGTATGTGGAAAATAATTTTTTGAACCTTAAACTGCATAAACACATTTAATTTCACCAAATACACAAAATAATGTTCTTTTTAGCAGCATCATATGACCCCTTTAAACTTGGAAAGCTAAGGATTTTAAAGCAATTAACCCAACACTGCTCATTAACCCCATTATTGGACATTCACTTTCAGAACCAATTAATCAGTAAAGATAATGTTAACGTAAAATTACACTTCAGGGTGTATACATTAATATACTAGCCTAACCTTACTGTAAAGTGTTACTAAATATCGATGACTGACGGTGTGAGGTCACATCTTTTAATTCAGAGTATCTAGAAGACTGTAGTTTTGAATTGACCAAATATTATTTGCTTTTCACAAAATGCTGTATGACAGAAAGCCAAAGAACATGTTGTTCCTTGCTGGATAACTACAGCTAAAGCCATCATATATCTGAGATCTTAAGGGAGTGTTATTCGAGTGCTTTATGAAAGCATTGGGTTGATTGATGAAGTCAGTGAACATCTTAACAAATAACACACAGAGTATAGTCCAGAAACACACACAGAGACAATATTTTGTACAAAAACCAATTACTGAACTTTATTACATCGAGTTTTTTTCCTGCAACATTTTTTATTCCAGTCTTCTTATTAACAAATAGAAAACAGACTGTGCATACAACAGATCGAACCTCTACAGCACTAATCATTCACAAGGTAAAAATGAACTTGCCAACATATTCTGAACGTATGGCCAGGTCTCCCTTTAACATGCCGGTTGTAATCGAGCAGGCATGAAATGACGTCCTGTAGGAATTGTTTTTAATTTGACTTGTGCTGCCCCACCCCACCAGAGGAGACTGCCAAATACCTGGGGTGCGTAGATAATACAGTAGATATAACTTTTGTACCATGAATAGATTCACACACAGCAGTCTCTCGTGTAATTTTCTCAATGTTGGTATATCAAGAAGAGTCCAGGATTACGTTTTGAGAGAATTATGGACAATAGAGCAGAAGCTGTTTATATACTGTATCTATAATAGTATTTTATTTATTCTTTTTAATTATACTTGAGGTATATATATATTTCTGTATAAAAAGAAGAGTTAGATTAAACAGAGCTGACTCTCCCTTGGGGGAGTGGTTTATACTGTACAGGTGCCAATGGCGATTGGTCTCATTTCAATATCAGGTCTTCAAATGTCACAGAGAAGCGGGGTGCAAGGGGCACTTTTCGTTAGGATTGCGTTCAGTTCCCGGTAACGTCCCTCACGATGAACGCGCTCCCATCAGAAGGTCGTAATGTATTCCTCACAAATCGCATTTAACCCCTACAGAGTTCTGTACAGTGCCGATTTTATTAGTTAGTTGATTTTTTTCTTAATTTAATACCACTAACCCAAATGCATACGTCTAGCAGTTGGAGATTTTTCTTTTATCATTGAGACAGAGACAGAACATTAAAGGCTTCTCCAAAAGTGAACCCGCTCATTTTAGCCCAATAAGACCAATTATACATAACGAAGAAAACAAAATAACAACAGTAAAATCATGTTACAAAGTCAAACCATCAGCAGCTTAGAGAACAGCGGTTCTCTCGTATTAGTATCAGGAACATGTTAAAAATACATGTTCTTGTGCTAAAATAACCTATTATGAAGAAAATAAAAATAAAACCGTACCAATTAAGGAAAAGGTAGACCCGCGGAAAAGGCCATTAAGACAAAAGATGTTAAAAGATGATTAAAAAAAACACAAATATTCTAAATAAGAATAATAACAATTTTGTCATAATGGATTTTTAAAAATAATAACAAATGATAACCATGATTTTTGTTTAAAAAAAAAAAAAAGTTAAACAGGAAGAAAAAAAAGGAAACAAGAAGAATTAGTGCTACCAGTAGCCTTCAACTGTAGTGTGGGTTGGCGTACGCTAAAGATAAACAAGAATATAGTTTTTTTTTTAGATGGTGCTTCTTGAAAGAGAGTTGTCTATATTTCTTAAAGCAATCTCTTGGTGCCAGTCAATAACGGACTGCTGTGATTGGTTAACCAGCCACTGGATAGCCTGCCCTTCCCACCCCCAGATCTCTGTACAGGATGGGGATGGGGAACGGTGGCTCAGAAGGAACACTTGGTGCACTCCTGAAGAGTTGTACCAGAGGGCTGTGGTCCAGGAGTGGTTACGTTGCATAGTGATCAAAGCTCCCCAGGTACTCCAAAGCGGCTCTGTAGCACAGCTGGTACTGGTCCTGCAGGGGAAAAACCAGTGTGTGTCAGCGGGAGAAACAATCGCTTCCTTAGCTAATAACACCGAGTAGGTGACAAAGAGCTCATGGCTCCATATCAACTGCTGCTAAAGCTGCTGTAAATGACTTTTTGGGACACCCTGCATGAAACGTCCCTGAAGACACTACTGAAATAGGTGAAAGGTGTCCTGAGAAATAAAAATTATTTTTTTCCACCAATGGCTCTACAAACAACATTAGCATGTTGGCAATCAGAAAACGTGGAGGCTTTTGGATAACTACTTTAGTAATCCATAATTCTAAGTCTCCTAAGTCTAAGGGCCAGCGCAAACCGTCTTTTGCCGTTAAAATAGTAGTGTCACAGTGAAGAATTAGCACTGAAAAGGCATGGACAGAGTTATTTTTGAGCCTGACCTTATTGAATTTGCCCCGTTTAGTTAAACTGGCCCTAAATCAGCAGCTTTAACCGCATTTTGGACAAGTGGTATTACAATTTTTGGGCAGTAGGACAGTACCTCTGTTTGCACCATGGCAGGCCTTTGTGTGCGCAGGGTCTTAACCGTCTGGAACAGATCCACCACACCCTCATATCTCATCCTCTCCAGGACAATACTGAGAGTGATGAAAACACCTGTTCTTCCCACTCCAGCACTAAAAAACAACAGCATCTGTTAACTTAACACCTGTTACACAAGGGTGAAGGATCTGCGTGACACGTAATACTGCAGTCTTGAGTGTAATGCACTAAATCTGGGTGTCTGGAGTTTGTGAGGCTGTGATAGAAATTCAATTAAATTTAGTTTAGTTGAAAAAATAAAGTGTGTAAATATGTGCAAACTTTATTTACTAAAAATTAAAATATGAAATAAAATGCATCAATTTATATTGAATACATTTGAAAAATAATAGAAATGATTAAAAACTGTACTCATTACTTATTGACAATTTAAAACATTACAAAAATAATTACTTTAAACATTTTTAAATATAAAAATTGTAAAAAAAAATAAATAAAAAAAAGTGTAAAATTGTTTTGAAATTAAGAAATGACAAAAAAAGTAAAATGGTTTATTATTAAATAAATAAAATAAAACTAATAATTTAATATTACAACTAAAAATTATGTAATCAAAAGAATTGTGTAATAGTATGTTTGTGGAACTAAATGTATTCATCCGCTTTTAAGATGTAAAATGTTTATGTGGTAAGTAGCAGTGTAATAAGTAAGATAATGTGCAGTCATTTGGTCATTATTACAAAATAAACCTTCAATAAATCTTCAGGAGGATAATTTGCTGATCAGATGACTGTATATTATCCATTCACACATTTTGCAGTCCACATTTGCATTCAGAAATTAGATCACGACCAGCATACCTGCAGTGCACAGTGATTGGTCCATCCTGCCCAAACTGCTCCTTAGTTTTATGAACTTGGCCAATGAAATCAATGAATCCCTCGCCAGTTTTTGGCACTCCTTGCTCTGGCCAATCAGTGAACTGGAACTGCCGAATGGTTCTAGATTGACCGTCCTAAAGAGAATAAAGAATGAACGGTTTATTAGGCTGCTGGTTTCACACAACAGCTGGATGCCTCTGCAGCAGGGAGCCTCTGTCCATATGCTCACTGTATGACCGTGTGTGTACACGATTTAGCTACAAGCTTATTCATAACCTTGGTACTATTTATAGCTGCCAGAAAGCTCTGAAGTCCAAAGCGAGCCGCAGGATGTGAGAGCACCGTGTTGGAGTGAAACATCCGCCGCCAGCAACAGATTGCTAACACACCCCAGCGGTGCCCTCAAGTACCATCCTGAGTGACATTCACATGAAAAGACAAACACAAAAAACCCTCCTCTGGCAGATTCCTGCAGGAGATAGATGCACGTACCCTGGCATCTGTGACTTTAAACTCTCGCAGGATGTACTGGGGCATGTTGTACTCAGCCATGGGATCCACCACGAAGTACTGATAGCGGGCCGAGCGCTCAGCTGGCCAGTACTGATGACACTTTTCCTGCAGGATGTGGAAAAGTATGAGTAAATCTCCAGGATTTAAAACACCAGGATGTGAGTTAAAGGGAGGAAGGTGCTCTTACCCGTCCCATCTCTCTGAGTTTGGTCAGCATCACTACAATAGTGGAATTGTGCTCCCATAACATCCTCCAGAAGTCCTCAGTGGTCTCCGCTAGAGGGCCCTGAGTGGCAATATAGGCCTTCTGCTGTCTGTGGACACACAAAAACGTCTTTTGAGACCTTGAGGCAAAACAGGCAAACATGCCCAGAACAATCACATGACCATGACAATGGCTAGAAAACAGCTGCGCCTTAATTGTAAGATAAAATGAATTGGTTGGTAGTCAACTAGTGGATTCTGTCTTGTTTTTTTTTCCTGAAGTACTGCAGAGTGCTAATTAGTGCTCTTTTAGTATTATTAGTTATATACTATTAGAGTATTAGAGCTTCTATTGTCCTCATTTGTAAGTCGCTTTGGATAAAAGCGTCTGCTAAATGACTAAATGTTAATATCTACATTTTAGTTTTAGAAATTTTGTAATTTGTATTGATTTTTAAAATATTTCTATTTGTTTGACATTTTTTACTTTTTAAATTTTATTTTATTTGTAGCTTTTATTTCTTTGGAAGTTTTAGTAATTTTAGTAAATAAACTGATTTTTATTTCAGTTAGTTGCCAAAGCAGTTATAAGATCATTTTCATTGAGCATTTTTTTTTATTTCAGATTTTGTTTAATATATATTTTCTTGTTGAATATTGGTCAGTTACCCTATTAATAGCTGCAACTGAAATGTATATATTACTAAGAATCTAAGCTCTTTTTCGTTATAATATGTCATAAAATATGTCCTACTACCTCACAGATACCAAAAAAGTTAGTGTTGTAAAAAAATCACACCTCTGTGGAAAAAAGTCCCTGTGACAGCTTTAAACTCATAACAGTAAAAAAAAAAAAGGGGGAGCAACCACCCTTTTTAGCCAATCAGAAATGTTCTCTGCCTATCAATCACCTTCCACATTCAGGTTTGCTGATACATTTTTGGAGGGTGGGGTTTTGTAGAGAGGGCGTTTTGTTGAAGGAATGGTGGAGGTCTAATTTAGCGGCTGGAAGAAGTTGCCAAACAATCACTTAAAAATGACAAGTCGATTGTGAATCCATATACTATAATCTGCTGTTCTACCCATATTTATATTTTGGTTGATTTATTAACATGGCCACTGGGTGGCAGCAGCGTACTTTGCTACAGCAGCTTGCGCAATCAATGTGCACATGGCACACACATCACTGTCTCATACAAACAGTGCCGCGGGTTAGCAACTAATGAAGGTGCTGCAGGCAAGGCAATAACATGGAACTGGGAGATTAAAGTCTGTTCAGGGCCTTGTTCTGACAAATAAAGAGACGGCAGAGAAGAAGAGAGGAGAGATGAGGAGAGACAAGCCAGAATGAAGAGCAAAGAAGAACGAGAGACCCCCTCCCTCAATCGACCACTCATTCCAGAACATACACACACACACACACAAATATGTCGCTACGAATAACACAAAGCAGACGTCAGGGACATACTGCCTTTGACAAAGCCAAATTACCTCTATATTAATCATGCAGTTCTTTCTTGGAGGTTATTTTCTCCCAATCAAACAAAATGCAACACGAACACTAAAACGGTTATAAAGGCCGACACAAAAACAGCTCTAATGACGTATTGCTCTTTGTAAACTAGTAAGAAGGTCAAGTGTGTTTCTGTGCTTATCGCATTAACGTGCTGTTTAAAAGAGGCTTAATTGCTGGTTTTTGACAAGACAACAAGTCGCAGAGCGGACGGACCCAGAGGCTCGGCTAAAGAGGAAGACGTGACCAAAGAATCGCTTTTGAAGCTCGTCTGGTTTTAGAAATACGACTGGTTTCAATTACGCATTGGCACAGGTTGAGCTCCTCCAGAGTAGCTCTCATTAAGTTTTAATTCAAATGAGAGGGGCTGATGTATCAAGCCCCTAGACATTTTCTTCACAGACTCTGTGACATTTCGTGCCCACGCTTCGTTTTACGGCAAACACGACTGGCCTTTTCTCTCTCGCTTTTTCTTCTCTGATTTTCTCAAGCGTTCACCCCATTGAAAGCGCCTCCTTTTGTAATTCAATAAACAGCTGTCAGACAGAGTAAGGCAACAAAATATGTGAAGGCTGAAAATGTGTAGACAGACAACACTGTGCTGCTCATTGTTTAGAGGGGAATATTGCAGTGAAGAAAAAAGAGAGTTATGGATCATCTCATTTACCACGTATGAGAATGAGTCTTGACGCCTGATGAAAACAGAACAGGAGGAACGAGAAGTAGGCAAGAAATCTACTGATCAAAACCACTGGATTTATTTAGAGATAGATTAAAGGGATAGTTCACCCCAAAATGAAAATTCTGTCATTAATTACTCACCCTCATGTCGTTCCAAACCCGAAAGACCTTCATTCATCTTCAGAACACAAATTAAGATATTTTTGATGAAATGTGAGAGCTCTCTGACCCTCCATATACAGCAATGCAACTGTAATGTTCCCAAGTCCAGAAACGCGTAAGGACCTCGTCAACTCCAGCACATCAGTGGTTCAACCGTAATGTGAAGCTACGAGAGTACTTTTTGTGCGCAAAGAAAAAAAAAGACTTTATTCAACAGTTCTTCTCCCCCGAGTTACCATCTTCCGCCATTTTAGAGAGTATCTCAACGCATACGCACGCTTTACCGTAAGCGTAAACAACGCTGGTTACACAGATTACGTTCATGCGTGCACTTTCCCCCGCCCCGAACATAAACAACGCTGATTACGTCGATTACAGTCTTTGGTACTCTCCAAAATGACGGAAGATGTAACTCGGGGGAGAAGAATTATTGAATAAATTATGAATTATTGAAATGAAATTATTACTTGAAAATAGTATCAGAACAGCAAGGATCCTAACACGATCAAGGCTCAGAACCGTAGCAAGGACATCGTTAAATCTCACGTGTACATCATGTGTTTCACCGAATTTTACAACACGAGAATCTTTTTTTTTTGCACAAAGAAAACGAAAATAACGACTTTATTCAACAATTCGTCTCCTCCGCGTCCCCCTATAGCGCCACTTTGGAGAGTATCACAACAACGTATGCAACATATGTACATGGATACGTTGTTTTGTTCAATAAAGGTAAACCACGGTAACGCATATCCTGTACGGTGCTACTCTCCAAAGTCTTTTGTTTTTGTTTTCTTTGGGCACAATATATTCCTCGTAGATTTGGAAATACGGTTGAACCCTGAAGTCACATGGAATTATTAATGATATCCTTGCTACTTCTGAGCCTTGATCGTGTGAAGGTGAGTAATTAATGACAGAATCTTTGAGTGAACTATCCCTTTAACTATAAGGAATGGCAACATACAGTATATTAGATAGTTGAAACTGAATCGAATTGTAGCAATGATCTGACCCTTGTCGATGCAAGTGACCTGAGCAAATATTGTTATTTGTTACTGTATTATCACTCTCTTTCTCTATATGTGTCCCTGGACCACAAAACCAGCCATAAGAGCCAATTTTTTGAAATTGAGATTTATACAACATCTGAAAGATGAATAAATAAGCTTTCAATTGATGTATTGTTAGGAGTAGGACAATATTTTGCTGGCGATACAACTATTTGAATATTTGAATCTGAGGGTGCAAAAAAAAAATCGAAATATTGAGAAAATTGCCTTTAAAGTTTTCCAAATTAAGTTCTTAGCAATGCATATTACTAATCAAAAATGAAGTTTTGATATATTTACGGTAGGGAATTTACAAAATATCTTCATGGATCTTTACTAAATATCCTAATGATTTTTGGCATAAAAGAAAATCTATACTTTTGACACCATACAATGTATTTTTGCTATTGCTCTACAAATATCTCTCTGTGCAACTTAAGACTGGTTTTTGGGTCCAGGTCCATACATTAAAAATAAAAATATAATATCAATGTTTATAAAATAATGGCAAAATACATTTCATGGTTGGTAAGAAACAATTGAATGGGGCATGTTCTCAAATTAACTTGCATGCAGGTGTGAAAATTATTAAATTTTGAGCCCTGGATCTATTTTTATACCAGGAAACACAGCAGCAAGCAAGCTCTGATTCATGATTCGTTGAAATGTGTCGGAGAGAGCAATTCATAATGCAACGCAACTGCGTGTGCATTCAGTTTTTTTCTTTTTAGATCCACAACTGACAGAATCTTGAATGGCTCTAACAAATATGTTTATAGCAGCTGCTTGAAAAAATTTTTTTTTTTCATCTAAACCTTGAGAATTAAAGCAAACATGCTCCTCCATGTTTTTGTAACGGTTTGGCACGGGAAGCTACCTGTATCCATCGATGCAGCTGGCATTGATGTAGTCAGACCCCTCCACTCCTCGAATTGGCTGCAGGCACACCCGTGTGGACTCAAAAGGCATGATATTGACGAGCCGGTTCTTGAACTTGTTGCAGGGCAGGTTGGCGCTGATGAATCGAGAAGTGTGGGCTTTGGAGTTGGCGAGTCTCTGTGGAAACAGTGTTGGGTTCAGAGTGCTTGAGTGTAAACAAGCTGGCAGAAACATAGTGGAAAACGGTTTGAAACAGAATATTTTTTTAAATGTGGGGGAGCTGTGACCTATAGAGCAAAACGACACTAAAAGCATGTCTGTTGTGATTGTAAATTGAAGGTGAGCTCTGCAGCAGTACAGAGGGGTGCGGGCATAACGGTCTGACTGGGAAAGTGAGGGCGTGACTGGCAGCGGGGCAGAGAAAGCACAGATGGACATCAGCAGAGAGCGCATAGAGACCATTGGCTCTACTACAAGCTCTGTCTGTATTGGGTACCCACTCAGGTCTTTGCGCCAGATGCTGTTTCTACTTCTAGAATCCGCTCTGAGTTGAGCATCCTAGTTTTACCTGCATTCACTTATATCCCAACAGCACTATTAACATATGGAACAGTAAAGCATTTTCAATAAAACATTTATTAGGTTTGAGTCATTATATTTGTTTACATGCACCAATTTTTGTCAGTCTGAACAAATCCAGTCTGATTCCAGATTCAGATTGTTCGATTTATAAGTACCCTAAACTTTGTATTCTGATTCACATTTCATGTGCATTATATGGTAACAACAAAATTCCTAAAACTTCAACTAAAATCCAAATTAAAACAAAATGTAAAATAAAAATGCATTTAAAGCATGAATAAAATAATAGTAATAATAGTATAATAATAACATATCAGTGATGCTAAAATAATACAAATTATACGTATTCTAAACAAAATTTCATCATGTGTGCAGTGCTATTTGCCACGTTCAGAAACGGAAAAGGCCATGACGATAATGTTACAAAAGCAACTGCCACTGAAGCTACCTGGTATTTTTTTATATTTTGTTTTCATTAAAGACAATAACACAGTATTAATTTGATCATGTGATCATGTGTGTCACCTTAAACTCCAGCTCCATGGCTGTGACGGTCTCTCCCGGCGGTGGCTGGGTGAGCTTCTGGATGTGGGCATAGAGGTTTCGTGCAGGGACCTCTGTGTTTCCACAGGTGGCGGCCTCCAGCAAGGCCTCGTGGATGAAGATGTACTGGTCCTCTGTCTGCACCATGTAGTTCCTCTGGGCTCTCATGCATGTGACGTGGCCATAAATGTCTACCGTCTTCTCATGTTTCATCCGCTCCAGCATGGCGTCAATAACTATGAAGCAGCCCGTGCGGCCCACTCCAGCACTGAGATAGACAAACTGGTTACACTACAAACAAACTAGGTTCTAATACTAAGAGTGCCAATTGATAAGATTTTTAAATTAATTAATTAAATCATATACTGAACAAATGAATCAAATGAATTACATATATAAATATTTCTATTATATTCCAAAGTTGTATGGAATATAATGGAAATATTCCATCTAATATTCACTTTAAATAGATGTTTTCACTAGACAGCAATAAAACATTTGAAACCTAATCTTTTCTGCCAATTCCACCAAGCAAACCTACAACTGTTCACTTTACAAGAGAGTTTTATAAGTGAAAAGGTCAGCAATAAATGAAAGACTGGGGACCGGCGCTAACCTGCAGTGCACTACCATGGGTCCAGCATCAGGAGGGTTGCAGGCTTTGACCCTGCGCAGGAAGGCTAGGATGGGGGTGGGGTATTCAGGCACTCCGTGGTCTGGCCAGGCCATGAACTGGAACTGCCTGATCTCGCGTTTCTCGCTAGAGCCATTCTGTTTGAGCAAAGTGGGAGAAAGGAGGTTAGATGGCTGAAAATGTGGAAACGTACTATATGAGAGGAAAAGGCAAGCAACTTTTTACCTTGTAAAGGGCAAAGGTGCGCACACTGTAAGTTGCCAACTCAACAGCGTCAAGCATGGTCACTTGGATCATTCCGTAAGTCTCTGTGCCACGAATGGGCCAATACTGGTCACACTTGACCTGTTTAAGAGGACAAGAATGAAACACAGTCAAACAGTGCAGGAGTAAATGCTGGATCTAATAAGTCCCTGAATTCGACACCTTAAATTTAAAATAAATGTTTATTGTTATGTAAACTATATATACAGTTATCAGGGGGGGGGGGAATCCATATTTTACAGCCTTGTGATGTTTCAATATTTATATATTAAGGTTTCCACAAAAATATTAAACACAACTGTAAGCACAACATTGAAAATGTCAGGAATGTTTTTTAAGCACCAAATCAGCATATTTGAATTTCTAAAGGATCATGTGACACTGAAGACAGGAGTAATGGCTGCTAAAAATTCGACTTTGTCAGCACAAAAATAAATTGTTTGAAAATGTACCAAAATACCAAACCAAATTTTTGCAATAATATTTCACAATAGTGCTTTTTATATAATTAAATAGTGCCTTGATGAACATGAGACTTTCTTCTTCTTCAAAAAAGCCTGATACTATGAAACATCTCTATATTTACACTCATACTTAATTGCAAGACTGTTGTAATAATAATAATAATCAATTATAATAATGCGAATATAACTTAAAAATATAAAAACATATCAATAATGTTTGTTTTTTATATCACCAGCAAAATTATTGTCAATACACTGTGAATATTCAATATATCAGCTAACTGTACTGATTTCCTATACAAGTGTCCTTATTACTAGGGCTTATATTTATACAGCTTTACACAAGCATACACAGTTCACATTTGAATGGTGAATATTTACCTAATTTCATTATAGTATTGAAATTACAGAGTTATGGCAAAGGTGTGTGCCACCTGCACCCAATAATTCACAAGGACAAAGCTTATTTTTGAATTGAGGACAACTCCTATTAACAACAAAGTAGAGTGCATCCAAATATCATTTAAAATTAGACAAAAGCGGTAGAAATCTCTTCAAATGGTGTGTTTTGTATAGCGTTCAATCATCAACTCCAGACAAAGACCAAGAAAAAATGACGTAGAGTTAATTTCTTCTTCAAGGTAGGTCCTGTCAGCAGTGAAACTAGGCCAGTTGTTCTGTCTCTGCTGGAGGTTTTCATCACAGGGCTTGGGGACGCCCTTTACCTATGAAGTAATGCTTTATAGGTCTACAGCCTTGCCAAATCCCACTCATTTACCACGCTAGCTCTGCCAACACATGTCTCTTTCTCTATAAGCCTTTAGCTCCCATCTGACCTCCCATCCATCAACAAAAACCTGAGTGCACACATTCTACAGGGGGAGGAATTACAGGTTATCTACTGTCAGATATGACATTTGAGCTGAACAGAAGACTAGTCGACAGACTCGCTCTCTCATCAACTCTGGGTGCCACTGGCCTGTTGCTGCGCCCAGCACAACAGCGCACTAAAAACCCACATAGTGATTGGACTCGATAGAAACGCAGGTCCCTTTAGTGCCAAGCACAGACGGATGTTTTATAGCATGAAGAGAGTTGTGAACCATTGTACTGTGTCATCCAACAAAAAGGATGGCAATGGTATTTTGTCTTTTATTTTATTACTATATTTTGTGAGGTTGGATAGGAACTCTACTACTATACTACTATTTTGGAGGGAACCTCAGGGCAAAGAAAGTGTGTTCTTTGTAAATAGAGTTTTATGTACTCTGTACTTACACTATCAATCGTCACTTCTTTTATTTCTTTAAGAAATCAATACCTCTATTTGGCTGGGACTTTCATAAAATGAAATGTAATGACATTTTTAAGAAAAAAAATCTTACATTACATTACTTTTTAAATAAATGATGGTCTCCTACCGTGTTCATCAAAGACCCTAAGTATCTGTGTGAAGATTCATCTTTGCCCTCTCAGGAAAGGATGAAATTTTAAAGTATATCAAAACAAACAACACATTTTAAATTGTAATAATATTTTACAACTAATAATTGTAATATTACTCCTTTTTTTTCCCAGAATCTTTAGCCTGTGAGCATAAATGACTTTATTCAAATACATAAAAAAATAGACAACCTTTCGTACACAGATCGCCGTGTGCAGCGCACTGAACTACCGCACCATGGCCCTACTGGCTCGCGAGTTCAATCCCGAATCGTAGAACGTTTCTCCAATCCCACGCCCCTACCTCTCCTCCCACTATCGCTTCCTGTCATTTCTGATCTGTCCCATTCGTAATAAGTGGAAAACGACAAAAATACATCTTAAAAAAAAAAATTAATATAATACTTACCTACTGAACTTCTGAAATAGTAGTGTAAAAAAAAAAAACCTTAGCACTACACATATAAATCAAGATTTTTAATACTGATTTAAAAAATATATGTTTTGTAATACTTTTGGATTTTCATTTTTTTTAAAAGTTTATTGTGAATAGAGTGTGACTATTTTTTGCAAGGGAATTGTCAAATGAGTAGTAAATACTTACATCAAATATGATAATTTTTAAAATCTTCTAATGTCCTATATAAATAGAACTCATTCAAGAATGTCATATTTTCATACAACATTTAGTATGACATCGTATAAATAAAAATAAAAGAATATTACATTAAAATAAAGATAAAAATTGATTAAGAAAATAAGTGAGGGACTATTAAGTACAAGTTTAAATACATACGTAACTATTCATTTTTGACGTAACTACTAGTAAGCTACTAGTACTCATACTAAACTACTAGTACTAGTTTTGACTTAGCGATTTTTTAATACTGACTGTCTACTTTTTCTCATGGCCCCTGGTACTCACCCTGGACTTCTCTTCCAGTCTGGTCATCATGACGATGGTACTTCTGGGTCTCTCTTCTCCCAAACCATCCTCCAGAAGGTCCTCAAGTCTCATTCAAGGGCCCTGCTTGGCAATGTCGCATTCTGTTAACGTAACCACAATGTATTTGGGCATTGATGTAGCCTGCCTGCCACCTATAGAGTGAGACAACAATTCACTGGTGGCCCACTTATGCCACTATTTGTGCTAATTGCATGCTTCCCTAAACATACACACATCTGTCACCACAATGAAATGTTAAAGGTCAACACGTTTGATTGACTTTTACCGTCCACAGGGGTGAGAACAACTCTCGAGTGGTCGTAAGCAATAACGTTGGCATAACGGTTCTTTGGCTTGTTGACCTCCAAGTTGGAGTTCTCCCATGTGAACTGCTGGCCTGGATCAACGGACTGCAGGGGAAAGATGAGAGGACAAAGATAAGGAGGGGAGAGAGAGCGAGAGAGAAATCTGTTCAGTCTTTTGAGGCACCTTGTTTGAAGCTTGATACCACAGAGTGCCGCAGGGGTAAATTTGAACTAGCATCACTTCAGCAAGAGAGGCTTTGTTTCTATAGCAACCCGACGTTTTGAACAGAGACCCCCAAGAACCAGAGCTGACTTTGCCACCAGGGGTTGTTAGAACTGATGGACTGGCAAAGCTCAAGAGTGGTAATTTAGATCCCTTTGTGGGTATATTGCAGTTCTGTTCCCTTACTAGTGATCATCTGCCCTGTAATAACAGCAAGTTCATCTGCTGTATTATCACAGGCAACCAACAGATGGCTTAGTGCTCACTGACACCATAATTCAAACATGATCACTGCAGGGGGCTCCGATAATAGTACCACTGACTCGGTACATCCGTACCTGAGCTCATCGGGGCATATGGCTTTGATGCGAAAGATTACGCTGAGAGGAGGGAGCGTTCAGACGCTCGGCCTGGACTAATGGATTACTGGTGTCCATGTGGACTTCATGCCTGCGCTTGATTTTGTGCCCGCTGACAGGAGCGAAGAGGGAAGAGCAATGGCTGAGGAATAGCAGACCCAACAGGCAGAGTGTGGATTTATGGAGACAGACAGGAAGCTCTAAAGAGAGAGGACAGATGAACACATCTGGAGCCTGCATATATCACTGCCTGCATGCATGAGGTGACGCCCTGAATGGGTAACTTACGTTTAAAACAGGTCAGTTGTCTGCAATGTACAAATGTTTGAGGGGTCATGTCAAGTTACAGCCATTCAAATTTATTATTAAGAGATATTATAAGGTGAGGAGGATGGTCCACTGTAAAAAAAAAACTAACAAAAAAAACTAACGGGATAAATCATTGTTGATTTAATAAACTATTATTGTTAATGTTGCAAACATTTAATAGTCATCATCCAACTGCATCTACAGTTAGATATCTAAGGTGAAACATAAATAAACAAATAACCTTTATTAAGTAATTTTGATGGCACAACAATTCATTGATATCAATGCACTAAAAAACACTAGAACTTGGATAAAAATTCAAATTGTATCTACACACTAATGTCTACAGTGGTAACAACAAACAAACAGATAAATAAATTTACATTTACATTTTCATTTAATCATTTAGCAGACAGATTTATCCAAAGCGAAATTAGGGTAATAGAAGCGATCAAAACAAAAAGAGCAACAATATATACTTGCTGTGACAATTCCCCGTTAGTCTAATGCAGTACACATAGTGAGTTTTTTTATTTATTTATCTTTATTTTTTTAAATAATAAAGAAACAGAAAAAAAATCGACTCAAAGAGACTAAACGATAGAATAGGTTAAGGTCAAGTTATTATTATTTTATAATAATTAAAAAGAAAATAAATAGACAGGATAGAAAAAGAATAGAGAATGCTACTGTTCTCTTGCAGAATGCAAGCTTCTGGGGATGCCTATAATAAAATAAATTAAAATAAAATAAAATAAAATACATATATAAATTACCTTTATCAAGTAATTTGTGGCTGGTTGTTTTGATGGCACAATCATTCACTGCATTTTAGGATGTTTAGAATTTAAAATAAAGGGAAGAATCGACTTGTCTGCTAACACTTTCTTCCTCTAGTATGTTTTTACATTCCAAATTCACAGCTATAACAGAACTCACAAAAGGGAAACAGAAAATGTACAACTTGCATATGAAAAGGCTGAGACAGAATTGGTATTAATAATAATAAAGTTGATGTTCCTTCGGCTCAAATGAAACATGATGCTAGAAACACCAAGAAGTCATGTGTTTAAGGAAGCACACACACTGATAAATAAATAAAGCATCAGTCAAATTAATAAAATGTACAATTTCAGCAAGAAATTAAAGATGCAATCTGCATGGAGCTGAATACTGGATTCCTCATTCTGACTTCAGAGGATTACTCAAGGGGCTAGAGGTGGGGTGGCACTCTCTCCCTTTCCTTCTCAAGTAACAGATCTCCTCGGCTCAAATGACACTGGGTCGTATCGGAGCATTGATCGACAGCAATATGCAGCAGCTTGATCGGCCAGTCAATAATGTCACAGGGTCTCTTGTTATTCAGCATTGATCTGCCTATTCTGGACAAGGCTCTGGTTGACTTAGTGTCCATCAACCTCCACACCTTTCACTGGATTTGGGATAACATCAGCCTCCTCGGATCCTTTCAAACTTATGCGCTTGTTTTCGATGCCTCTGTAAACAGCCATAAAGCACTCTCTTCAAAACATAACTGGTTTTGAAATTTCCACATATGAAGTAATGCTCAAAAGTAAACAGCAACTCAGCGCTCAATATAAACAAACTGCCACATTGAAGTATCTGATGTGCTAAGTATTTCTCTGCCAGTTTATCAGCAAGCATCTTGGAGGAACATTTACTTTGCCATAAGCTTTCGCACGCAAGTACAGGTAATGTGTGAATAAGACAGCTGGAATGCTGACTGGCAGTGCTCGACAAACAAGGGGAACAAATATGAGCTGTCACTACATGAGATGACAAGCTTGAGAGATGCGGATAATGATAGCGGTGGGAGGTGAGCGCTGGCTCCTACAAAAAGCTTCGGCTCTAGTGGGTTGACAAACATAAGCTCGTTACTGGTAAAAATCAGTGTCTGATGGGAGTGTTAGCTATTGCTATAGCCACCAGTCAAGTTGAGGAGTGACACAGAGCACTTCAAAAGCCAAGGAAAATTTTTTCTCTATTCAAATTCTGGTTCTTGTTTATGCAGTGTAAATCTTTCAAAAACAACTGACTATTGGGTTATATAAGTACGTGCATCTGGTTGTCATACTAGTTTTCTGTAAAGATCAGCTCTATGGTGTGGTGACAGTTTTGTCAAAAGCAAGTAGCAACTGATTACAAGGCAAAGGGAACAAGAAGTTGAGTATCTTTGGTAGAAATAAGTATGCAAAACAATGAAACCGGGCAACGGATGCATCAAGCAGAGCACGGAGCCAATAAACGTGCTGGTGTCCCACTGCCTTGCTCATGCTGGCTGGACTAGGCTACTCCCATTGGCCCAAGCGGAACCATCTGTCCCCTTGAGAGGGGGCCTTCCTTGACAGGAGGACATGACATCACGACATGCCAAGAGCAGGTTGTGAGCACCGCCTGGCTATGGAGGGCTTGTGTGGTGAAAACCACAAATGCATCGGAGGGAGGAGAGATTTGTCACATATGGTTGCTGAAACAGCTCGACCCGTCCCTCAAAGTGTCACTAAACGTCTGTAAAGAGGAATGAATAAAAGGAGGTCTATAAAAAGACAAAATCCTTGTCGTATTTTATGTTTTTTTATTTTTTTTTCCAGATACGTGTGTAATTACAGAAAAGAGGGTTTCGTTGGTTGGAGTGAAGTTTTAATTGCAGTTTTACTATAAATACAACTGTGATTGGAAAAAAAGAGACCGAAGTGAGACAAGAAGAGCAAAGGAACAGATGAAAGAAAGAAACATGTGTGATGCTTGCAAATCGACAACTTTTTTGCTCGTAAACATCTCTAATGGGTCTCTTGCATTAGTTAAGACAAATCTATGAATACATCCTCACCAAGTGTTTGTCTCACCAAAACCGACTGGGCCAACAGCGTCTGATCTTTTAATTAAATAATTCCACACCTTTAGGGTGACGACTGACAGTCATGTTAAATATCGCTCTCAGAAAAAGGTTTAACAGGCTTTTTTCTCAACATCAGGAAGAAGTGACAAGGCTTTTGTGTGTATTGAAGATTTCTAGAGAGAGATCATGAGAAAATTAACATCTGCCTGTCTGGGAGAGGTAAGCGTGAGAAGCTGCCATAACACCGGATGTGGGTGCTCTAACTGTTGATGGCAGGAGAATCTATAACCACCCCAGGGAAAAGTTGTGAAAAATGGTTCAAAAGAAGACAAACCAGCAGCAAACAAAAGAAACAAAATTAAAATACCAAATAAGGCCAAACGACTACCCCCTACAGTTTTTTTTTTTTTAATTTCTGCCGATAATGAATCTTAAAAGAAAATCACTCTTTAGCGACAAGCTTCGCACGGCAAAAAAAATGGACAAAAATTTTACCTTTGGGGTACAACAGCTTGTCACTGGGGGGGTGCAGTACTTCTCAAAAAGCTTTCTGCATTCTAGTGCCTAAAAGGGGCATATTATATTTCAGCAGTCCTTAAGGTACAAATGTGCCCTGCAATAACAAGCTGTTGTACCCCTAAAGGTTCAAATTTGCACAATTTTTTGACTTTGCGCGAAGGACCAATCCCAGTTTGGTTTTCAAAGTTGTGTGGCGATTTCTGGAAACTGAGTGAAAGCTCAACTTTATGCAAATGAGCAGTGCAGATAGTGACCTTCCCACCTGATACACTGTATATTGTAGCTCAAAGGAAGCTTTCGCGGGCAGTATAAACACAGTACACAGGGTGGCCCAATCCTGTTCTTGGAGATCTACCTTCCTGCAGAGTTCAGTCCACTCTGCTCTGTTTCTGAAGACTTATTACGGGTCAGATGCGTTTCATTACGTTGGATCTGAACTTAGCAAAAGGTAGCCTCGCCAGAACCGGCTGGTGGCCCCCTAAACTCTGTACCCTGCTTAAACTAAGGTGCTTCAAAAGGTTCTTCAAGCGATGCCATAGAAGAACCCTTTTGGTTCCACAAAGAACCATTCAGTCAAAGATTATTTAAAGAACCATCTTTTTCTTACCTTTTTATAATTTGAAGAACTTTCTTTTGCCACAAAGAACCTTTTGTGGAACAGAAGGGTTCTTCAGATGTTAAATGTTCTTTATGGAACAATTTAGACAAAAAAAGTTCTTCTTCTATGGCATCGTGAAGCACCTATATTTTTAAGAGTGTAGGTAGCCAACATTGCTCCTGAAGGACCACCTTCATTCAGACTTCAGTTCCAACCCTGCTCCAACACAACTGCCTGTTAATTTCAAGTAACCCTCAACATTCTTGATTGTGTGAATGTCACCGAAGCTAAACTTCTGGTCCTCCAAAAGCAGGATTAGCAACCCCTGTCCTAGCAACCCCTATAATTAATCCAGCTGCACCAGTTGAATACGTTTAGCTATTGTCCTACCTCATACTCCTGGGAAAATCGAAGGGCATCGTTGGCCTTGAGTCGCTCAATATGGTCTGCTAGCTCGCAGACAGAAATGGGAGGATGTTCCCTCATTCCTAAAAGAGAAAATAAGACAACGAGAAGTGGTGAGGACATCACACCTGATGCATTGTGCCGTTACAGCGGGGAGCGTGTCTGTCAGTTTTGAGTTGAGGAGGGCACGACATAAAGAGGTTCTTCTCGCACCTTGATATGACATGATCCTTCGGTTAGATTTGTGCTGACATATGTTGTGCCTGCTTACATCTATCCTCCAAACAAGCTCTTGTTTCTGTGTCTGGGGGGGGGTCATCTTAGTGCCAAAAAACATTTCCCCGCCACTGTCAGCCCCTGTGAATGTATCAAGGCTACATGCTCAGCTGGAACTGAGGAAATGTTCAGCCCGTGTGTTGTTTGATGAGGAAAGGAGGGGGGTTTGTAATAGAGAGGATCTGTCATTAGGATTCCAGTGGTTGAGGATGAATGAGCAGGAGTGAGATGCTTAATGGGACATGGTTGGGTATGATTCCCCATTATGAGTTCATTATGCCCACAGTGAGCACAGTAATGTCTGGACGAGCCCCCTGCCAGCTACTTCATGCAACCGTTACTGCGAGACAGTGGGCGGCAGGATCATGGGGCCACTCTCTTAATCAACCACACCGACGTGATGCCAAAAACTGGTCTGGTCTAGATTGCTGACACATTTTACATTTCTTTGGTGGAATATGCGATGCAACACATGAGCTATATTTGTGACTTTTCACACATTTTATCTGAAGTGAAAAGTCAGAAGAAACGCTTTACAGCACAGGAAAGGATACTATGCATGAAAATGCTCAAGAGTGCATGTTAATTTAAAGTGTCAGTGGTGAAAATTATGAAGTAGATGAATGAACATATCCAGTCACCTTGTGGGAATGCCATATGTAGAGTATGTGATAAAGCAACATTAGACAAGGACAAAAACCATGAAAAGAATTTATAGCTATTAAACAATTTAACCACAAGGAACAACTTTCTAACAGAGTATCACTGGATACTGTATCCTGAATAGTTAGTAAATAAATATCCTACTCATTTGACATACTGTTGTTCTAGTTTGTAGCAGAAAAGTAGTACACATATTTCATATATTCAGACACATGCCATCATATTTTATATAACAAAAATAGCATTTGCTATTTACATATAATTATCACTGTTTTCTAGCACACAAATAAGACAAATGAGACACATAGTATTCTGTATATTTAGAGGCTAATAGCACAATAAGCTGCACCATAAGCACATTAAGTGAATACAGCACAGGCTACATCCATGTTAAACAGCAAGTTAATTAGGCAGTGAAGAGCTACAACCCAGCATGCAAAGCAGGGAAAGGCAGATTACAAGATGTCTGGAATTGAAATGAATGTCCAAGGTCATTCAAGTGAAAATATAACCAGAAATGTATGGATAAGGGTCTGGAAACATAACCTTACTGCTACATTCAAGACAATGGCAGGAAATAAAGTTTGGATAGGGCATGTGTGTGCTGTACATAACACACTCTTGCAGTTAATGCAGGTACAACACAAGCTATTCCTGCCTCAGATACGGGTGTTTCTTCAATTAGGGTAGTAGAAAACACTTTTTCATATCAGCTATGTATAACAGTAGGCATACATGCATCACAGAACAATTCTGTCATTTTTCTTTTTTCCCCTGAAACATCATAAATAGGCAATCATTCACCACAATATCATTTTCATCACATCTCAGTTAAAGTATTTTTTTAATCTTGCCTTTTCAGAAGGTTATTTTCATAACTAGTGTGTCATGTTTTATAATTAAATCATATGTTCACATACGTTGTATTATATGTGATATTTATTACCTATTATTTTTCATCACACATCATGTTTATCCAACTGTTGATAATATTAGCAAAATTGCTGGTTGTAATAGAAATGATACTGCAACTGAGGGACATTCATCAATTATTCATTATTTTCACACAATAAAGATTAAAATGTTTTATGTTTAATTAACTCCCTTTTTAAATTAAGTTTTATAAGTGTAATAATTATTAATATTTTTATGTTGGATTTTTTATCTTGACAAGACATTTAAAAAAGAAGAAAAACCTTATAATAAAAAATTCCCCCAAGGCATAAAAGTACCTGTAGTTGAAGAAAAAACCCTATATTAATATAACGTCACATAATTTGTACTCATAAACAACACAAAAACAACTCAATCCAGTGTTTCAAAAATTAATCAAACACTGAAATGTGAAGTGCGCTTGTCGCCACTCTGCTGCCATATGAAAACCGCTGGCTGTGGCAGTGGGGATTTACGGTAAGAGAGCTGTATGGCTGTTTTGCCTGTGGTAATTATGTGCTCTTCAGGACTGAAAGGGTCTGTAATAACCTGGCTCGACTGCCACCGCTCGGCTATTAGAGGAGAGAGAGGCAGGCCTGACATTTTCTCTTAGCGTCACAGATCTGCCTCTCACTCACCTTGGGAATGGAAAGCAGGAAGGCTAATTAACAAAGAGGGGTTGAAAGAGTGCAAGAGGCCTTTAGGTGAATTGAGTCCATATAAGACACTACAAGGAGATGAGACAGTAAATGGAGGAACTGCAACGAACAGCTAAATTCAGAGCAACCAAATTACAAATAGTAATATGAAATATTGTGCTTCATTACACTTTCCTACAGCTACTGCTTATTTCGTATACGCACACTAAACAGTCATAAAACAGTACATTTGTTTTCAAATGAAAACACCTTACACTATTCTAAAACACCATTTTACAAATGAAATGGCTATATTACAATAAAATATATTTATTAAAAATAAAATAAAATGAATAATAAACAACCAACCACATAACAGCATTTCTGTAGAGCAGCTTTTATCTGGCTTTCAGATTCAGAATTATGACTAAAAGTGCCTCCTCTCTCATGGGCTGTTGTGGGTGGGCTGTGAAGATTGGAAGATATGTACGGCAGTAATAGATCATTCTGATTACAAAGACGCGCTGTCACTTCAGTCGCTGTGTGCCTGCATGTGCGCATACACATCCTGTTTATGCTAAATGACACATTCGGTGGCATATGCTGACGCATGTTTGTGTACAGAAAAAATAATATCAGTGTTACTGAACAAGATACAGATTATATAGTACAATGGATGATGTGCAGGCATTATGTATGTAAGGAAGAGGCTGAATTTGTCTTTGTGCATTGTGCATATGGTGATAAGCTCAAATATCACACACTGAGTCACAGGAAAAGTGCATGCGTGCATATGGTGGAGAACACATGGGGCTCTGGCAGATTGGTAGTGTGTGTCTACAGTACATATGGTGTATGGTGTGTTACCTGGTGTCTGGTAGTTGAGTCTCCTCATTTCTACAGGATCAGACGAGTTGGCCAGAAGACAATCCTTCACACCACCAGAGTGATCATCTTTCGGTAGGGGGGACGCCCTCTTCCTGTAAGAGCAAAATGGAGTCAGCATGAGTGCTTCTGCTGACACATTCAGATCACGTCAGACCCACCAACAGAGAAGACCAAGAGATTAGAAAGATTTGAAACGGACAACAAAAAAATAACAAAGATAAATGAAATAGTTCTGAGGGATGGGACAGTGAAATGTGGACACAGCATCTCCATAACCAATTGACATCTATTAAACACCCATGTGTCCTATGTCGGCGACTCAATATATGATTTACGAGAGAGAATTTGATTGGACAAAACATTTTGTCCATTACATTTTATATCATAATTCAAAAGTCTGGGGTCAATCTCTCTCTGTTTTTTAAGAAATTAATATTTTTTACTCATCAAGGATGCATTAGACTTATTAAAAGTAACAGTAATTCACATTGTTACAAAAGATTCTTTCTTCCAGAAATAAAAAATATATCACTGTTTCCACTAATATATTAAGCAGCACAACTGTTTTCAACATTGATAATAATAAGAAACCTTTCTTGAGCACTAGATCAGCATATTAGAATGATTTCTGAAGGATCATATGACACTAAAGACTGGAGCAATGGCTGATGAAAATGTAGCTTTGCCACAATGAATACAATAGAAATCCATTCAATCGAAAAAACGATTTTTTGTTGTAAAGTAAATAATATTTCCCAAATAAAGTTTCTGTATTAAAAAAAAAAAACTTTACTACCCCAAACTTTGGAATTGTTATCACTAAATGATTAAATATTACTTCACTAAATAATCTATATACTATAATACCATATAGACAATATATTATAATATTTTGGTTAGTTCTTCTGGAAAGGAACATTTAAATGCACATATCTATTATATCGGTATACATCATGGATATATATAGGTTGTTTTTGTCAACTTTCAGGAGTAACTCAGCCTACAGATCACCTCAAAACTAACCGATGTCGACTACACGCAAAACAGCAACTCCAAACTTGTTTTCATGGGGTCTTTAAGACAACAAAATAATCAGTCAAAAAATCATGAGCCTCATTTCTTGTTAAAGCTTCACTGCTTTTAGAGCACATTATAACTTCCCTTCAGGAAACGTAGGGGTCACAGTAATTCGAAATAAAAGCCAAATAGCGTGTTTGTTCAGCGCTTCACTCGTTTCTGTTAGCAAGCTCGCTAAATATTCAGGGTGCAACGCTCCTTGTTTGTGGGGAAAACAAGGCGACTAGGTAATTAGCACATCAGCTGGATGGCACAACACCGGTAATTACGCCACTGTAGCACCTGCACTCCCGAGTGCACTCTTCCAGCAAGTAAAGCTGTCGTGTACACACACACACACCACACAACACACCACAACCCACACACACACACACACACACACACACACCCACCCACACCACACACACACACTAACTCACACAACGAGAACATCTTTCAGTCGAAACCCATCCTCAGACACACGGACACAAATCCCTAACGAAAATGGGAGAGCCAACTGCACAGGAAATTTCACATCTCACTGCACTCAATTTGTAAGGTTCTGAGCACAGTTTTCTAGCTTTCATAAAGCCCGAAGAGCTCAAATGAGGCTGACACCAGCGAGGCGGGCCGCACCGAAGGGTTTACAGCATATGCCGTTTAACAGAGCTGGGTGTACCGCTTCGCTAATCACTAGAGCACTGGACACGTAGCCCCCTTGCCTCTATTGTACGTACAGTAAGTCTCAGCACGCTTCAATTATTCAGTTTGGAGTTAATACATATACACCAGAGGCTAAAAGGATCCATTTGTACTGGGTTCAGAATAAAACGCAGAGATAAAAATAACAGAAAATGGACATTTTGCTCTGTGAGAGAACGTGTATGTGCATGAGAGCGGTATTTCATACATTAGCCTGTAAGAAACAGCGCTGAAAAAATGAAACAGAACAGTTCACTGGAAGGAAATGTCAGCTTTGAAGACAAGAACATTTCTATTTCGGCAGCCGCCGGGCTGGCATTTCCTTTACAATGGGCCATTCAGGGCTCAGGTGAGACAGCAGAAAGGCTGACTGCACACACTCAGTCTGAGTGACCTTCAGGAGGAGGTGAAGGATCAACACGAACAGAATCAACACAGCACAGCAAAAAAAACCAAACATCTCCAAAAAATAAAACGTCACAATCACAACAGCAGGCATGCACCACTGTAACGACGTAAACCCAAAGGACTGGAGCTTTTCAAGGACAGCAGGGTATGAGGGTGAACTACTGTCAATCTCTATTCAGAAAGGCAATTTCAGCCAACATCTTGTTTTGGATGAACCGAACGGATAGTCATTCAAAACAACATGCTAATGAACAGTAACACCTGCAGACCCTGCAGCCTGTGAAAAAGTGAGACAGATGACACTTCTGAAATGAAAACGGTGACAGAAAGACACCTGGCCATGATCTGAAGGTACCTACCTCTCCTGTTTGCTGCATTTGTACGGAGCGGAGGAAGGAAGAGACACGTGATTAGAAGCTGTCAGACACCCAGAGACCAAAGTGAGTTGTGTGGCTAAACTTGCGTATCAAAAACGTCTTGCAGAAATCTGACTTTGCGCTAGAAGACGGTAAATTAAAAAGAGGAAATGAATGGGTACTTGTATAAAATGACTGACTGACACAACCCTAGCCTTTGCTTCAGCTAATGAATATTAAGTAGGTGATTCATCATCTTTTCTGCCCACATCCAGGGACGTAGTAAAAAATGTGCTGAAAACTCAATTATAGGTGTACCCAAATATATATATGTCACAACCATATTAGTTATGACCCAATTCTTAAGATTTTATTTTATTTTTTATTTTTCATTATGTATGAATGAGTTAAAAAACAACAACCTCTCTTCAATCTTGTTCATATAACATATTATACACTGCTTTAATTTATGTACAAACACATACATTATTTTTACATTTAGATTACTTATGCCATCATCTAACGCTCATACTAATCATTAAAAACATTGTTAAATGTCATGTTCAGCTAATCTCAAAATGAATATTCATTATCCATACTGTGCATTATATTGTTGTTATGCCTAAATTCACTTGTAGCTTTAAAAAAAAACAGATTTTAGTAGAGAATTCAGTACTGAATTTTAATATCAAGCATTTATCGATGACAATAAGAAATTATTTTAAAAAGATAGAACATTTAGAAATATCGAAATTCTTTTAATATTATAAAATATTTAATACTTTGCAATCCCTCGATAATTAAATTTTATTTTAAGCAAAAAAAGAAATGATTCTTCGTCAAAAAGGCTAAGCACCTCAATTTGGTGATCAGATTTTGCAAAAGCTATTGGCTAGTTGTGCATCCAGTGGTAGGAAAGCCAGAAACCCCTTAATATAGGGAGCAGTTCTCACGATTAACTATATGCTTATTAGCATGCCTATTATTAACATATTGGCTGTTTATTAGTACTTATAAAGCACATATTCTGCATGACCATACTCTACATCCCTAATCCTATTCAATACCTAAACCTAACAACTACCTTACTAACTATTAATAAGCAGCAAATTAAAAGTTAATTGAGGCAAAAGTCATAGTCACAACATGACTGTCAGTGTGAACAGGAGAGAGCCAGGTATCAGTTCTGCGGGCATACAATAGTAGAGCTACTAGCTGGACTATCTGTCTCGCAGCGCTGGGCAGTGGAAGATGACAGCTTTTAGAACAGCATCAGCAGGGTGTGGCAGCACAGCCACATAACCGCTCGCCTGCCGAGACCGAAAGCTGACGCTGCCGTTTTGCCGCTGCATCTTCACTCGGGAACGGCCTCAATTTGAGTCACTGCAAAGCTAAAAGAGTCCTGTAACATCAGGGGGGCTGAAATGGTGGATTTGTGTTGAACGCTGAGAAAATCAGAGCAAAACAAATGCAAGGTTTGCTCTGAAGTAAGAGATTTTACAAAGACGGGCTGGAGGGAGTATTAGTCAGTACTGTATCAGCATTGTGAATGGGACCACCGGGTCACGCCGCAAGCTACATGTCTGCCTTATTCGGCTGAGTCAAGATGTCATTATGAATAATGTCCTCCTTTTGTTCTCTCCATGGGAAAAGCTAGCTAAAATTAGCCACATCTTATTCCGTGTACAAAGCAGCCCTGAATTCAGTCACGCCGACGACGTGTAGGGGTGCATTTCATCTAAAATTAACCTTCAAAGAGGCTAATATTTGTATTACCATCACATCTAGTGAACTTTGAGAGAGATGCTCTCAGGAAAAGGAAAAAAAAAAAGACAAAAAAAAGGTGGGCATGATTTATTCACTACTAATTGAGAAACACCCCAAATGAAAATAATTCAAAAGACATTCACACACAAAATGAAATACCATATTACGAGTCATATTTACTGTTGTTTAGCAAACTTTTGTGTGTGAAATCCAGTCATTGCAAAAGGACTTTCACGTGAGGGCGAAAAAGTTCCCCAAAAAAGATTTCGCAACAGGTTCAGGGTAATTTGCAGCGTTGACCAAAACAAAGCTGCTTGCCTTGAAAGTGACAAGTGAGCTGTTTCTCATATATCGCGATACTATTGACAACGAATACATCCTTTGCAATGGCAACTCTGTTGTATGGTAAGGATACTGCTGCTGGAAGGAAGGAGTGGTGGAAAAACTCTTGCTCACCTCTTGAAGAGCAGGATTGCGATGACTATGATGACGATGAGCACTACTGCAAGAACGGGGCCCATAACCCAAAGCATCTCAGGCTGGTCCACACTGGGCTGCATAACGTGTTTATCCTGCACGTCGATGGGGTCCGAGTATGGGCTGGCCGAGAATGTCCGCTACAGCCAGAGAGAGAGAGTTTGAGTTATTCCACAGAGAGTCTAACAAGTTACACAATAATTATGCCTGAAGAAAAGCCAATGAGAGCTTGTGTATAAATAACCCTTATTTGTATATCCTTTGCTGAAGGCAGCATTGATTTAATAAAAAAATACAGTAAAAACAGTAATACTGTGAAATATTTTTACAATTACAATAACGGTTTCCTTTTTAATATAATTTATAATGTTAACACTAAAAAAAAAAAATACTGACCCAAACATTTAAACAATACTGTATATTATATTAACTATATCATGACATTTTCAGTTCTGGAAATCACAACTTTGTAATTCCCCCCAATTTCTGGGTTTTCCAGGAATGCTTTAACTTTAATTACTTGAATTAAAATAAAAATTCAAGACGGCACATAGCACATCCTCACATCTGTCTCCATGTCAGGCTAGGTCTCCCTTAACAAGGTTCCTCTTAACCCTTGCCATACACACATTCACCTTTGATTAGCATAAGTCACATCTCTGAGTACATGTGACCATGCAGAGGAAGACGCACACACAGAAAAAGGAATTTGTGTGAGAAGAACAGAGGGAGAGGACCTATGCACGTTCTCTCTCTCTCTCTCTCTCTCTCTCTCTCTCTCTCTGTGGCTTTGACAAATGGAAGCTGAGGAGAGGAATCATATCCTCTTCATTAGGTGCTCAAACCATGGTGATAGTGAGCTGGCTGGAGGGAGGGAGGGAGGAAGTGACAGGAAGAAAAAAGAGCCAGTGTGAAGGGACATAAATGAGACATCTCCCCGCTGTGCCCTCTTCCATGCACACGCCATGGGACAGGTTCGAATTTTGCCTCACAAACCGCCTGCGCTAAAAAAAAAACAAGGAAAAAGAATAAAGGAAATAAAGGAAGGTGAGGAAAGATGGGCCTGTCACTACCGCTCTCTTTGTCTGTGTTGGGAGAGGCCATCCACATGGACACTATTTCCCTGAGGGCCAAACCCCTTCGCCTTCCTCTCATTCTCTATCTCTCTTCCTCTCGCTTCATCCCGTCACACAGAGTGGGACGCTATAATCCGGATCACTTGCTCAGCTCAGCTTGACACGTCTAAGAGCGCACAGATATTAATTGAAGAGATAAGCAGGATATTAGCTGGAGGAGAGTCATGAAGTCACGTTATCGCCACTGCTGATATGACAATCTCACTGTTAACGTGTACGTGAGCGCGGGTGGTTATGTGTGTGCGATGTACTGGAAATATACATTTCACTGCATAACTGTCTTTTCTTTATTAACCATGCTGGAAAAAACAGGTCAGCAGCTCAAACTAGGTTTTGGAACCTATTTTTTTTAGGTTAAAAGTTGGCTACCGGCTTTAACCGACTTGATTTACCAGGTTTATTAGGTTTGTCAACTACCAGTCCAGTTGATCAACCCAACTAAACCATGTAAAACCAGCACCACCTTTTGTATACAGTCATGAAGGACAGGATTCTGGACCAATGAGAGTTCTCTGTGGGCGGAGCTACACAGAAAGACAATTCAAAAACAGAAATCAAGTAACCAACTGAATGTCTTATTATTAGCTTATTGTCATGGTCAGCTAGGGCAAAAATTGTATTATTGATTATAATGGAAGAGATTTCAATACTTCTTTCTTACAGCATCTCAGCTGGTTAGGAGACTATGTTAAGCTGGTTTTACTAGGGTAAAGAAGATAATTTCACTCTACCATGGCAAATCTCAAGCCTAGGCCATTTTCGTTCTTTTTTTTTGCCAAAATACAAACAAAGAGATTATGTAAAACATAAAAAAGGGGTAAATCTAAATAAGAAAATAAATGAATAACAGAAAACAAAGGCAATTTCTAAATAATCCACTTTTTTGTAATATATACTGTACTTCTGCTCCAGCTTCTGTAATCTCAAAGCTCTGTTGCTTCGCTTATGATAAATTGTTCGTGATTTTCCTCATTTGCGAGTCGCTTTGGATAAAAACTTCTGTTGAATGATGAAATATAAATGTTAAATGTACAATTAGCCACATTACTGTATTACATTAATGAGAAGGACCTTTTTCGCATTACAGTAATGAGAATTAGAACATAAATGCCAATTTTAATGGTCCTAAAAATAGGCCTCTTTTTGTACAATAAAACATGAGCTAGACATTACTTTGTGAGATTCTCCCATCAAAAGGATTCAAAAATCTTTTTATTAATTTTCTACGCATTTTCTACTGATGTTTTAGAGGTGAATAAAACGACAGCACTCTGCTTCCTCTGGCGCTTTAACACAATTTGAGTACAATGTGTTAAAGGCAGTTAACGTCACTAATGTGTTTCGTATTTCCTACAGACAAGGACAAAAAAAACACAAGAAAGCTGAATACTAACTAACGCAAAATCCATTTAGCGGATAAGGATATGCGTGCGTCCTCAGGCAGAAGAGGAACGGTTAACAACATCATCTCAGCGCTGGGGTCTTAGTGCGGGCATTCTGCTAATGTAAACACTTTATCTGGCAGAAACAGCTCGGCCGCCACAGGCCCTCCTTCCGAACTCCACCAGCCAGCTGACACTCTCTCTTTCTCCCTTCCTCTTGGTTCTGTTTTTTCCTTATGCGTCTTTCTTTAAAAGTTCACTGTTCTTTAATGCGCCTTTTCCTCTCAACATCTCTCTTTTTTTTTTAACCTGGCAAAGTGCTGTCTCTTGCTCCCGTTTAACGTAACATCTTAAGCTTGCTTGTCCGCACTTGTTTAAACAGATTCTGTTTACACATTCGATCTATCATCCGATTTCACACTCCTCTGGGCTTGTGTATGTGCCATGAGTGATGCTTGTGCAAAGCTAATATTCAGTGCTGAAGAAGAGCAGATGTTGACTCAAGCTTCAGAATGAGAAGCCTACTATCAGCTCTTTAAGCTAAATGAATAAATAAAAAAATCAAGCAAGCTCACTTTCACATGCTAAAAGTTGATGCTGGATAAACATTATGGATACTTACTGGATACTTATGTTTTCATTTGAAATAATACTTAGTATTACAAATACTAAGTATTATTTAACATGAAAACATAAGTATTCTTTTTTAAAACATATGAACTTTTTATGTATATATACAAAAATGTATATAATCTTGAATATATTCATTATATTAGTTATATTGGTATTAGTTTTTAATTTAGCTTACGGAATAAGATTTAGTCACACTGTATTTTGCGATTCATTGTAAAAGCACTATTTTAACTAATCATATTCTGTAGTTTCAATCCCAAACCTATATAGCATATAACTATTTTAACTAGTGCTGTCAAACAATTAATCGTGATTAATCGCATCCGAAATAAAAGCTTTTGTTTACATAATACTGTATATGAGTGTGTACTGTGTATATTTATTATGTATATATAAATACAAACACATGCATGTGCATATTTAAGGAAAATATGTTATGTTTATATATTAAAATATTTATATATAATATAATGATATAAATGGATATACTGCAAGATTTTCAAATATTCTGAATTGTGTGTATTTAGATTACATATAATCACCGTCCACACATACATATTATGTAAACAATCACTTTTATTTTGGATGCGATTAATCATGATTAATCGTTTGACAGCACTAATTTTAACGTATCTATTTATTTTTAAAGTACAGTTATTTAATTTGGTTGATTTATTCATTTAACATGGTTTGTTAAAATTATTACTAGTATTATTATTAAACAGCATTTGGTCACATTTTATTTGGTAAATTTCGCCCACATCTGAATTTTTTTTATTTCATGTCAAATATTTACTTTATTTATTATTACACGCAGTCCTAGTCTGTAGTTTTAATCCCAGTCCTATACTGTTTCTTCACTGCTTTTCAATGGGCCTGTGTTTCTGTGCTGAGCTCCAGGCTTCATATGCTTTAAAGGCCCCTGTGCAGGAGCTCAGCTCATATTCGAGCTGTTCATTCATTTCCTGTGACAGCTCCACAGCAGGAGACCTACTGGAGAGCCAGATCCGAAGGGCACAGCTGCATTAGATGTGGGGCGTTGGCCATTCCTCTGAGATATTATTCTCTGGCCAAGGACAAATGGCTAGACTTGTTCTTTTGAACCTTACACACTCATCTAATCGTTCTCAAATCATCAACGTGCTTGTTTAATCTCTATTAGTTAAAGAGGATTCCAGGTACAGTCTCTGCAGATCAGGGTCACCTCATGGAAGTCCGAGGGAACGAGTCAGGCCGGAAAGGTTGACAGAGTTAAGGAAGGGCCTTTGAAGTGCTGAGTGAGGAAGTTGTCCTCTTCTTCTCATAAAACATGGCAGACAGATTAATGCCTAAGCTTTAGGGATACTTAAGAGTCAGCTTCAAGGGAATCAGGACAAGCCTCCGTGCTACCAAAGCCCTGCCACGCAAATCCATTCTCCAGCTCTTTCCACAGAGCCGAGATGGAGGAGCTCAAAGTGCCAAACACTGCTGACGCTATCATGAGAGGAAATTATGAATATTTATCCAACTGGTCCTCTGGAGGTCTGGGCTATAAGTTTCAGCGATGATTATTTTCAGGGCTGTCAGGGCGCTGAGTTCGAATCTTTCATTTGTTAGAGAAGCAGATGGAAAAATGGGGCTGAGGGAACCGGCGAGGTGTTTAAGCTAATGCTTGTTCGACAAACAACGATTATTGAGCTTTGCTACTTATTAGGACAAAACTTTGGTAAGACTCACAGAATAACTGCTTGTGTGCCTGCAAATGTACAAATGAACATGTGTGGTTTCCACACTGTTTGACCAAATTACAAACCGGCGTAGTACCTGCTTCTCATTGGCAATAACTGGGTATTGGTCCTTGAGTTCAGCCATGACAAAGCACTGATAGTGGTTGTTAGGAAGGGGACGGTTGTAGAAGCCGTTGTACGTCTTTTCGTCACCCAGGGTGAAGGTGTCTGGGAGGGAGGGCAGCTTTGCGGCGATGTACGGCCTAACAGTGTCCGTGTGACGTCGTCTCCTGAGCAGAGCTCCCTCAGTAGATTCCAAGAGCTGTGGAAGAGATCATGATGAATTAGTACAGGACAACAGACATAAACACCACAGGATTTCAGTGATACGTGGAAAACTAATGTTAAATTTGTCAACCATTTCATTTGAATTTCCCATGGATACAAGAGTATTCTACAAGGGTATAGTCCAGCAAAAAACAAACAAACAAACAAAAAAAAACTTTCAGTCTTTTAACCAATGAACATCAATCACGTATGAGGGCCCCCTTTTAAAATGTAAAAGTAGCTATATATTGTCATGTACTGTACATAGACCCATTTATACTATGAAATATTATAAATGTATATAAAATACTGTGGAATATATTTACTTTAATATTTAATTGGAAATATTGAGCACCAAATCAGCATTTTATAATGATTATCTATGGTTATGTGGAAAACTGAAGCTGATTATTCTGAAAATTCAGCTTTGTCATCACAGTAACAAATTACTATTTTCAAAAGCTTTACAGGCCTAGCAATCACATTTTTAAAATTCCCTGACATTCCCAGGTTTCCAGTGACCCCGGTAATTCTGGAAAAGGTTACACTTTATTTTGAAAGTCCACTTTAGACATATAATTAGTTCTACTAACTATAAGTAACTTTGCAACTACATGTCTACTAATCGCAAGAAGTCGTCAAGGTAGGGTTAGTAGAATAAGTTGACATGTACTTGCAATGTTTCTCATAGTCAGTATGTTGAATGTTGTGGACCCATCAAAATAAAGTGTTAGAAGATATTAAGCAAACAGTCTACTAACATTCTAATGACTGCTAGTTGACATGTAGTTGCAAAGTTACTTACTGTTAGTAGAATGTCTAAAGTGGACTCAAAATAAAGTGTAACCAAAAAATAAATAAATAAAAAAAAAAACAGGAATATCTCACCTCATCCAGCTCCATCTCGTCAGGATTAACCCACTGACGAGATGATGCAAGAGAGACGGGCACGACCACAATGTAGTACCACCTATACAGAAAACAACAATATTAGCATATACACCTTCACTACTCTCAACTGCACTTCAGCAACTTAAACAAGTGTCACTATTTACACCAGAAAAGGTTGTAGATTTCAGCTGGTGGGAATTGAAAGCGGCCCATTCCAGGTGTGTGAGTGTGTAGAAAAACTGATGACTTGCCTTCTGGGTAATAGCTCCAGTTAATCATCTCAACACTACTGGTTTTTAATAATCAGCTCTATCTTTCAGAGCGTGAGTGAATGAAGTGCTCAGAACGAGCTGTCAGGTGGTCCAGACAAGCATAACTTTAGGAGAGTGGCATTCAGCTGTTCATAATAAGACTGGGGCCGAGGCTTTAATTTGGCCGGAGTCTGATACGAGAGGCATTCTCAAAATCAGCTCCAAGAAAAACTCTGTCTGTGCTTTAGAGCTCCGCCATTACTGGAGAACGAAGCGCTGTGTCTGACACCAAATCCCACATCAATCAGCTCTACTCCAAATGCCAATCTTCTCCAAGACTTTCTCATCCTCAACACTCTGGTAATCTTTTTACCAATCAAAAAAGGCACTCAAAAAAGCACTGTTCTTCTCCTGGGATTGACAACACGTTTTTTTTTGGACCAGGGTGCACCAGCTCCGATTTTGTGAACGGCCAAGACGTCAGAGAAGAACTCTCCCAGCTTGCGGTTCGGTCGCAAATTAGTTTCATTTCTTTTTAGGGAACATAATTGGCTGTGGAAAAGCGTGACTCACAAACAACATGTTCCTCTCAAAGGACAAAAACAATCTCCACTTTTCTTCCATTACCTCCTCATTCATGAAAAATTAAGTGTTGAAAATTACATATAAACATAAATGGCCTTTCTCATGCATAAATTATGATGACACGTTTAAGTGGTACGATAACTGAAGGGCCTCCACCCATCACCAGGAGGTCCTGTGAAGAGCACTCAGCCGTAATGATGGGCTCTCTGTGGCAAGCACATCAGAAACGAAGCAGGATGTGTTCATATCCTCCATCACGACAGGCTGCACTCTAAGTGGTCTCAAACCAAGACTCGAACCCTCAACTAAGATAGAAAACAGCCTGTCTGCCGGCACATTCTCCGCTATTGATTTTTACGTCTTCCATCACGACTCATCCTTCGGTGCACAGCTCGGAGGAGAATGAAGTGAATACACGCCGATATGACTTGAGCCTGACAAGGACGTTCTGGTAGTTAGAAAAATCCGCAGCTTTTCAGGAGAAGGTCAAATGTAAAGCTGAATACAGTAGGATGACGTTACTTTGGGTTTAAAAAGCAGCTGGAATCTGCAGGGTTGGCAGGATGGCTGTTTGCTGAGGTGGGGAGATTCGGTCTGAGCATTCAGTTGGGGGGGATAATTGCATGGAAATGGTGTGTGAGTTACACTGCAGAATGGAAAGCATGCCGTCATTGACCCAAATGGGGATGCAGGCATTACTCCGGGCAGCGTCACTGTATCCGTATGGATTTATGAGGTTTAAATAGAGGGAAAGTAGGATGATTACTATATCAAATCAGCTTATTCTTTGAAAACTCTTTATGCACATATTCAAATTCTGCTGAAAGCTATTTCTGAATTGCTTGCTCTTTTATACAGATATTTTGAATGAATATTTTAAATGTATTTATTTTTATCCATTTTCTTACTATGCTTATACAAACTATACTAAATAACAAACAACAAAAATAAAAGAATAAAAAATGAATAATTTTTTTATTTAATATCTTTTCCACCCAACTAAAAGGATATCCCATTTTCCTTGCATGTTTATATAAACTATACTAAAAAAATAGGGATGCAACGATATTATCAATATCGTGATATTGCGATAGCAAAACTGTCTCGATATTATTGTTCGATATTATTGTCACATGACGATATGAAATGATAGTCTTCCGGGTAAAAAGTGTAGTTTTGAAAATATATTTTAACTTATTATTCTAACATAAAAGGTCTTTTAAGTTGTGTTTTGGGCAAAAAATCGCGGGAATATGAATGTGGTTTTGCGCAGCACGTCAGTGAACAACGGCTCTGTGTAGTTAATGCTGCTCAATGTGAAAGCCTGCACGTGATGGAGATTTACCGCTGATTACAGAACCGGCTTTACTGATAAGATGCGCATTAAAAATCGCATGCGATTTATCGTGCAGCCCTATTATATTCTAATTTGTTTGGCTTCCTAAAACACCAGTGTGAATGTAATTTAGACAGACAGTATATCACATATAAAAAGAGGGTTGAGTCCCATTTAAAGTTCAGGTATAAGTCAATTCACAGATTTTTTCTGACTTGTTTTCTTAGTTAAGAACATGGGTTGGAGCTCTTTATTTTGAACTCGCAAAGTGCATTAGATAGAATAATTTAACTTTAATTAAAACCTAAAATTTTCATTTTTTACCAATTCTTCAATTGTCTTTTTTTTAAATATATATCGCAATAAATATCGTATCGTGGACTTCATATCGCAATATTATTGTATCGTGAGATTTTGATATCGTTACATCCCTACTAAAAAATAAATAAATAGTTACTTAAATCATAACCCATTTTGTTTGTCAGAGTCCTAGAGTACTAACCTGACAGGAGCTGTGGTGGGCACTTTGGGCAGGTTAATGGTGAGTTTACCATTGCTGGTCTGGTCTGCTGTGAACAGGACAGGTTTAGTTTTGAACAGGTCGGGTGCGGTACGAATGGAGACCTGCTGCTGCAGGCCACCAGCACTGTTCCCCCGGCTCATCAGCACGAAGGAGTAATTAGTGTCCGGCTGCAGTCGTGTGATCAGCTTCCTCTTGAGGTTGCCCTGGACTTCCACACTCTGCTGGTTATAGAGGATCTGCAGGAGGGAGAGGTTCAGTTTCACTCAGTTGCACGGCTCACTAAATCAAATTTTCGCTCGGTTTCATTTAAACAAAGAACTGATTGCATAAACAGACTTTATACCCACGCAGCTGCTTTTAGAGATGGAAACCGTGTGCTGTTTTCTGGGCTTGGCCCATCAGGACATTACTGTTATGGTTTTATACCAGTGGCTGGCATGCAGAGACGCCACACAGACTGTCTGTCAAGTTCACTGTAGGCCAGAGACCATTCTGACAGACTTTCCACAACGTTTCTGCATACTGACCAAAAGTGTGACTTGCAATTTTGCTAAACCACATGTGAAGAATCAGCACTTAAAACCTAATAGGTAAGATTACATTTACATCTGTTGCAGTGTAATCACTCTGTATGGGAATTAGACAATTATACAGTTAGCTCTCAAGTGCATGCCTATAAAAAGTGTATAAAAATAGATATAAATGCTCGTGAATAATATATTTTAATACAAGGAACTTTTGTCTATGTACGTGATTGGGGTCTTACCTTAAAAGGCACTTGGGATTTATAATTTTCTGGTACCTCCCAGGTGAGAAGGACAGAGGTTTTCATCACAGCTTTGACACCAAAACTGGTGGCAAATGCTATTAGACACAGAACAGAGATTTCATAAACATATATACAGAGCTCAGGGTTTGAATAATGTATAAGGTAACATTTAAAACAAAACAGAGCTTCTGAAATTGTTTATATAGGGACTGTTTACTGATCTCTTGTTGTGTGAAATTACTGACACCGCAATAAAGTACTAATATCTTATACTTACATAATTTTTTTAATAACGAAAGATATACAGCCTGTCTGAGGCTGTTGTGTATAATGGAAAATCAGCTTATTTGTTGAGAAAAATATGAAGATATAGTGACTCTATCCATACCTCCCCCTCCAACAGGAAGCTTAAAACATGCTATGCAGCTTAGTTTTATTTTAGTATTATTTCTGTATTATCATAGTGTTTATTAATATTTTGAATTATCACTTATTTTTATATTTTCAGCTTTCTTTTACATTTTAGTTTAAGTTATTTTATTATATTCTTTCATGTTCATTACGTTAGTCTTTTTTATGTTTCAATATAAGATATATTTTTACTTTAAAGTTTTTTTTTTTGTAATTTTAGCACTTTAACTTCAACTTATTTCAGGTTTCTGCCAAGGCAACATTTCTACATTTTTCAACATTTTAAAATCTATTTATTAATCTAATATTTGTATTTTATTTAAGCTTTATTTCACTTATCGAAAATCGTTTTTACTAACTTTAATTTTAGTTAACAATAATTCTAAACACAATCATTCAGTTCTTTCAGTTCTGTTTTTCTCAGAACTTGAATGTTCACAAAGTGAAAAAACAAAGGCAGATTTTTCCATTTGCCTTAAAAAAACAGACCACCCAATGTGAAGATAATTAGATTTTTTCGCAGTGCACATTTATCACGGTGTTAGCATGACAAAATGGTTATGTTATGTCAAGCGTGTGTTATTGCAGAAAAATAATAACATTTGTTGGTTATCTAGTGATTTTTCTGAGACCAACAGTGGACAGTAGATAGAAATGAACATTCCGGTGCTGTTTTCTGGCCACAATCTTTCTGGGAACATGAATAGGTATGTAAAATGTGAGCATTTATGCACTGTATATCATTGAATAAAGTGTTTGAGGTGCATTATAATTATGTTACGGTGCACTGTAATTATCTGTAGCTTGACACAGCAATAAATTACACTTCACACTACACAGAGGGATGAAAGGATTTCTGTATCTGTTTAAGAGATATAACATAAGCCATGCAGTCTAAACACAAACCAGGTGATGTAGACATGGTCCTGCTCTGGATACTAGGACTTATGGGACCCCCTCCCTTGCTGGTGAAGGCTTGCACACGGATATCATAGGTGGTGTCTGGTCGAAGCCCTTGGATGGTCATCTGAGTGTCGGAGGTGCGATTGGTGCCATTATGTATGTTGTTGATGTCGCGGTACATCACTAGGTATTGTGTGATCCGGCCATTGCGCTCAGAGAGGGCCGGGGGGTCCCAGGCAAGACGAGTGGTGGAGGTGGTCAGGCCCACAACGCGTAGGTTAAGGGGAAACCCACTTGGCACGTCCTCCGGGGTGCTGATCTCTTTTACATACTCCTCTCCAGCTCCTGCCCGGTTCCTGGCACTCAGGTGGAATGTGTAGGTGGCGCCCTTGTGCAGTTCTGTGGCGGTGTGGTGGTCGTCGGTGCGTGCGAACTCACGGACTTCGTAGTTCTCTTCCTCCGCACACTTGTACCGCAGTCGGTAGCCAATCAGCTCACCCACCATGTCCTTAGGAGGCTGCCACTGGATGAGGGCTGTGTTGCCAATGGTGGTGCTGATGATCATGGTGGGTTTCCCAGGCACTGCGGGGGCAGAGTGAGATTTTAAAAAGCATTGTTAAAAAGAGGGTTATTTGCACATGACCACTCATACCACATGCCACCATTAGGTATCAAATAACCTGCCGAACGTATGTCTTGATCTTGCCTATTATTTGTATATTTTAAAAAAAAAAGGTTATTTGACAAATTTCAAAGCATTCTGATTTTTTTTTTAATGGTCTTTACACCATAGTTATCTGCTTAAAATAAGTAATATTAATATTAGCACACTTATTTGTCACATTGATGATATGAAATGTAGATTGAGAAGCAAATCGGCATATTAGAATGATTTCTGAAGGATCATGGACACTGAGACCGGAGTCTTGAAATTGCACAGGAATAAATTACATCTTAAAATAGATAAAAAATTAACTTGAAATGATATACAAGTAAAATGACTTGTAAATGCTCTTTCATGCTGACCTTAAATCTTTAATATTAATATTTATTATGTTTAATAATAATAAAAAGTGAAGACCTTTTCATCTTTTCTTCCCCTTTGAGACGTTGACAGACGCATTCATATTTCAAGTAAAAGAAACTGAATTGTTTTCCTATCCTATAATGTGATGTATTTGTAAGTAAATCAGGCCATTCAGTACAATAAAGCATTTTGTGCCACTAGTTGAGAAAAGATGAACCAGAGGTGAAGTTATTTGATTTAAAATTGTTTTTCTTAGGAACAACGTGCATCAGTGAATAATGCAGAGTAAGGCCAGAAACATGCATTGCAATTAAACAGGGTGAATTTTGAATGTGAAGTAAGTCAAGTGAAGAGAGTGAGTTTCTACCTGCTCCGGTGGTGGTGATGACTTTGGCTTTGCTGCGTGCCCCATCTCCCTTGGTTGTGTATGCTGCCACAGTAACAGAGTAAGAGGTTTCGGAGAGAAGTCCAGTGATCACAACCTCCTGTTAAACAGAAACAGCATGATCCCTAAGATGCCAAGACAGCTTTATCTAGAAATGCCCTCATGCCATCCCCACTGGCAGACACTGATCATAACCCCTCCAATAAACCACACACACCCCAGCGCTTAACCATTTCCAACCTCCCTTTTAAACCATCTGACATATTCTTCATTTCATATTGCACATTCAAACAAGAACTCTGAAAGACTTCGAAAAGCTCTATAGAAGCTCTTGCAAGCCACAAAGAGAAGAACCAAAGCCCAACCATGGGTGTCAATGTTCTTGCTTTACACCAGTGACGGCAAATCCTTTTTTAACAAGCCAGCTGAAAAACTGTCGGTAATTAATTCCATATTTTATATTTTTAAAAAGGTTCCCCTAAACCCTAAAATGTGGGTCAAATTAGTTGGCAAACTATTGTAAATAATAACAGTTGTATAGCAGAACAATGACACATCTGGTTGAAATCAAGAGATAACCTGTGTGAGCATTTGAACAAACTCACAAACCGAGGGGGGAAGAGCCAAACATAGCACACCAGGCACATGTAGAAAACACAAGCGACACACACACACACACACCACAACACACACACACACACAAGATAGTCATAGTATCATACATTTGCGGATGCAGCACCTCACACAATGAGAATAACGTGCTTTTCAGCAATCAACAATATTTCTCTACATTAACTTTTATTCACTTTTTCAATTAAAATTACCGCTAAAACTGTGCTTCAATAACCAACCCCTTTCAAAATGAATAAGCTATATGAATATACGACTATTGTCTTAAATTCATAAAGGAATATATCTGGGAAGCTTAGTACTTATGTACTCTCTTATTGTACTTGCAGGTTTACCTGCACATGAGTGCTGAAATTCCTTTTCCTTCCCACACACACACAGCCAAGAAACCAAACTCGCAACATAATTAAAGCATATGGGTTCAACCTCTCTCGCCACACATGGAAATAAACCAAGGTCTCAATTATCTCCACGACATTGTTTACCTCACTCTGTCTCCCCCAATCACAGCATAAAAACATCCAACCTCCATCCCACCACCCTCCTACCTGGTAACCTAAGGATTCCTGAAAATTGGCCTATTATTAAAAGCTTCCATTAGCCTTTTCACGCATGCCTTAAACGCGGTGTTTCCATTTCTACATTCATTAATTTTTTAATTAGACTTCTATTTCCCCGACTTCTGACTTTAACTAATAGGGTTCCTTCCCTGTTTCACGCCAAACTTTTTTCTCTTTAAATAAATGAAGATTGCTTGGCGTTTTGGTTTTGCACGTTCCCGCTTTAATTCCCTCTCAGAAGATGGGCGATATCGCGCAACCCAATTCTTACGCTTAAGTTGGACATCCCTTTTCTTAACGCGCCGCCATCATATTAAACACGTTTGAGCTTTATTCCATACATTTTAAATCGATCACCCAATTACTTTTGTGCTAGGCCGAAGAAAGTGCATTTTCTTTCCCTCAGTCTCTTTCTGTCTCCGGATTGCCGTTCCATAGGCGCTCCCTATTTTATCATATGTGCCCTTTTTCACACACGGTATATTGTGGAAAACAGCTTTGCCTCTCAGAGATCAGATAGTTTACCAAGGAGGAGGGTTAAAACAATTCTGTAGTAGGACACTGGGCACATTCACTTTCCAGCAGTAATTTATTGAACATTAAGCAATGTGCTCTCAGAACTCTACCTACAAAAAAAACCTTTACATTTATTCATGGGTAATCAAAGGGTGTATGAGTACGCTACTCTATATAAGTAACCGCACTGTATCTATACTAGGCAATATTAGTAGTTTTTATTTATTTATTTATATAACAATCAGAATTTGAAGTTATGGAGGGACGTTTCTTCCATGGAATATTTTTTCTCTCTCACAATTCTGACTTTTTTTCTTGAAGTTTTGAGTTTCTTCTCATTAGAATTCATCAGATATTAACTCAAGATATAAACTCAACATACATAAACTCAAGTTTATTACTCACAATTCTGAGAGAAAAAGTCAAATTGTCAGATATACTTTTTTTGTCACCCAAACAACAGTTAATGACTCACTATTCATGTTCAAGCTAAATTTGATTCTAAAGCTTCTTTTGCTAATGGAACAAGATTATATTATTGGTGTGCAATCTGTGGGGTTAATAGGTGTGTGTTTCCTCTATACACTGAGCACAGTCACACTTCATTAGTGAGCTAGCAGCTGATGCCAACCTTCAAAATGGCTGATTGCTTGAATAAATAACACAGAAGTGCACAGATGTCACTTGCTGACACCAGCGTGTCTCTCTGCTGTCAAGCCATAATCAATGTCATCAGTGAAAAGAGCAGCACAGTCCCATTACGTGTTGCCGGTACCTCTGAATAGAGCCTGAGGTGAAAGAAATTAATTTGAGTTTCTCAACTTTGATTAAAAAAGAGGATCTAAAAATGGCTTAAACAAGCCTGTCTAGTTTCTAGAGGTTCCCTAACAATACAGATGTTGGGTGTTTTTCTTAGAAATGGGTGTGATAGTAAGAGAGCTGTTTATCCAGATGTCAATGTGGTGGAATCGAGTACTATTCCTGTTATCTCACTTTTAATATTATAAAGTGTCTGCCTTCACTTTACATATATGAAGCCTAGATTAAGCTAAGACTTTATTACAGTTAAATTTACTTTAATAAAGTGATGTAACTACTGTCCCATTGTTTTATCTGTGCCTCACATGGTCATATTATTAGCATGTGAGAGAAATTCAGCCCAAAAGTGTGACAAAACTGTGCTACTGTAAATGATTGCAAAGTGCAGACCAATTATCCACTAAACAGAGCGTTGTGAATGTAGAAGCGGGCATGAACCACTGCATTACACAGATCCTGAAATGCTAGGAAAGTCAACAAAAAAAACCAACCTTTTCAGTATGTATATAAAATGAAGCAATGCACGTGTTTGAGATTAAGTATGCTATTTTATTTGTATCGTTTTCCCAACCATTATATTCTGACAGCTATGACTGATTGGATCAGCCATTAATCTGGGAGGATCAGTGTCATCCTGGCCCTAATTTCCACCAAAATACCATAATTACTACTGTTATACCGTAATAAACGAATCTGGCACGTCCTTCAAACTGTGTAAAAAAAGATATCAGCCTACTTTGATGGTTGTACCTAAAACACATCTGTAAAAAAGTGAATAAGTGTTTAGTCACTGTGATCCCAAGATGTGGAAGTGATAACTTGATATCTTACAAGCAGATTATTCAATTAGCACTTTTCAAAAAGTATCCCGAGGGCTCAGCATTAGGCAATTTAATTATCTCCTGTACTCTCCTAAGTTTTATTTCTATTACCATATTATTATTAGAGGTGTAACGATACACATATTCGTATTGAACCATTCGGTACGAGGCTTTCGGTTCGGTACGCATTACAAACTGAACGATTCGTTGGACTAATCCTATTACATTTGGAAAATAAAAGAGCTTAAAGTGTGTGAAATGTTCTCAGTGCCACTGCGCTCAACAACGCAGCCCAAACGACGTAACAGTGCTGTCTGCCCCGTGATAACCTCCCCTTGCTGGGGTGCGTCGAAAGACGATGCTCTTGTATCGACGATAGCCAGAGATATTGTCAAAAACATCAATGTTTGGCAATATTAAGAGGATTTGGCATTTCCAATTAATGTAGGCACGTTACATTCTTATTTTTATTAGGCCTATTATTATTATGAAGTTACTTTTATTAAATTACAATTAATTTGCCCCGCAATAATTACCGCATAACTGACGCGCTGCAAGGATAAACAAAAGATTAAGCTTTTAGTAAGTAAAAAAAAAAAAAAAATTTTTTTTTAACCAGGTCTATTATACGATGAATTATAGGTCTTTAATTAAAATATTAACACTGCAGTCATCAATAAAAATCAATTAAATAAAAGCTTAGTCTATAGGCCTATTTCAAGCACCGACTTTCAAAAACAACCTGTTTAACATGAAATATGTTTCTTCTCTTTTTTTCCCACTATGTACAGGCCACAAGAGAAGTTAGCTATATACTATTATCAGCATATGTTGAAGTAGATTCGTCTACTAGATTCGTTGATTGAGATTAAGATGTTCACTGGCATAACTCTTGCGCAAAGTTTGCACGTTGCTTGTGTGTGATATCCATTGGCTCGCCTTCATGGTTTAAAACAGAAACATTTCCAACATTGCGACGTAACCAATTAGAAGGGCAGTTTAACCCCTAACTACCTCCAACATCGGAGAGAGAGTACATTTGGAGGACATCTATTTGTACACAAATTCATGCATGACTAACTAGAGACCCCAGTGACAGCTCAGGGTCACCAGGTCAGGTGTGAATCCTCGTTTTAACGTATGAATCTGAGATTCCAGAAATCCAGTAGGCTGGCAGGCTGCCAGACAGCCCTGAATCATGTGAGAGGGAAAAGAGAGCGATTTGGCGGGAGCAAGCGATTGGCTCACGCTGAATGTTTTCCAGGCAGGTGGCAGCACACAGTGGCAGCAGAGCAGGTGCGGTCGCTAACAGCAGGGCTCCAGAGAGACGGCAGCCAGTCTGCTGGCACAGAGATTGGTGGACTGAGAAATGGGGTCAGGCTTCACTGGGAGGAAAAAGACACTGGTAACTGAAGTGTGCCCATTTCTTTGGCTCTTTTTTAAAGCTCCAAATTTAGGCAGTAAGAGGATTTACTAGCGTAACGCAAGCCAGGCCCCGAACTGTAGTGGGCTGTCACGCAACTATAAGAATCTTTTGAGGAACTATGGAAACAAACGAGACACACACCACCACACACACACACACACACACACACACACACCACACACACACACACACACACACAGAGACACAAAGGCATGCTCACGGACAACACACACCTACACACACAAAGAGCTGTAGTGTTGAAACCCGACTGTTGTCTGCAGCTTTCTCTTTCCAGCCAGGCTTCACTGGTTTTCAACACTCACAGCACACTGAAAGCAGGTAACATCATTCAGTGCTTTTCTTCCCCAACCCCTTCAGTCATCACACAGGGTCCAAGCAGATTGTAACTTCTCCATTAATATCCCCTTCCATGTACTCAAAAAAAAAAAGAAAAGAAAAAGAAATAACTCCCCCCCAAAAGATACAAAACTGAAATGCATTTATCAATCTAATGAATTTAAAAAAAGAAAGAAACAGATCTATTTGTGGTGAATACTAAAATGCCCAGGTGGGGACAAATCTATTTTTTGTGTAGCTAATGAGCTTTATCGCATGCTCTCTAGAATACTTGATTCCGATTGGTCAGTCAAGGCATTTTGAGGTCAAATACTAGAGCATAATGACCGATAAACTGCATAATTGCCTGTTGTTCCTGACAACAGATTTCTTCTCACATAACTCACATATTAAATTTTTTATTTTTTTTTTTTGTTAAGGAGTAGTGTAATGAATGGGATAGAGTACAGTTAGCTGAATAAAAGTAATATATTTGACAACAACTGTCTGGGTTTATTTTGCAATAATGCCCAGCTAAATCCTTGCATAATGAATAATATAACATATAAATGTGATGTAATTGATAAAACAGTTGTAAAATTTGATTTAAAGAGACATGGTTATCAAAATGTCTCGCTGCCAACATTGGGATTTTTTTTTTTTATCAAAAAGTTAAATGATCTATTCATTAAAGAATAAAAAAAAATGATAACCTCGCTGATAAAGCTTTCATTCACACAGCTACTTAATTCAGCCTATGCCATATCTCCGGCACTTCTATCTCGCTAGTCAAGTATTCTCATCTGTGCATGTACAGTATTTCTCATCTTAGTATGAGTGAGGCTTTATCATTCAGATAATGTTAAACTTGCCGGCTTTTTGTGGAATATTCAACAGTAGTGCTCTAGTAGTGATGGTCTGTTTCATATTTGTTGTAAGTACACATGTGATTGTGTGTGCATGTGAGTGAATAACGGGTACTTGCTATGCGAGAAGTCATTAGTGCAGTCATTACACTGTCAGTTAAATGTGCTCTCAGGGGCCAGACCTTTAGAGCATGCAGCATCATTACCATTAGTAAATACAGTGCATTAGTGGGTGACCTTCAGTATAATGCTGAAAATGCTGCAATTTATTCTGGTCTTTTCTCTGTGTGTGTGTGTGAGAGAGTAAACGAGTACGTAGTTGGGAATATTTGCCAAACAATCATCAAAGTGCCACAAAAAAAAAAAAAAAAAAAAAAAAATCAGCTTTCTTGCTGATTGTGTATTTTTACCCCAGTTCCCACTTTTCAACAAGCTGCTTGGTCCAAATTCATATTAAGCACAGGGGGGTTCAATCAAACGGTTAATCCCTCCTTATATGAAGAAATAAGGGAGAACTGTTAGTTTCAAATGAAATAAAGCCAACCAAGAGAAGAAAAAGCGATAGATGAACACACAAACTCAGAGCATTCCCGCAGGCCCAATGCCGCAAACCACCCGCTCACACTTGAGTTACTCACATATTCCGTGGACTCTTCAATTTTCCACTGATGGAAAACACATGACAGATGAGAGGTAGAAAATGAATCAGAGATGGCACTACTGGGGAGAAAAAAAAGCATCGCTACCTTTTTTTTCTCTCATCTACAGATGAACACATAGCGTTAACAGTGACATGCAACAGAGACAGAGGAGAAGGGTGGAGGAGGAGAGATGACAATATTTCACATTCGACACAGTGCTGCATAATGTCAGGTAAAAGGAGCAGCGGTATACTGCTAACAAAGGCAAGGTGCTTCATTCCGTCGCTCTGTGGGAGAAAGAAATGACAACTATTGCACCACTTACACCTGGTGCAGGAACGTTTTAGTCTCAGCATGGTTGCAAACATTGCAATTCACAGATACTTACCTGGGCTGAATTCATAATAAACCTGATAAGTGAACTCCAAAAGTCATACAGAAATATTGTACATTCCAAAACATTTACCACGTATGCACTGCCTGGTAACATGAGTATAATTTAAGAAATTTTGTCTCAATTTTATGCATGGATGCACAAAATATTGGTACCAAATTAGTTATTTTAATTTGTAATTGTTTGTTTTTAATTTATTTAGACAAATTAGGATTGAGATTTAGTGTTTGCAAGTTACTGGCCATAAGAGAAGATCTTCTCAATATTGACCAGATTTTTAATATTGTACATGACTAATTTTACCACATTTTGCCCCTACTGGCAGATACTGATATAAAAACTTTTTTCTTTAACTGTAAGTGAAACTCCTTGGGATTGAAAGCCTTTTTCTCGTTGCGAATCTCCTGGTGGTGTAGAGCATGAAATCTCATTACCCCCATCGCACTGCCAGCTTGGTGACATCAAACTTTACTGACACTGAGCACCCAAAACCGCTGCTTTTTCTTACCCACCCTCAACAAAAGGCGCTCACACATGTATGAAATCTTCCCTGGACCGAGAAGCCAGCATGGAGCCAACTCAACCGAGTTGATATTCCTTTTCGAAAAGAAAGAGGAAATTGCTCTTTTCTAACCGAGAATCTGCAAAGTGCAGTGAAGCACGTCACAATATCAGTGTGCGGACCCCCACACTGTAATTTTCTATATTAGATCATTCTGCAAACATTCATCCATATCCTATAATTGTTTCTCATGATGGAGCTGATGTAGATCTGTGTGTATATTGCATAACAGTACCATTAGCAGACTAGATGGAGGCCAATATTTCAGTCTGTTTGCCTAACACACTGCTTCCCACACACAGACCTCATGCTGCCGATCCTATAGGATGTGTGGCGCCTTGTTAGCCTGCTGGCTACTCAGAGGTGGGAGCCTCATGGATGGTTTTAAAAGCCCCTGACAGCACAAGAGAAACCAGTAGCTTCGCCCAGAGCATGCCTTCCTAAAAGTCTGGTAACAATGACTTTATCCAGGGCATGGCTGCCTGGAGGCCCAAGCACCCATCATTACCTTTCACGGCGAGGAGCTGAAGTCATGCTGATAAGTTGAGTGGAAAGCTTAGAGGCTGAAACATTGATCAGATATAATGGGCCGGAGAGCGCTTCTAACCCTTCAGGTCTGCACTTAAGAGCTGTACTTCAATCATTTAGTCATCGCTGTTTCACTGCATTCACTTCCTCCTCAATGGACTTCCTTCTAAACCGTTGCTTTTAACTCTCCTATTAATCGTGCACAGTGCTACAGCAACATACACTTAGCACATACACAACGGCATCCAAAACTGCCGCCGTTCCTTCAAGCCAATCTACACTCAATCATCAACAAAACCCACCACAACACAGACACACATACGCTTAAATAAACACAAACAACCTTTTTAAACTCAAGTTAATGAGACATTTTTTTCGGCTTATCTGCTTTCTTAATGGGTTGTTGTTTCCACACGGAACTTTAGCCTCTGTTAAACGTACAGGCCTTTGCTTTCACAAAATTATCTCCTCAGAATTATTCCCTTTGCATGCAAGATGAATAAATTAGCCTAGTTTATTAAAAGGCTTCAGAGAGCAGAAAAACCAGGTCAGAACTGATAGGAATCTTCAGCTGGAGCCAAACGTGGCAATTTTCAGACAGGATATTAAAATAGTAATGGAAGTCTGTGTTTGTCAGATAGAGGCTGTTGAAGAACAAGAGATGAAAGGGGAAGATGGTGCTGATATTAATCTGGGGAAATAAAGGGCTCTCCTCTCTCTCCTTCATCTGGCACTGGGGCCACTGAGGCCAGAGTGATTCCCTCAGAGTTGGTGCTCTGTGTGTCTCATGTTCACGTTCACCCATAAAGCAGATGCTCTCTTAGAGTCTTAAAGAGGCATTTACGTGACAGCAATTTGCAGTAACAAAGCGACCAGAAGTCATTTCCTCTTAAAGAAAGTTGATTTGAGGCAGTATGAGTGACACAACTGTTGGCAACATGACAGTTTATGCAAATGTGCCTTATGCGAATGCACAGTGATGGGATGTAGCAACCACCAATGGTAATGTAGACAAGTGAAACTTAGTGGTACACATACCTACTACCAACTCACAACCCCAATTGAAAACCCCTGGACCAACTAATCAAGGTCTTAAGGCATACTAGAAACTTCCAGGCAAGTGAGTTAAAGCAGTTTGGAGCTGAACTAGAACATTGGCCCTCACAAAGCACCTTTGGATACCCTTGAGATAATGAAAGGATGGTCGTAGTTTATCTATCCAGTGTTATTGGGTTCGAGCCTTCCATGTTTTGGGTACCAGCTCTGGTCCTTCCATACTAAAAGCCGCACCACCCACAGTTCACATCACTCACTACATATGTCATTTGCTCGTTGCCTCTTCCATCCTACACTCACAACTAATGCAACAAGATCCTAACCAAACAGCACAGAAGAGTGACAGCTGTAATTGTAAGGGGACTCTCATGCCGATTTATTGGAGATTCTTCATGGAAAGGTTGACAGGCTTCTTTAACGGCCACTTGCTCTGCTCTCGTGGCACACTGGAATGGATCAATTAACTCAATCTCTCAGTTAAATTTAGACCCAGAATGAGGGTGGTGGTGAGTGGGTTCCCAGTCTGGCCTTTTTTGAAAAGAAAATGCGTTTATACCACCCACGGACAAACAAATGCTCAATGGTTTCCTGGCTTTTCAGCTGAGGCCAGGGAGCCAGATGAGAGAGAGGTTTCTCATGTTGCTCTGAGTGAGACAAATGAATGGTTCAAATTATGACAATGTCTCGATACAAACAAAGCGAAATCAATAGTATAGCAGTGCACACCTTTTATGAAAATGTAATATCTCAGGCAGGCTATTAGTAAATCTAAATCAACAGTCAAATAGTTATTTAAACATTTTTAAAGTAGTTTTGTAGGTAATGCAGCCTTATGCCAGACTTTGCCAATCATTTATTTAGTCCACTTAAACCCCTCCTCACACTTTGATTGCATTGCCTCCATCCATTCAACAACTAATGGGTAGAATCAAGTCCATGCCCTACATCTAAATATTTTCAATAATTCTTTCACTTGGCTGTATGTCACATTATGGGAGAATTTCCATTTTATCATGAATTTTAGAATTATAGTTAACAGCAACAGTTTATGTAACCAAAATAAATGGCAACAACAACAAATAGGATAATCAAAAAATGTTTAAAAATGTTGGAATACTTGAGGGAGATGCATGAGGATCCTCAAAAAAGCCTCCTCAAAAGTGGCAGTCATGTTTCAGTCCAGTTCCAAAAATCTATCACATTATAAAATAAAATGTGTACGTGTTGTTTGATGTTGACATGTTAGGGGAAAAAATAAAACCAAGTTTTGAAACAAGACAAATTAGAGTTGCAAATTATAATTAGTTAGTCTGTAACTCTTGTGTTAATGTTAATTTGTAGCTTAGCTATTAGGGTTTGGATTGGTTCAGTAATGCATACTAAAAGCAAATGAAAAATATTACACATGCTCCTGCTCTCCTTTGAGATGTTTTAGGAGCCCATCCATGCAGAAGCCCATGCTCTTAGAGCCAGAGTGTCTCTGAAGGTGGTAGAGAAACAGTGCATATTAAAAATGAACAACTGGCAACCCCCAGAAGAACAAAAATGGATGTCTTGAGAAATCCGGGTCTTTTTGTCAAGACAAAAAACACTACAAGCCATTTATCAAAGCAACTCTGCAACCACCCTGCCAAACCATTAGTGTTACACAATACACAATGGATTTTCATCACTTCTCCGACATGTTTTCTCCCTTCTTCACTAGCTCTCCCTGGCCAATTACATCTCAGAGAGCAAAGCAACAACACATTCTCTTTTTTTTTCTAAGGGCCAAAGAATGAAGAAAGATGTAGACATAAACGTAACCAGAGTCTTATGATACATCTTCAATGTCTGAGAGAAAATAGAGAAACAAGGTGAAAATAAACAGGCTTGTATGGATCATTGTGTCTGAGGAACCTGATATTTACAAATACATCTCAGCGAGTCTTGCAAGTGTTTTCATGTTGTTTTCTATGACAATGACGGCGAATGGTTCATGTCCTGAGACAAACCAACACAGTTCGTGGTAAATGACTCAACAACGTTTCAGATGTCATGGCGTATGAAGGGAATGTTGTTTGCCAAAGAGGGAGAGGCAAGTGCAGGTGCCCTTGGGTTGTGAGAGCAAAGAGGTCGACAGCAGTTCACCTGACAGATACTGTAAACAAAACCTGTCTAATGTTTTTTATTTGTCACCGATGGAAACTAGATGAAAAAATGTTGAAAAACTCACAACAAATGTGTCTTGTATGCTGTCAAAAACATTTAGAACTGCTGACCTTGTGACATTAAACAAAGTTTACAAGTTATGACTTATATATGGAGGTGGAGGTGTTGGACTAGAGGCGCTGGAGAGACAAAACATCAGCTGCACCACAAACAAGAGTGGCGAAGGTCACAAAGACAACTTCAAGCTCTGAGCCAGGGATTTTATAGAATATATCATATAAAGATGCACTGATATCCCTTTTTTAGCCCTAAACATGCATCATCATTGTATGTAATCAAGAAGGTGAGATCTGAACAACTCATATCGGTCCAATAATCACAAGAGCAATACTAATAACCAATATGGTACCAATATATGCATCCCTAATACGACAGAAGAGAAAACTTGCCAGTTCTAGGAGGTGGACTGAGCACTGATGCGTAAGTTAATACATTTGCATTTTACATGCACTCCTTCACTTCGGCTATGTACTTACGCAAATGAGAAATAATCTTCTCGATGCACCAGAAAACCACCGTCACCTGCCCATTTACTAAAAACCATTAAAGCCCACAGTGGTCCATAAACGTCTCTTGTTACAGTCTTACAAGTCTAGCTCAGTGAGGGGAAATGCTAACACAGGTAAATGAGAAACTTTTGTTTGGGGGCAGGGAAAGTGCAGAAAAACACATGTCTACGCAAGTTAATTCTCAGCTAACAATTCAGAGCAGAAGCATTTAAATGCCCCCAGTCTGATTCTCTCTATTCCCGAAAAGTGTCTACTTTAAGATATTCATGGATATCTAAATCCCTCCTAAGGATTGCTATCTTTCTTCCATCTCAGTGCACCCACGTTTCTTCAGGCAGTTTTAAATCTCCTTATATTAACGCACCATGAGCGAAACAGAAACAGAAAAAAATTACAGAGTAACAAGGCAGTGCATATGTATTAGTGTTACAAAGAGCTGAATTCTTGAAAGGCCACCAATAGCGTGTGCCTATGAAAAATTTAACAATTTACATAACATTGAAGACTCCGAAAAAGTGTTTATGTAGACATGTAGACATCTATCTTGAAAATTCATAAGACAGACAAAGTTTCTGTTCCAAACCCTGATTTGCCTTACCAAGACAGCATTTTTTAGGCATTATAGACATGCTAACCAACCCAAAAGCTGTTTAAAATAGACAGACATTTATGCTGGCAAAAACCAAGCAGTGTTGCTAAACTATTAAAAAAATAATTTTAACAGCTGAAATAAAATATAATACGAAATAAATAAAAATATTTAAACAAAAATAAGAAATGTTGCCTTAGCAGCTAACTGAAATAAAATACATTTATTTGAAGTTGAAGAACTAAAATGAAAAAAGCTAAAACTGAAATAAAAATTAAAGCTATCTACATATACATTAGTGCTGTCAATGATTAACGCGATTAATCGAATCCAAAATAAAGGTTTTTGTTCACATAATATATGTGTGTGTACTGTGTTTTATTATGTATATATAAATACAAACATGTATATATGCATGTATATATTTAAGAAACATATGTAATGTTTATATATAAATATATTTATATATAATATACATTTTATGAATATAAATATATACATGTAAAAAGTAGAGAAACAGCATGGCCTTTTTGTAAAAATTACTTATATATATTTTTTTTAATTATGAAAGAATAGTAATGAGAATTTTTAAACAAAAATTTAAATTAATTAATTCATACATTTCACCCAACATTTGTGTGCTTACTGCAGTGGATCAATAATTTAGCAACATGCTAACGCCAAACTCCATGCTAATCAGCTGTGAGGTTTAGTCGAGTCTCTTGAGTGCTTTATATGAGGAGCACTATGTTTGTGGCACCCATGTAAAGCTTTTCAATAAGTCAATTAAAAGGTCCGATTTCAGTTAGGATGCTATCTCAGAAGGCAGTCGCCCTACTTAAGATGGTGAGGAAGCTGACTAGGGTGTGGAACAGAGTCCAACTGAGCAATAACAATGGCAACCAACTCACTGTACAAACAGTCAAGTACTACAATAAAAAATTAGCAGGTAGTACCTGTGCTTCTGGCAGAGCAACATCCAATATATTTGGCTGGCTACGTGGCTCTCCGTTCTCCAGGCGGGAGTATATGACCTGGTATCCCCGTATCTGGCCGTGCTGCTTCCCAGAAAGAGGCGGCTTCCATGTCACACGAATAGCTGTGGAGTTCACCGCCTCTACTTCAACTTTCCGAGGTGGGGCTCCAGGCACTAAAGGGGGACAATTAGATTTAAACTTCAGGATGGAGGCTTTTAGGGTAGCTTGAGATAAAACACACTAATAAATGCTAATGAGTTGTGGTTTGGCTGAGGAGAGGTATTTGTTTTACAATATTTGTTGGTTAAAGAACATGCTGGGAAAAAAGCTAATGTGGCTTCAGTAAGAAGATTATTCACAATAATTCAAGGATGCAGAAGACTGCAAAAAAAAACTTCTAGAACTGCTAAAAGACTAGGAGGTGATGAAGGACAATTGATGTTCTGATAAGGATGTGCTGAAATTCTGCTCAGCTGACATGATTTAGATGAATGAATTTACTGATTGTGAGTATGACATAAAAAAAGCTGACTAGATGGGGGAAACTTATGATACTATTTCTAGTAGATGAGACCCTGAGACCAAGGTACGGACAAACAGGGCTAAGATGGGAGAGGAGGAGAATGAGAGGAATAAAGAATGAGAAAAAATGTTTTGAGATAGAGAGACATTTGAGATGGGAAAAGGGACAAAGGAAAAGAGATTAATGAAGAACCAAGATACATTACCAGTCAAAAGTTTGAAATAATTAAGTTTTTTTTTTTAAGTGTCTTGTGCTCACCAAGGCTGCATTTATTTGATGAAAATTACAGTAAAACGGTAATATTGTGAAATATTATTTCAATTTAAATGAACAGTTTTCCATTTGAATTATTGAATTATATTATTTTCATCAGCCATTCATCAAAAAATCATTTTAATATGCTGATTTGGTGCTCAATAACCATTTCTTATTATAAGCAATGTTGAAAAAAAATTCTGCTTCATATTTTTGTGGAAACCATGGTATATTAAAGGGGTCATTGGATGCCCATTTTCCACAAGTTGATATGATTCTTTAGGGTCTTAATGAAAAGTCTATAACATACTTTGGTTAAAGTATTTCTCAATGGTAGTGTAAAAAATACCCTTTTTACCCTGTCAAAAACAGCAATTTTCAGAGCAAGCTGTTTTTTTTGCATGATGCTTTAAATGCAAATGAGCTCTGCTAACCCCGCCCCTCTCTTCTGGGGGGGACGAGCAGTCTGTAAACTTTAGCCGCATTTAGCCACGAAACTTGCTAACTAGCACATTATTAAGAAAGGCGAGTATTTTCTTAGCAATATGCCATTTACACTAAGTGCAAATAACTATAGATTCTATTTACACTATGTTAAAAAATAGCGGATTTTCTGCTATTTATTACTACTATTCAAGTAGTGGCAATTATCTGCCACCTTAGAACATGATAAAACAGTATGCAATAATGACATATTGAGTGTAAATTATCATTTTAATTCAATTATTCAATGGATGCCACCGTAGGGGGGAAATATAAGACTTCCCTACACCTAGCTGATGTGAAATAAGATTTGAAAATGGAGAGAAAAAAAGTTTCGTAAAGGGTGGGATCGAACCCAGGTAGATCGCATCAAAAAAGATTCGGGCACCGCTTTACTAGCTACACCACCGGTCAATTAATATCGTCTATGACCTTACATTGATGGGCGAGTAGTGTAAATCGATCTGTCAATATTGCACTTGTGTAATAGGACACGTTTTTAATAGTGAACTGATGTTCAGCTGTTCTTTTTGATAGTCAACTTATTATAGAGTCATTGTCACAGGCACGAAGATACATCTTTCATTTCATCACTTCATTCATTTTATTTTGACGTGACACATACAGTAGCAGTGATATTTAAGCGGGTGAGTTGTTTACTTAATATATAGTCAATAATGCTATAATTTTCTTAATTCAGACCGAGAGCTCGCACGAAAACGAGGCGGGATTTATCGCATGAACCAATCACATCCAATCATATCCAATTATTGTGCGATGGAGACATTGCCTCCTCTCATGTGATTTTCCCCCATTTCATTCTCAAATTTTGCATCCTATGACCCCTTTAACATTCAAAAACGTGGCCATACCATCTTATGATACCATACTTATTAAATACCATCTTAAATAAGTAAATAAATGACTTAATGAAATTCAACAATATTGTCAATATTGGCAGTTAAGACATTTATAATGTTACAAAAGATTTCTATTTCAAATAAATGCTGAACTTTCCATTGATCAAAGAATACAGAAAATATGTATAACAGTTTCTACAGAAATATTAAGCGGTTTTCTACACCGACAATAATAAGTCTCATTATTAATAATTAAGCACCAATAATAACTTGATAATAACTCATCAGCATATTCAAATGATGTATTATGTGACACTGAAAACTGGAGTAATGGCTGCTGAAAATTCAGCTACACTATTTACACAAATTCATTACATTTAAAAATGCTGTAAAATAGAAAACAGTTATTTTAAATTGAAATAATACTTCATAATATTAACTGTGTAAGTGTAACTGTACTTCTTGAGCACTAAGGAAGGTGTGAAGGGCAAAACATGGCCTGGGAGGGTGCTTGTGTATGCGTGCAGGACAAGCATTGCATGATCCGGGGAGCAGAGCAAATCCTGTTATTTAGAGACAAAGTGCATGTTGTCTGGTAACAGAGCATGCAGTGAGCACATCCGGTCTTATACTGCTCTCCTACGCTTAATAAAGTTCTCTCCTTAGCCTACACTTCTAGAAACCTTATCAAAGCACTCAAGGATTGCCTGAAGTAACACGTGTTACAGCCTGGCTGTATAACTTGCGCAAACACACACTAAAAAATTCACTGTAGCACAACTGAGAAAGGACAGAGAGTGAGTAAGAGTGAGTAACTGCTTTCAGGGCTGATGTCTGTGACTTGATGTCTAGGTCAGGGGTTTTTGTACTTTTGAGGTTAAGGATCCCAAAATATGACGATTCCCTTGCAAAGGAGCCCTTTCTAAAATATATTCATGTAGACCCATATAGGACAATGAAAAGATGACTCTAAAGCGTTCAACCCTTGGTTAGTGGTCCACTAATTTTATGGTGCTTTAAGAGGATGTTTCTGTGATATTGCTCCCAGCTCACTTATATAGTTGATTCAATTATAATTAAAACTCAATGCTCCATCTACTAAGTTCAGTCACCGTTACTCTTGAGGAGAAGACACAGCTTTCAGATCCAGGTTCGATCAAGGACAGGTGACAAACGCCTTTCTTCAAAAGCCTTTATGAGCAAGTTCACATATATCAGTATGACCTTCTAGCCTTGGATTTTTAAAAGTATTTGACTTCAGTACCGATCATACCACATCATTTCATGAGAAAAGTTTGACAAGCATGCATATTAAAAGTCACAAACACTTAGAATCTAAAGTAATTCCTTGGGAAACCAACTCATAGATGATTCTGTTCATTTACATTTGTATCTTATGATTCTGGTGAGACTATTCCAGTCACGAATAGGAATAAATGTTAATATAGCCATGCTTAAAATTGTCAGAAAATAAGGGAAGAGAAAGACAACAGCCAGCAGCAGCCCAACATTATTAGCAGTCCACATAGGATACTTCAGACCTACCGTCCTCCTTGGTACGGACACGCACAGCTGTGCTCTCAGGGCCGGGGCCCACATCGGTGTGCGCTCTCACCCACACCTGATACTCTGTCCACTTCTCCAGACCCTCCAGCACATAGCTGGTGGCATCCGCTCCAATGTCCGGTACCTCATGGCGCTCAGTGTCTTCTCCGTTCACTGCCTGGTAGCTGACTGTATAGCGCACAATAGCGCCATGGCGACTAGCGGCGGGAGGTGCCACCCAACTCACCTTGATGCTGGTGGAGCTCAGACTGAGCAGGTGCACGTCTTGAGGGGGGGCAGAGGGGGCTGCAGGTGGGGGCAAGGCAATGGGAAGGGCATCAAGCAAAATGAAACAACTCAAAGCAAGCTCGTTTCTGGACTGAGAGGTTGGCACAACAATAGAGAACGTCTTACTTTGTGTTGTATTTTTTTCTAATTTCAAATTAGAATTCTAAACTGATTTCATACATTAGAAGTCATTTAAGTTAGAAAGTTTAAATCAAGCTTCTTGAAGCTTGGTTCACTATTTTTTATTGATTTGTTTTTATTTTATTTTTTTAAATACATTTTTGCTGCGATTTCAAAAACTGAAAAAATCAGTACTGCAAAACACAACCATCTACAATCTACCATAATCTAATGGTGCTAAGACACAGCCGGGTGAGATACTAACTTTTCTGTTCACCACGCGCTTTGGCTGGAATTGTCAAAATTTGACACTCAATTTTTTATTATTTATTGTTTTATTTATACCTTAGTATGTATGTGACCACTGGAACTAATTAACAAGAACATTAAAGCTTGGATACTTTTTTTGTTGGCAAGCATTTGTTTACAATATAGTCTTTATTAAATATTGGTTTGAATAAGCTTAAGGTTGATGTGTTGGGTTATTTATATTTATTTTTTTAAATTTCAAAAGAATATACAAAATTTAAAAAAATTAATGGTATAATGTGCACATAAGAGATGGTTTCTTTAATATATGTGTACCCTGGACCACAAAACCAGTCACAAGGTACTTTTTTGAAACTGAGATTTATACATAATCTGAAAGCTGAATACAGCAAACAATATTTCCATTGATGTATGGTTTGTCAGGACAGGACAATATTTGGCCGAGATAAAACTATTTGAAAATCTGAAATCTGAGGGTCAAAAAAAAATCTAATATGTAGAAAGTTTAAATATATTTATGTTAGGAAATTTACAAAACATCTTCATGGAACATGATCTTACTTCTTCTAATGATTTTGGGCATAAAAGAAAAATCAATACTTTTGACTCATACAGTGTATTGTTGGATATTGCTACAAATTGCTGTGTTTTTTTTGTGGTCCAGGGTCAACCATTGTATAAATACACTACCACAAACTCTGGTGACAGTAAGAATCTTTATATTTTTTTTATTTATCAAAAGTGACAGTGAAGACTTTTATATTATTATAAATGATCTACTTGAAATAAAGGCTGTTCTTTTGAAGAAGAAACTTAAAAACTATTAGTAATAATAAGAAATGTTTATTGAGCACCAAATCAGTATATTTATATTATTTCTGAAGAATATGATACTGAAGACTGGAGTAATGGCTGCTGAAAATTCACAGGAAAAAAAATAAGTATTGTCTAATTCTATACTTTACTAATTGTACAATTCTAATACATTTTACCATTGAATCATATTTCAATGTAGTTTTGATCAAATAGATGCAGCCTTGGTGAACATAAGAGGCTTTTTCCAAAAACATAAAAAAAAAAAATCATACCGACCCCCAAACTTTTAAATGGTAGTGTTTTTAACAGCTGAGTGTGTTGTTGTTACTATACAATCTAAGACTGATTAAAATGACCTGCCATTTAGCTGGTGCTGTGTGTTAATTTCTCTGTTTGGGTGTTGACAAGCAGGGGAAAGGCCATCAGTTTGTGTTTTAACAGGCGTTCACACATTCTCAGTCAGCCTATTGGCCGAGAGACAACAGCCCCCCATTTGTCAGAGATCCAAGTGTCAGTGAGTGTGGCAGCTGACGCGTCCGAGAGCGTACTCCACCATTAAAGTGTGCTGCTAGCTTCTTTTGGCAGGCTTGGTGCCACTTCTGAGTGGCTGAGATAAGCACAGCACCAGCAAGGCATATTTGATTAAGTCTGCGACGGATTGAGATCAGGTAAACTACCAAATTAATTGTTCCTGCACAACACAACACAGTCCAGAGGCATACAAAATTACAACAACAGCACAACAACAATTTACAATGATCAAAAAAGCTAAATGGCATTCGTTCATGCAGCTCTATATGATAAACATAAATGCGTAATAAAAAAAGTAACAATAATTAACTAAGGAACAAAAAAGAGATGACTGAGAGGAATAAGAAGAACAAGAAGAATATACACTGGGATTTTTACATGCTTGCATTCCTTTGTTAACAACCAGAGCAGTTTGGTGACGTCGCACCGTTCTTGGCGCCCACGGTTGGATTGAGCACGAGGCGTCTCTCATCAGGCGGTCCTTAATCTGACAACTGTGGGAGAGCCACTACAAACGCCTGATGCTGCAGTAGGTGATAAAAATACTGCAGCCGTAGCTGAACATGTCGGCAGATTGTACGGTTGTTGTTTTTTCGGGGGGTCCTGACACGAAACTCAGAGATCAAAGGGTCTTTTTGAGTCCTGGAGGAGGTGATAGACAGGTCTCTAGGAGAACATGAGGCTGTGAGAGACTCAGGGGGAAAGGAAGTACTCTGAGATGACTGTAAATGTTGTTATATATTCTCTGAACATTGAACATCTTTTGATATGGTTGGGATGGGCTATATGCAAGCAGAGCATTAAATTTAGCACAAATGTAGTGCTTCAGCTCCTTTTCTTGAGTAGGCTTCACTCCTCTGGCTTTTAACATTGCAGCGATTACAAATCACACTGATAGCCTATAAACCAAAATAATAATGAGTAAGGCACAAGCAGACACCAAACGTACCTTTTGCCCTTGTCAATGTACTGTATAAAGGTATTCTCTGGCTTAGAGGTGTGAGAGAATTAATGGTGGAGACGGTAGACAATAGCTTGAGAAAGGAAGGTAAAAGAGGTCCCCTGGTTTGTCCATAGGGACAAGTTTAGGTTAGTTGACATGATAAAGACAAAAAAGAGGGCACTTACTGGACTGGGCGCTCCTGGCCTCGATGGGTTGAGTGAAGACCCCTAGCCCCATTTCAGAGCGGGCCGCCAAAGAGAATTTATACAGAGTGTCCGGCTTTAGACCTTCAACAGCGTATAAGCCGGCAGGGTCGAAGGTCACATGGATCTGAAGAGAAAACATCACAATCTATAACCATCTCTTTACTTGGCCTTATAGACGTGTTTATTTTAAAGTCAAAATGACATGAAAATTCATGTTATTGACCTTATTGTGAACAATTTCCATAATCATCCCGAATATGCTTTTTTTTTTTACCTCAGATTTTTTAATCAAAATGTCATAACTCAATCTTCTGGTGAAACAACAGAGTCAGACTTCTCCAATCATTTAGTCTGCTTAAACCAGACCAGATTCGATCATGAGAAGAGAGAGATTTTGAGTAAATAATGGCTTGCATATCAGTATGTCTTCACAAAGTATGAATTTACATTATTCAACAAAAAAAAGCGATAACTGACAGAACATGCAGTTTTCAGTATTACTACCGCAGTATTATTTATCAGAAAACTTTTAACAGGTAATATTGTAAGCTGGTATTTTTCTCTGTAAGGATCAGCTAAATTAATAGATCTACATATATTTTACTCGTTATTCATTTTAAGATTATAGGGCGAGTGCAGAAGTTTTTCACTAAAAAAACTGAGAAGCGTTGTATTAGCATAGAGACACACTGATGGCTATCACAATGAGTGTGCATAACCCATCTGATCTCAGTGTGGGTGAACTGACATCAAGAAAACACATCCAAACAGTCCATTCTGGCATCAGTTAGAAATGCTGTCAAGCACTGTGCACTGATAAGTACATTCTGTTTTTGCACAATCTAATTCTATCAACTGACTGCAGACTTTGCCTGCAGTCATTTTGTGAAATGTCAATTTTGGCTATCTTTCATTTGTATCCATGGCCCACAGCAACAGCTGCACGCGTTCAATATCTGGTCTGCTTGTAATTCTGAATGAATCAGGCAGAAACAAGCATTGGCGTGATACCTTGTTCTCTGAGTCAGCCTCCCAATATAGCAGCTCATATTTGATGATGGGGTCCTGGACTGGCCACAGCCAAGTTAGCTGGATCCGTGTATCCAGCTCTACTTCGGCCTCAAAGTTGGAAGGCTGAGCAGGGACTTGAATTTCAACAGACAAAGAGATGTTAGCAACAACAGATGCACAAGTATTTTTATGGTACTGGCATGACAATGCACTGTGCAAAAGTAGGGCTGGATATTGATACACATTTCCTGATTAAATTAGATTCCAATTCAATTAAATTTCATTATGATTCTGATTCATTCGGGTACAATTTAGTCACAATGTCAATTTTGCTTCTAAACATTCTCTCAAAGCTTTTGCTGTACATTATACGAAGAACCTTTAAATTCTGTATATTACAAAAATAAGAAATAATAAATAAAACATAACTACAGGGCCCAATCCATCTCTCCTGTAATATGTTAATATATTCCATAACGAGTAATGATAGTAATGATAACGATAAAGTAATGATAACGATGTTGATTTATCAGCCCCTCTGAATGATTCAGTTTGAACGATCCATACATTATTTTTTTTTATGCATTTAGCAGACGCTTTTATCCAAAGCGACTTACATGCATTCAGGCTATACATTTTTTATCAGTATGCGTGTTTCCTGGGAATTGAACCCACGACCTTTGCGCTGCTAACGCAATGCTCTACCACTGAGCCACAGGAACATTAAAAAAGTAATTTGTTCATGAATCAGACTATACTGGTTATGATGTATGATTGAATTCACTAAAAATAACCTGGCTATTAATGGAAGTTATTTGTTCATGAGACAGACTATAATAGTCACACTGTACTGTACGTTTTTGATTCACTAAAAATAACCGGTTTAAACGAGTCACTTGTTCATTAATCAGAATACACTGTTCACATTGTATGTTTTTGATTCACTAAAAAGAACCAGTTCACACGAGTCCTTTGTTAAAGAATCAGATTACACTGATCATGTGATGTTATTGTATGTGACATCATGACTGATCAGGGAAAATTTTTTAAATGCACTGACGTATTATTCATTAACCCCAAACATTACCTCCTTGCTGTGTCTTGACTTGCAACACATCAGATGGGGGTCCGTCCCCTACAGATGTAAAGCCCAACACACGTAGGCTGTATGTGATGTCGGGGGTCAGGCTCGAGATGGTTGTGAGACGGCTGTCGTCTGTGTTGTGTTTCTGCCAGGCGCTGAGAGGTGCGTCCAGGTCAGATGTGTAGTAGATGCGATAGCCTCTAATCTGACCATTAGGTTCCTCCGGCGGTTCCCACTGCACCAACATGGTGCTGGCACTCAGCATACGTGCCTGGACATGCAGTGGTGGGGAGGAAGGTGCCTGCTCACCCGTCCGTGTTTCAACTGGGTCGCTGGGTGGCCCACGGCCAATGTTGTTGAACGCCATGACACGGAACTCATACTCGGAATAAGGGCTGAGACCGCCGATGCTATAACGTGTGGTGGCAACACCATCCACTTCCTGGAAATTGGTGTCCGTGGACTTGGCCCGGTACTGGATAATGTAGTAAGACACAGGTTCAGGGTTTCCAGAATCCCATGTCAGTGTAACACTGGTAGCTGTGGTTTCCGTCACAATTAGAGACGTAGGAGGCTTTGGGAGTGCTGAGGAGCAAACAATAAGAAAGGAAATGAAACAGATGACAGCGTATGTAGGCTAAGCTGCCTACACGGTGCACTCCTAAAATAGAGAAAGACAGGCAATGTAAGACAGAATGAGAAAGAAGAAAGGCTTGCATTCTGATGATTCACAGAAAGACAGACCGTGCCGCCTCGTCATTGTGTCTTTAAGATTTGTGGCTGGACTCCAGATAAATGTCAGTGACATTCTCCGAGTCCATATTGATTGGTGAAGTGCAAAGTCCAATCAATAGAGGCAGCCATGATGACGGGGAACGAAGTCTGGCAGGGCTCGGCGTTGTCTGGTGGGACCAGTCGCACTGATACAGCTCCAGACATCTGGTCTGGGTAAACACATGCTCAGAATAATCTAAAGTCTTTCATTTTCTCAGAGCCCACAGTAAAACGTGGGAAGTCCCTAAAGCTCAGTCAACACAGAGCAAGTGTCCATGTTTTTTCTTTGTGTGTATTTGCCAGACGTACCAAACAGCTGGTCCGAACCTTGGGGTTGCAGTTAGAAAATAACTTTTTCTAGTCTCTGACAACCTGTTCAGGGTCTTGGGTAAAATAAGAGTGTCTACAGAATCTATGAAAAATCTACAGAACTGACCCTATTTATGTTCTTAATACACATAATTGGTCTAAAACCTAGTACACTTATTCCACTCTGGCTCGAGGTCAGTCCATGTGACATCATTTTAAATTAAAATCCTTGTGTATAGGCTACAGAGCATTTGCAAATGATTTCAGCTCTAAAAAGCAAATATCAACTACTGTAAGTAGTACACACATGCTTGAGTGTACTTTTAATGGTTTGCACACTCAATGCGCTACGAGACGGAGCGGGACATGGAAAATTATATATATATATTATTATATATTAATATAGCTGGGACTTTACCGTACACTTTTTCAGGGATCTTACCTTTGACAGAAACTTGCGCGGTTGCCTCGATCATTCCGAGAGATGAGATAGCCACGCAGGTGTAGTTGGTCGACTGACGGATGTTGGTGAGCTCCAGGACATTGCGTCCCACAGGCATCTCCTCATCCTTGGTTAGCTCCACCTCTCCAGTCATCCATTTGACGTAGGGCATGGGGGCACCTACCGCCACACAGGTGAGGTTGACACTGCCCCCTGGCATCACCTCGTGGTTGGTAGGTGGGATAGAGAAACGGGGCGGCACTCGCCGTACTACCAGAAAGAAGAACATCCAGTGTGAGTTGCAACAGGTAGTATTTTATATCAATTTTGATACAAAAACAGTTTGGAAAAGACCATTTACAGGGAAATCTATTGTGATTACTACATCTCTAGTGTGAATACTATGGCTGTGTCACTAACATGAACAAACTAACATGAAGTTGAGCTGACAGGTCAAACAAATTCACTTCAAGGGCAGAGCTGCCACTTTTTCCATTTGCTAAAGCCTGAAGCTTAACAACTGGAGACTGGAAGTCAATACCGCGGCTCACACATATGTGCAGAAGAGGGCGATAAACCAATACGTGCCGGGGGAAGGGTGAAGAAGGCATCGTAATGGTATTTCTTATAGAGTGAGACATAAAAATTCATGCCAAATGGGAGCTTCATTGAATTGTGGATTTGAGGGGAAAAAATCATCCTCGCTGCGGCATTGCAGGATGTGGAGTTCTGTCAGTTTTTTGCCCGGTGGCACTGAGACCCCGGTCTGTTGTTGCTCAGTCCTGCCTGGATTCGGGAACCTGTCTGAGACCTTGTGGGAGACGCATTGTTCACTGGGCCCTTCTCTTTGTGAGCCTCTGATATGCAGATAAACCTGACATTAAAAGAGGTTCCCATGGAGACGAAAAAGAGCCTGCTGACACTGTGCAGAAATGGGGAGGAGAGAGGAGAACTATCAATTGAATTCAAACCTGCCTTGACATATACTGACTCGACTGCATGAGGCCAAGCTCACGGTGTACGAGGAACTAATCCACAAGGATCAGCGTGAGAGAAACATCAACGTTTTTAAAGGGTACTCCGTTATCAATGCAAATACTAGGATGCGTTTCCGTCTCTATTGTGCAGGGCTCAGAATCGTAGCTGGTGGCCATCACTGGGGATGCAAATGCTGAGCTATTTACAAGAAGAGCAAGCTGGAGCAAGCCTATTTCCTCTCCTATTCTCCCAAAATAGGAGTATAAAACAGCAGCACATTAAACAGACTCTTCCAATTTGTGTTAATGACCCGCTGCCTCATGTCTGTCTATGCAGAAATGGCATAAGCAATAATTGGTTTCTGCACAGGTCTTCCTAAAATTGGATTCTCGACTGTTCTCTCATTTTATTTTCAGATAGATACCATGACCAAGCCTGTTATTCTCCTCATTATGTTTGCATTGTAAAGGCAAAACGGTAGACTCTTGAGAGTTTTTTCTTTGAATTAGGCAATGTTAAATTCAAAGTACTTTAAGTCCACTGTCGCAAAGAAATTACAGTAGCAATAGCATATCTAAGAAATACAAAAATTAACTTTATTGATTTCCAGGGAACTCCGTGAGACTGAAAAACCATGACTATGGACATGGACATACAATGATGATGACTTGTAGTACAAGAATGGAAATGCACTGTGGGTAATACAACAGATGTAAAATAAACACTGGCGATATTTCTATTATAAAGCTTCAGGTAACAGGGAGCAGGTTGGTTGAAAGTGTTTCTATTCACGTGCATTGTGGGATAAAACCGAAAACAAACACTTGTAACCTGACAAAAAAGGTTTAAAATTAAATGTAATTAAAAATAAATTGTATTTAAATTAAATTAAATTATTTCAAAACATTTAAAACTAACAGATTAAAACTATTCTGGACCAAATAACATTGCTCTCTCTTTTAGTTTTAGAGAAACCCCTACGTCATGGAGTATCAAGCTCATGCAAACCACCTGACACAACACATTCAGCCTGAACACACAGATGAGGGGCGACAGCAGAGGGAGTGATTGATAGCAAGGGTCTCTGATTAAAGAGGGATCCAGTTCGAGGTCTGCAAGAAGCGGTTAAGAGTGAAAAGAACCAACCTTCTCGAGGGTCTAAGACATGAGTTGCGAGTTTGACCAAGTGATATGGAGATGAAATTGAAAGACAGAGACAAATGGGAGACAAGAGAACATGAAAACAGATTTGTAAATAGTTTATGGCAGTTAGAAAAATGCAATGGAATGTCTAATAAAGACAGAGAGACACAATCGACCACGACTCTCCAATTGAAAAGTTAGTTTATTATATATATATTATATATTTATCATATTAGATATCATATAGTATTAAGTAAATTCAATAAAGTTCTACATTTTAATAATATAAAAAATAATATAAATCATTGTTTGTAAAATTTAAGGGGGGCATTTTACACAGATTAAAAGTAGTTTAGACTAAATAACATTGCTATAGTAAAGGGAGTAAGACTGATAACAAGGGTCTCTGGTCTTTGGGATCCAATTTGAGGTCTGCAAGAAGTGGCTAAGAGTGAAAAGAACCAACCTCCTCGAGGGATTACTATATGAGGTGAGAGTTCGAGCAGGTTATATGATGAAGATGAAATTGAAAGAGACAAATGGAAGACAAGAGAACATGAAAAGACATTTGTGAATAATTTCATGGCAGTTAGAAAAATGCAATGGAAGCTATAACAGAGACACACTCAAATCACAACACTCCGTTTCAAAACGATTTGTGTATATTCTACAATATATATCATATATGCTGTAGGTTTACTGTGAAAAGTAAATACATGCCTATTATAAGATAAATATAGCATTAAATTATGCATAAACTGAATGTCTGTAGGGAACACAATCACACTGATACAGGTTAATGGTATTAATTTAAGGGAGTCAGTTAGGTAATACGAGTTGCTAACATACATGCACTGTGACATTAAACAGAAAACTATCACTTAAACATGACAAAAAAGGGGTTTTAAATTAAATTAAATAAGAAATTACATAATTGTCAAATTTAAGGTGGGTGTTTTACACAGATTAAAACTAGTTTGGATTAAATAACATTGCTATCCCTTTTAATCCAGCATCAGGTGTAATCTGTGAAAGCAGCCCCTACGTCATGGAGTATCAGGCTCATGCAAACCACCTGACACAACACATTTAGCCTGAACACACAGGTGAGGGGCGACATAGCAGAGCAGGGACTGATAAACAAGGGTCTCTGATTAAAGAGCGATCCAGTTTCAAGAGTGTTTCAAGAGTGAAAAGAACCAACCTCCTCGAGGGTCTAAGACATGACGTGAGAGTTTGACCGAATGATTATGGAGATGAAATTGAAAGACAAAGACAAATGGGAGACAAGAGAACAGGAAAACAGTTGTGAATAATTTCATGGCAGTTAGAAAAATGCAATGGAAACTCAGACTTAACTTAGATTTGTATATACTGTACCACATATCTCATAAATACTGTAGGTTTACAATGCTAAAGGTAAACACAAGCCTATTATAAGATAAATGTAAAAGAAATGCTTCACTGCATGTTTATAGGGAACGCATTCACATTAACACAGGTTAAAGGGATAGTCCACCCAAAAATTAAAATTCTGTCATAATTTACTCACCCTCATGTCATTCCAAACATACGAGTTTCTTTCTTATGTTGAATATAAAATAAGATGTTTTGAAGAATACTGGTAAGCAAACAGTTGATGGTCCCCATTGACTTCCATAGTATTTCTTTCCCTACTATGGAAGTCAATGGGGACCAACAACTGTTTGGTTCTTCAAAATTCTTCAGAATATCTTCTTTTGTGTTCAACATAAGAAAGAAACTTATACAGGTTTGAAACGACATGAGGGTGAGTAAATGATGACAACATTTTCATTTTGGGGTGAACTATTCCTTTAATTACGGATATTAATTAAGAGAAGTGCCATGAGATCATCTAACCCGAGCCATGGGCCCGAATCTGCACCAATTGGCACATGAAAGATGATGATGTCAGTTAAAGGCTTGTTAGGACTGCCAGTGTAACACTACAATACAAAACTAGCTGAGTGACAGGCATTAGCAATATTAAAATTAATCTTCCTTAAATACGGAACAAAGGTAAACGGACCCCCACACACACATTCACACAAGATATAATAAATAGACGGGCGGGTATGAAGTGTGCGCCCACTTTACTCTATTTGATTTGTTGTCAGTTTCAAGAGTAGAAGAAGGAGAGCAGACAGTGTTTGACAACTTTTCACTATGGAATAAGCGGATGACAAATGAGCATTCACATATACAGCCAGTATACATGACTGTGATTCTCCCAGGTGATATAGTCCTCTGTCAGACAGACGGACAGAGCGGGAGAACGAGCGAGAGAGACAGTCATAGAGCATTTAGACAGCTCCCAGAAAAGTGCTGAGGCCAAGGAAAAAGGAAGTAGCTATTGAATACATAGATTCACTGACAGGCTGGCAGTCTTAGACAACCAACTCATCTAGCGTGAGCAGATAAATGAGCGGAGACGGGAGGCTGAGGAATGGTACCAGGATGCTGTGCTGAATGCCCTTGAAGAGAAAGCACGATTAGCCGTTTTATAGAGACACTTTGAAAAACAAGCACCCACACCCAGATGATGGACAGATGGATAAAGGCGACCCATTATGCACCTGTCAACTCTGAGGAAGTTAGCTGTTGATACAGCTCCAAAAGTTCCTGCTTTTGTTATTCTTATTTTGGCTGTGCACGTTAAATTTCGTTGTAGTGAAAGGTGGGGCCATACAGACTGGTTTAAAAAATAATTAAATAAATAAATAAAAATAGTAATGAACTATGTGACAAATTTCTGGAAAGCTGTCCAAGAACATGTCCAGCTCATAGTTTACCCGAAATGAAAAATAAAATAATCTGTGGTAAAGGAAAAGGACTTAGTTAAAAAAATATTAGGATTGAATTGTGAAAAAAAATCCCATGGCAATTAGGCACAAATTAAATAGTAAATACTATAAATAATGCAAAAACATTTATCATTTAAATTAAAAAAGTCTATGAATCAGGCAGTGTTTAATAAATATAAAAAACCGCAAATATTTAATAAGGTATTTATTATAAAAAAAAAATTAATAATAATACTAAAATTTGACAAAAAGTATTTAAAATCCAATTTTTTTGTGGCTTTTATTGCAATAAAGCGCAACCGATACTCGACCTGGGAAAAATCTAATACTGAGAATAATGAATTAAAAATAAATAAATAAACATCGGATGCATTACCATAATGAGAACTTAGCGGAAAATGTGTTTAATTTTCATAAAACAATGTCGAAATGCAAAACATAACGTTCCTAAAAACAAGCTTAATTTTTAGGCAAAATACAATTTAACCCCTTTATTAACCTGCGATGCGTTTAGACGCCACTCATAGCAACATCTCGTGATTGAGTACAGTGACGTCTGCAGTTTAATACCATTGTATGAATCATTTTCGGCCGTTTGTTTGACAGGAAGCATGAGGAGGCTTAGTCTTCAACCTCTTGCGTGACAATTACAGGGTGGCACCGTAACGTCACTAGCTGGAGGCCATACTGGCAGACTGCCATAAGTTCCCTGTTATTACCTGTATGGAAAGAGCTGAAGGGGTTGACACTCATAACAACCGCACTCCCAGAGTTCTGTTTCACAGACAATGCCTCAACACCATTATATCTTTAAATCCACTTATTAATACAGCAGGTGTCCTCTGTGGCTCTCACCTTTAGTTAACCCCTTTTTGTCTTCTCACTCTCACAACTGCGAGAAATATGCATGTTTACCTTTGCTTCCGTTGCTATGAATTCAAAACATAACAGGGAATGTTTTGTTTCTGGCATGATTTGGACAACAACTTTTGGTTTATCTTGGCTCCGAAATGTCAGACAAAGTTTAACAGGCGTGGACGTCAAAACAAAACTGCAACATGGTCAAAATAAAGGTGTGAAGCATTGTTGAGGAAGCCGTTTTAATAGGGGCGGCACCTGGAGCACGTTTCTTACCTCGCACGTAGAGATTGGCGGGGGCAGAGTAGCGCGTCCCGGCGCTGTTCGTAGCCACACATTCGTACTTGCCCTGGTCTGATTCCTGGCTGTTTTCAATCTGTAAAGCTCCTGAAGAGAGAGAGGGGAAAAAAACAAGGGTAAAAGTCACCTCTTTGATTTAAGAACACGATTATGAATCCCCCGTCGCAACTTTCCCCACCAAAGCGCAGACTTTCACTGCAAACAATCAGTAAACACTCCCTGTTTAAATGTCAGAGCTGCTCCACTGTGTTTATGGTTTATTGGTTTAGAATGCTGCCTAAGACATATGCATAAAGCTGATTTTGCAGATTGAGTGAGTCTATAGCTCAACATATTTGCCTTTGACTGTCATTAGAAAAAGCTTTCGGGATATTAATGTCACTGAGTCAGAGCCAATTACGCTACAGCACATGACTTTATTACTGCGGTGGCATATTTATACACACCAAAAAGAACAAAACTTCAATACCGTACAAAACTACGCAGCCTGTCTGGACGCTATAGATAAAAATTGTGCTTCATAAGGTCACATTAAAACAAGGTTTGATTAGTCTTTTAACATACACTGCTTGTCCTTGAGTTTGGAATAAGTAAGATGCTTTAATGTTTTTCAAAGAAGTCTCTTATACTCACCAAGGCAGCATTTATTTAATCAAAAATACAGCAAAAAAAAGAATATTGTGAAATATCTTTACAAATTTAAAAGCACTGCTTTCTATTTCATATATTTTGGAATGTAGTTTATTCCTGTGATGGCAAAGATTACTTTTCAGCCTTCGTGTGTCTTGTCACATGACCTTTCAGAAAGCTGCTCAAGAAATATTTATCAATACTGTAAAACCACATATCAATTTTGTAAAACAGCAACTAAGACATTTCAATGTTTTGTGATTCACTACCATTCAAATTTGGGGTAAGAATGATTTAAAATAATAATAATGATGATTTGATTCAGTAAGAACATTAAATTGATCAAACTGACAGTAAAGACAGTAAAATGTTACCACAGGACGCATTTCAAATAAATGTCGTTCTATGAAATTTTATATTTAAAGGAAATCAACATCAATGATACGACCATTTTAATAATTGCGCACCAGTAAACTTATATTAAGCACAAATAATATTGAAAGGATTTTACGAATGATCATATTGACACTTAAAGACACTTATTTTAAAATAAAATAAAATAGAAAAGTTATTTTAAATTGTAATTTTTCACAATATTACTGTTTTATTGTATTTTGATCAAATAAATGCAGCCTTGGAGAGCATCTAAGGCATCTTTCCCCCCCCCAAAAACATTTAAACCTTTAATCAGTTGGGTATTTATTCATTGATTGAGATTATTTCAGTATACAAACGGAGTCAAATCACTATAATGTTAGACAACATTAAATGCAGTGGATACTTTAGACCTTTAGACCTACCTACTTTGAAAAAGTCAGGAACATCAAACGAAAAATCAATCCGGGTGTCCTAACCACAGATATGGTGTTTGCTTAATCTAGCAAAAGCACACATATTTACCTCTGGCAGTGGTGTACCACCATAGCAGGTTATCACCTGCAGTTTACCCCTGACTACTTCCCAGCATCCCAAGTGCTACAGGGAAGAAATAACATGCACCACTAACCTTGCCTGATCTCTGAGTTCAAAGGAAAACTGATTGGTGGTGTTTCCTACCCTGACAAGCAGCAAATTACTAATCAATTCGGAGATTGCTCAGCGCTGATTGCCATCACCCCTCAGTCCTGACAACATCTGACTGATGGTGCCATATTGTAAAGTAAAGGGACTACAGTAAAGAAAAAATAATACAAAATTCCATCGAAACTGAATGAAGAATGTGAAAAATCACCACTTTCATTCATAATTTAATTTTTATTTCATTACTTATTCTTGTATTTATTTTAAAGCAAGCATTTAACATCTTTGAAGTGTTTGATGTGACATGATACATTAAAGGGACAGTTTACTCCAAAATGAAAATTCTGCCATCATTTTCTCACCCTCATGACATTCCAAACCTGTACAAGTTTCTTTCTCAAACACACAAATCTGATTTTTTGTCCATACAATAAATATTGTTTTGAGACTGACTTTATTAGTGTTGGACAGTTGACATTAGCGTCACAATATCTTGTGAGCAAGAAAGCATACATGTTAAACGACACGAGGTGAGTAAATGATGACAGTATTTTTATTTGTGGGTCTTTTTTTATCCTTTTAACGCTTCCAACCAGAGATGAATATGCCACTTCATGCATTTTCAAGAAAATACACACACACTGTTGGACAAACTGTGTGTCTTGATGAAGACATAAAACTGTATGAAGATGACACATATTCCTCATAGATAAACAGATACAAAACAATATGAGTTGGGGGAGATGTACTGAACAAAGACCTGCTTTAACCTGCTTTAAAGGGATATTATTATTTACCATTATTTACTCATCCTCAAGCCATCCTAGGTGCATATGACTTTCTTCTTTCAGATGAATCCAGTCGGAGTTATATTAAAATTGGTCTTTGATTTTCCAAGCTGTTTAGTGGCAGTCAGCGGGTGTTGCAGTTCATTAGTCCAAAGTAAGTGAAATAAAGCGCATCCATCCATAATAAAAAAGTGCCTCACACGGCTTCGGGGGGTGAACAAAGGCCTCCTGTAGCGAATCGATGCGTTTTTGTAAGAAAAATATCCATATTCAAAATGTAATAATCACTTTAATCTAGCTTGCGCCAACAGTTGTTCACGGAAACAGCTCCGGGAGGATGACGTAAGATGTCGGTGTTGCGCTTTTTATTATGGATGGGTGTGCTTTATTTCACTTCTTTTGGACTGATGCACTGCAACAAATCAGTCCAAAAGAAGTGGAAATATGCTGACCGGACTGCCATAAACAGCTTGGAAGATCAAAGACAAATTTTTTATATAACTCCGACTGGAATCGTCTGAAAGAAGAAAGTCACATACACATAGGATGCCTTGAGGGCGAGTAATTCATGGGCTAATTTTCATTTTTTATTTGTTCACTTGAACTAACCCTTTAACATCACTCCCACGGACACTGAGAATTCAGCCAGTAAAAATCAGTAACCACTTGGGAACATAAGCCTGACATTCTTCCAGATTCATAAACCTGAGGAGGATTGGCGTGCTCCAACAGTCAGCGGTAACAAACAGGCCTTTGTTATGTGCAATATACTTTTTCGACTTCATTTTACAGTCAAACTCCAGGGGTCCTCAGACCACTGAGATTGCTAACCGTGCGACTGAAGTAGGGTAATGTCGGTTTTGTCAAGCACTCGCCTCTAGCAATTGTGTTTCTGAAATCCATGTTTCATTCAGAACTGAGAGTGACTGTGTGATTGATCGAATGCTCCATCTTAACAATCAGGGCCGTGCCCTCATTTCCCATACATACTCATTTTAGCATAAGTAGTATGCAAATTCAATCATTTCAATTTCATCACAGCCCAACTGGAATGTAAGAGACACACTCTGGAGACTCTAAAGACAGCCTTCAGCTTGAAACCCAAACTCATAGCATAACTTTAATAAGCCTCGAGTCTCAGAAAATATCCACAACAAATGCATGTCACAGTTTTTTCACCTCATCAAAGAGTTAAAAATTCTGTCGTTATTTACTCTCCCTCATGTAATTCCAATTTTTTTTCAACTGTGGGACACAAAAGAAGATATTTTAAAGAATATGTTTTACTGCTTGTAAAACAGCAACCAAGACATTCTTCAAAATATCTAATTTGTGTTCCATTTAATGTTGGGTAAATGATCACAGAATTTTAAAGAATTATTCCTATAATACCCTAAAAAGTGAAGACTCTCAAAAATAATGCATATCTATTTTTTTTTGTAATATATACACACTACTGTTCAAAAGTTTGGAGTCAGTAAGATGTTATAGCAGAGTCTTCATGCCTCTCCAGGCTAGGTGTTTTTTAAGATTCTTTCATGAAGAGAAAACTCTATTTAATTCATCCTTGCTGAATAAAATGAATAATTTATGATAAGAAAAATAACAATAAAATCTTGCTGACCCTAAACTTTTGAACAATAGCATATTTCTGTTGTATTGTTTTCCCCGGATATAGACATCAGAACACAGACAGGTTGAATGCTGGGACAAAGGTTGTGTATATACTGAACAAGCAGGAAATGACAGCGGTGGTGATGAGACAGGTAATGGAGGAGACGTTTCGTGAGACACATTTCAGCCTTCTTACCTCGTATTGGCGAACCCCCTAGGTGAAGTAAATTGAATGCAAACAAGATTGAAGAGAAGTGTTAGTAGACAAGAGAGATAGACAAATAGAGATAAGGAAAACAAAAGGGAGGGAATCAAATGAAAGTAAGCTTAATTAAACAGAAAGGAATCAAGTTGAGCCAGACTACTGCTCTCCGGGGATTAGTTGAATGTTGGCTGTCTGGTGCAATGGAATTAGCTCAGAAAAAAGATCCGAGGGCAAAATTTCTATGTGCTACGATTCTGAGATAGTCTGCCAAACTCGATGCTTTAAGGAACATTTGCAGAGCTTAGTGAAACAATGTGCATTCAGGTTATTTTTGTTCATAGCATTGTTCAGAAAAGTACAGACCATGGCAATTTAAGCGACAAGTTTTGTGTGAGAGTAAAAGAAACAGCTAACAGCAATTCTGTACATGTGAATTAAAGTCAACATGACATTTGACTCATTTTACTTCCATAATTTGACATATTTCAAAGTAAACCAGAATACTCGAGCAGAAAAAAAAATGTTGAGCAATATGTATTAGAACGATAAATGGTATTTGATTACTTGTTATTTAATTACTTGCATTAACCATTAGCTTCTATAAAAACTACAATCTTGCTTATTACAATAGGAGCCTAACACAATAGTGAATAGCTTTTTGGCTATTGGCAAATACTGTATAATACCTAAGATGGTTCACTCGTAATGTTACGAATGGGAGAAACTGTAAGTGCAATATGGCAGCTCTAGTAATGAATGTCCGGCCAATCGTCAGCAGGTAAAGTCATTGCATCACTTTTTAGACACACTGGTTAATCAACTGCTATTGCATACTATGTGAAGTCAGATCATGCACCTAAGAAAGTAAACCGTGTCCATTTCATGTTGACTTAACCTATCGGTCAAATCACAAGGTAAGGTTACGTCGCCATTACCAATGCCACTATCAGAAAATGCTCATCTTTCAGAAGTAAAACAGCAAACATGTAATTCACTATTCTCCTAAAGACTAGAAGGTAAGCCAGATAAGACTAGCTTTATTGTCAGAATTTTATGTTACGAGTGTCCTAAAAGGGCCATAAAGCTTTGCACCTCATGCCACCCAGAGATAAAATCTTTGAGGAAATCTTACAGTTTTGATCTTTGGTGGAACAGTACATTTTGTTCATTTGACTATGTATACCTAAGATGCTCCTCGAAATAAGCGAGATGAAGGGATTCAGGATTCAAAGTGGCAGTCCAAACTTTCAGCGGTGTACTTAGACGCTGATGCTAGAAACTAGAGAATGAGCTCCGCTGTGGACTTGCCCTCTAAATGAAGTGGATTTAGTGGAGAGGGATAAACTCTGAGTCAGTCAGGAGCCATTAATCCAGCCTGGGCAAAGTCCTGTTCATCCGTCTGATCCTAGGTCAGACCTGAGTGGTCTATCCATTAGGAAGGTCTACAATGTAAATAGAGCGGTTGATCCTCTCCCCGGCATTCTCATATTCCCGTAAGGGTGCCTACAATTACCCAGACCATTTGCACGTGGCTTAAGACTCATTTGACGTTATGGACAAGTCAATCCATTTCTCCTTCCATGGTAAGCAAAGACAAATTGGCAGACCAAAGACGTGACATTGCACAAAAACAATTGACATTCCAGTTTTTATTACGTGGGAATATTGCATAGGCATTCATTAAACTGTAGTAAAACATTCATGGAAAATAAGCGGTAAGTGCAAACAGAACTATGTCTATATTTGTGACTATAGAAGTTTAGTACATTAGTTGCTGCTACTGTGATTGTAAGGCTAAGAAAGTGTGACATTCTTACCTGAACGAAGCTGTTTGACTCGCCCATTGCCGTTGATGTCTACAGGCAGGAAGTCCTTGAACCAAGTGATCTCTGGGTCAGGGTTCCCACTGGCGGCACAGAGCATCGTGGTTGTTCTTGTTCGCTCAACCACTTTCAGCTGAGGGCCCATGTCTATGGTGGGGAAGCCATGAGGAATCTGGTTTTCTGCAGGAAGAAAAAAAAACAGGTCAAGCTAGGAGCCAAAAAGGGAATTATTTACAAAATAATGATAATGATCTGGAAGAACTCTGATTGCAGGACAATTACATCTGGCTCACATCTCTAACCCCTGATTCGTAGCAAAGGCAAATCCAGGACAAGTCTCATTAGTGCACTGAATCAATTCACTTGCCAGAAAAATACCTTCTGTGCATTAATAAGATCAAAGGATGGCTAGGCTAATCCACAGGACCTTTGTGTACTGTTACTCTAACATGTAACACCATAAGGATGCTGTACGTTTTTAAAGTTCTAGGTTTTAAAATTTCGGTTTTACTTGCATTGTTATAATGTTCACAATTCAAAATATAAACAAGAGCTATGACTTCATTATAACAACTGCATTCTCAGTTGCCACTGGTCTTCCTTCTCGCATTCATTTGTATACTGAATTGTGATTGCTCTTTTGTTTCTTACATCTGCATCTCTACGCTGTAAAAATAGTGGTGTGTTGATACTCAGGTGCCACAGACAGAAAACAAAACATGCGACAACTGCACCACTTCCCTGATGCAGAATTTAATTTATGCAAAACCACAGCCTAAAACTGCTTACCTAAACTTTAACATGTATCTTTCGCTGTCTTGCAAACACTGCTGTTTTTTTCTTCTTCTGGAAATGCAAATCTAGTTGGCAAATCATGCTTTGTCCTTCAATGGTTTGGAAAACACTGTTTCCACTCTGATACAGACCATGACGCCTTTCACTATTTCTACACAAGGGAGTAACAGAGCAGATATCTCCAAGTATCAAGCATTTGCATAATTAACACAAATTATATGAAAAATATGAAAATGAACAATAATCATATCAGAATCAGGATAAGCAAGGAGGAAAGGCTGTAAACATATGGTTTCCAAGCACATGAAAACATGAGCAGTTCTATGACTGTGGCACTTATTAAAAATATATTTTTTTCTTCTCAAACATTCACACAAATGTTTGGATGAAAGCCCAGCATGCACAATATTCACACTTGCAATAGCAACAACATTACGGCAACATCACACTCTCTTTGATGCCAAGGTAAGCCAAAGGGCAAGGCTGAATTATTCAGTTTGAGACAATCCTCTGCACATGCCAAAGATTCCACTGCTTCTAAAGTCTACAGGGCACTGCAGACAACTGTGATTTATCCTGTCTTCTTATTCTGGTGCGTTAAACATTTAATCATTGGTGTATCAATCCTTAAAGCATCAAGCAATGCTCGTCAAACAGCTGAATTGAAAAGCTTTTACAAAAGACTATGACTTCAAATTCGAGACTAGTGTTCCAGGACAACGTAAATCAGACGCATTTATAACAGTAGGCAAACCTCAAAAGGGTTATTTCACGAATCGCTAACTCTCTTATGAAAACATCGAAAAAGGAATAATTTAGGAGGCGGAAAATGCTGCACCGAATCACGCGCTGGAGAGAACTTTGCAGTACAAGGTAACTTGGAATATAAGGCTGTTCAAGTTATGCCTCATTAAGAAGCAAAAGCAGCAAGATGTTTTTTTTTTTAAATGTGATCTTCAGAAACCACAGGGAGGGTGCGCTGTCATGTATCGAGGCGTACATTTCTACCTCGGTGTGCTCAGGAGAGGTCAACTACCTGTAGGAGTGTGGGTTGTATCACTATGCCGATCCTCTTCTCTGAGCGGCTTCTGAATAAACAATTGAATACATTTTCTTGAGAAAGAACATACAAATAATACCTACCAATTGTCACATAGTCAGCATGCAAGAGAGGAAGCAGAGCACACAAGAACATCTAAAAGAAAACTAACTGTGCTTTTTCTCCTGAGTTGAGTGTGAAGATGTGTTTTTCAGACTCTCATATCAGTTGGGCAAAAAAAACTAACAAACAAAAAAAGCTCCTGGTGTTTCAAATGACAACGTGAAGAAAAAAGTTTTATAAGTGTCTTGGGGTGCAAAGTAACAGACATACTTGTGCTATATGTTTATACAAGGTATATAGGTGTTGCTAAATGTGTACTAATTTACCATTTAGGTTTTTTTTTTATGTGAAAGTTGTGTTAGACTTATAGTGACACCTAGTGGTGTGGATGAAGCAATAGAAAACATTCTTGTTTATGGATGCCACTGCAGAAATTAGCTTTCAGACATGATTCATTTATTTCACAAGTGAAAGAGTCCAATAACAGGATGGTTACTGAGAGCAAATAATTAACATTCAGATGGTCATGTGACCTCAACATGGCAGCCACCATGACGTAAAATAAAAAGTTTTTTTTTTATTAGGCAACTAATGTGTCTGAAGTCTTCATCTTATGTACATTGTGCTACTTTTTTACCTACTCATCACTACTCATAACTTTTTAATGAAGAAATAAAAAATAGCTGACTGCACCTTTAAAAGCATGTTACTAATATTTTGCTAGTTAGTAATGTTTATAATGACAGATACTTCCTTACAGGAATAGTGAGTTCTAATAAATAAAGAAATAAATGGTATGTGAAGGTAAAAACAAATGAAAAAAGGATGGATTTGTTCCACAAAAGAAAAGCACAGCGGGAAAAACTGATGGTTAGGCTTTTGCATTTCCTAAATAAAAGCTCCATTCTCCATCCCTGAAAGCACTTTTATCACTTACACCTCTTTACTATGCATGAGGATTTTAAAAAACAGAAGCCTCAAAGCTCAGAAATGTGTTTTTAATACAATTCTTGTGTGCTTAAATTGAGTCAAGCAAGGACTCCATTACTAAGATGAATAGGTAAGTGGGGAAAAAAGCCTACAAAATGTCCCGCTCTGTCCCGAGTCCCTGCCGCATCATACATGTGGGCGCTGCAGCAGATGGCGGATTGAATTTAAAAAGCCTGCCAACGCTAGTTTCATTGTTTCTCCGAAGCAGTTATGACAAGGTGTTTGGCTCTGACGGGGTGATACATTTGGTGGGTAATTGGGATGCCATCTTGTAAGGAGTATAGAGAAAACTGAGAGCGAACGGAATGAGGAGGAAATAGGAGGAACGGCGAGAGAGCTTTGCAGAAATGTTCCTGCAAACAGTCAATAGAGAGAAACTGAACTTTAATGGCAGTGATGTCATGTTCTGAGATTCTCTGCTTGTGTTGCAGAGTTTTATTTTACCTTTGTCTGAAAGGTTACGCAACCGGCTGAGGTCATGGTATATGAGAAGCAGCAATCCTGACAATTGCAGACAAAGAGTACAGGCTCAAGTTTTTATGCAACGTCAACACCTTATTTGTATCACGTTACTTTAAAAATGCAGTTAAGCCTACTGGCATTTCAAGAGAAACAAAGATAGCAGCTCGACTGAGATGCAAAGCTTCATGACTATACCAAAACATTGTCTAACCTTCACCGCATCATGCTCTACTTTTACACTGGGACTATTACACTATTGTTCGTTGTTGATGAAGTTTTGGTTTATTCGCTACATTTTAAAATATATAAAAATAGAAACAGTTATTTTTAAATTGTAATAGTATTTCACAATATTATTGTTTTACCGTATTTTTTTTTATCAAATAAATGCAGACTTAGTGAGCGTAAGTGAGCATAACCCCAACATATTGAATGGTAGTTGTATGACAAGTTTAAAGGGGTCATATGATGCTTTTTTAAAGATCATTATTTTGTGTATTTGGTGTAACAGAATATGTTGACATGCTTTAATGTTCAAAAAACACATTATTTTTCAAATACTGTACATTATTGTTAGTCCTCTATGCCTCGCCTCTCTCAAACGCTTCGTTTTCTACAAAGTCCCTCCTTCCGACAAGCACAGTATGCTCTGATTGGCCAGCTGACCCAGTGCATTGATTGGCACAAACACCGCAAGCACTCGTTGGAAATGTAACGCCCCTTACCATAATCGCGAGCTTCATCTTTCCAAATAAATGTAAAGACAGAGCCCGAAAGGGGAACAGAGTCACGTGACAGACACAGTGATGAAGCTGGTATGTGTTTGCAGTACACAAGCCACGGTTAAGACAGCTGACTCCACTGTGATGTGACCCCCCTCTCTCTCTCTCTCTCTCTCTCGCTCACGACACACACACACACACAACACCAACACACACACACCGATGCGCAAACTCGCATTGGACAGTCAATAGCAAATACTTAAAATATTAACAAAACAGTAGCTGATTCAGAAGCGCTTGATTGTCATAGCAAAGTCAGAATTACATCCTCTCTTAGGTTCACGAAACGGTCGTCCATAAAATGCATTGCTGTTCTGTTGTAAGTAATCTTAAAGCATCTACTTTCGGAAGGCCAAATAAAGTGCTTTTGTTTTCGCCTAGAAACACACAGCGTCTCTCTGACATGGCTGCTTCAACACTAACTGCGGTTACTGAAACCACGCCTTCTTTCTTTGCGTAAACATTTATGTGGCGTTATGCAAATCTTCCCACATAGTGAGGTAGATAGGTGGGGGCGTGTTAGAACGAGCAGCTTTAGGGGGGGTGGCAGAGTTTAACTTGATAAAGAATATCCTCTTTGGTTTTGAGACTTTAGTCTTTGCACCTTCAGGGATCTTATCTATGCACCATCAGCTTGTAACACTCCAAGAGAAAGGAAAACTTGAAATCGCATCATATGAACCCTTTAAGGCGTGCAATTAAATCAGGAGAGAAAAAAAAAACAAGTTCAATTAGTAGTAGTAGAGCTGCACGATTAATCGTTAAAAGATCGCGATCTCGATTCAGACACCCACGCGATCTCATTTCTAAATGACAACGATTCCCCGAGTCTATTAAACCTTTGACAAAGTCTTACCAGATCATTCAAATCTGTGTTCGCATTGCCGCTGACACGGAGAGAGCAGTTTACCATGTTTGGTTAAGAAACGGCTTCACAAACAGTCTTTTCAACCACAAAGTATTATTTCTCTCTTACAGTCATTCATATTATCACAGAAATAATGGGATGAAAGTTTATAGTTCGGATATAAACATTGATGTCTATGGTAGCGATCAAAATAGAGCAAATCCCCTTTTGAAAGTAACTACGCTTCAAATAACTTGTGTCGATTGCATTGTTTTGCCACTAGGTGGCGAAAAGTGACTTAAAAATGTATGTCATTGAATGAATTATTAATTCAAGGGAATCTTTCAAAAAGCTGATTCATCCAGTAATGAAACAAGTAAATATTGAGTGAGTCATTTAATCATTAATTCAACTATTTTTCATAATGTTAATATTAAAAATGTGTGTGTGTGTGTATATATATACAGTATATATATACACTACCAGTCAAAAGATTTTTTGTTTTAAAGAAGTCTCTTCTGCTCAACAAAGCTGCATTTATTTGATCCAAAGTACAGCAAAACAGTACAATTTTGAAATATATTTCAAATAACTGCTTTCTATTTGAATATATTTTAAAATGTAATTTATTCCTGTGATTTCAAAGCTAAATTTTTTGCCTCATACTCCAGTCTTCAAGGTCACATGATCCTTCATGAATCATTCTAATATTCTGATTTGCTGTTTAAAAAACATTTATTATGTTGAAAACAGTTGAGTAGATTTTTTTCAGGTTTCTTTAATGAAGAGAAAGTTCAGAAGAATAGCATATATCTGCATTAGAGAAATAGGTTGAATATTAAAATGTCTATCGTACTTTGATATAAATTTTGCTAATAAAAGTTTGAATTATTAATTAATACAAAAGTTATTTCGATAATGTGATAGGTCTATTAATCAAAGAATCCTGAAAACGGTACTCAAGGTTTTAAATTGATAAAAAAGACTAATAAAAAAATGTTCTGGAACAGCAATCGCATATCCGACTGATTCTGAAAGAATCATGTGATGAGAGTTAGCAATGATGCGAAATTCAGCTTTTGATCACAGCAAGAAATTTACATTGAAAATATTCACATAGAAAAGCACGTTCTAGTATTTTAAATTTATAAAAAATATTTCCAATATACTAATTTGCTGTAGTTGGATCAAATAACTGGCAGGAGGCAATTTCTGAGCAGAGAATTCTTTAAAAAAACATAAAAAATTGTACTGTTCAAAAACTTTTGACTGGTAATGTATAATCAAATTTTTAATAATTCATTCAAATTAATTAAACACTTTTAAATAGACTGCAGCAATTAATATTTTGTCACACATTATTTTGTTTAGTTCAGAATCGTGGGAGAATCATGATCTCTATTTGAAAAAAAAATTGTGACTATCGATTTATCCAGAAGTGTGCAGTGCAAGCTATTATGCAGTCTATCACGCAATCCTATGGTCTTGTCTTTCAGCGAAATTAAAGAGGACTCTATTCATTTTCTATTTTCACTATTATATCAGTACCATACTTAAATTTATCGGTATTGTTTAATATTAGATATTTAATTGCTCACGCTTCCTTATACACTCAGTTAATCTTTAAAAATACAAATAATTTAAAAATACTGTTAAACATAATATTTAGTAAATCCCAAAATAAATCCCCATTTTTCATATTGTACATGTGCATTACTGTAAAATTACGTTTTTAGCATTTTTTTTTGCATTTTAGCACTTAGCAATTATTTTATTATAATTTTATTTTTATTTTTTGGCCATAACATAAAAATAATCATTAGCTCGCATAAGCTAGGTCCTTCAGGATCGTTTAAAGCTTATAGTTAGGACCTCATGACAACCTCCATAAACAGATGCCACAGTAACAATAGTATCCGTGATGTAACCAATCAAATTTCCTTCCTGAATGGGAAATCTACTGTTGCCGTCCAGAGACCCAGAGTGGGAATTTAATGAGACCTTACTAGAGCGATAAGACCATGCAGGACCTTGCAGATGGCAATCTATTGTATTATCTCCTTGCCTGTGGAGCCAGTCCAGAAGCAGCCCAGCTTTATCGATGCATGTGACCACAAAAGGGTAGCATACCACAAACCCATCTGTAATCAGTTTTGTGGAAACAGAAGGAACATTGTTCTCTGTGAAGCAGTAAATTACGAGCTGAGACTTATATTCAATGCTATGAGCAATCTGATAAAGGTGAATCTGATGTTTACAAAAGTTGTGTGTTGAATGAAGCCAAAGATTGGCAAACAATGGAGAAGAACTAACTTTGCATCATTACGGAAAAAAAAAAAAAAAAAAAAAGGCAACAAAAAAAAAAACGCGGTTGCCAAGAGAATAACAATGGCGTTTCAGGTGGTCGGGAGTAAGTAGGACAAAACGTCCTAAAGGCAGAAGAAATTGAATGGTGAACCCAGCTAATGTGAACAACAAGGCTGCCGTAAATGTGGCTGAGACATGCATAGGCTTCATGTCCTCAATGCCAAGTCAGAGCAAAGAGGGACATAACATGCATTACAGTGGATCCGACATGAGAAGTCGTTTTGTGTGTGTGTGTGTGTGGGGGGGGGGGGGGGGGGGGGGGGGGGTCATCATGGAGGTAAGAGGGAAATGGAGGACAGGAGGGGTACATGCCAACCTCCTGCCAGCTACCAGGGAGAATAGAGCATGGCATGCAGGGTGATGGGTCTAATCAGAACCCCGCTGAAGAAACCAGTCTCTGTCCTCAGACCCCACTGTAAAACAGCCCGAGTGCTCTCCACGTCCATGTCAGCCAGAGTTATTCTCACCCTGCACAAACACGTCGCCACAGAAGAGGATGCTCAAACAGTGATGAAGCACCGTGGGGCACTCACACCGAGAACAAGCCGTTCTTCAGAGACGGATCACGCATGCCTAGATCCAATCTCATGAGTCTGCTGTAATGTCCATGCTACATTATAACGATGTTTAAAGGGATATAGTTCACACTAAAATAATAATAAATAAAAATTTATAATAAAAATTAATTTTTTCACTCTAATGTCGATCCAAACCTGTATAAATTTCTTTCTTCTAAAGAACACAAAAAGCATAAAAAGGATGCAAAAGCACCATAATGTGTAAACAAATTAGTAGTCATAGGAATATAAAGCGACTTTAATGGACTTGAGATGATACACCAATATTTTGAAATCCTATGTAGTTTTGTCGCAGCAGAGTGGAAATTAGTCGTTTCACTAATGAACCAGATCAAAAGATGATGGAAGAACAAGGTGTACAAATCAAAATTACTATACATCTCAATATATTTATATTTATATCATTATCTCATTATTATGTAAACATGAACGCCACAGGGACATTTTAACCTGGGTTTTCAAAAGGTACATAAACAGATTTAAAATTAAAACATTCAAGTCTCCCCAGTCATTGATGTTACTAAATTAGACGTAATTTCAATCCAATGATGTAAATTGTTTCCAATAAAACCCCCGAGCAAAAAGCAGGGCATTGATACCTATAAGCGCTCTGCGGGTCAAATTTACCCGCTTATAATGCATGTATTCCGCTGTCCTTTTCTTGACGCTTGTTTTAACTAGGCACATTTTAGGCAACGCCTTGCACTCAATGATTTAGCGGTTATGAGTTTTATAAATAAAGTCAAAATGACAAAAAAAAGGCGGTTTGTGGAAGGTAGGTATTAGAAACACTAAATACCACGAGTGATGGAGAGTCTGATGGTAAGTAATGCGTGCTGGGTCGGCTCAGCATCTGACGGCTATCTGACAGTGATCCAGATATCATATTTACACGTTTTAGCCTCACGTTACTCTAATTGTTCAAACTTTGGTTTAATTATTTAATTATTGTCTTGCCATATCGTTTATTGTTCACTACTGTGTTGCTATTCTAGTATGGCCGTTTCCTGAAGAAAGAACCCCCCACCCCCCCCCCGATCTATATGTTGTAATGAATAAAACAATTTTTTTGATTACCCAATGTTTAATGGTGTTGTTCTCTTATTCAAATTTTAAATGATATAACTAAATAAATTAATAAATATTTAGGTGAAGCTGTGCGATTGAATTTGTCATCGCATCATCCTATACAATGTGGTGAATTAGACCTATTATTGTCTATAGGCTATTTTAGTAATTCATAGCATGGGCTATCTTAATATATTGATTAATGACATTGTATTATAATATTAAACCGCCCAAATATTTAGGCTACTACCTTCCAATTTCCATTGTCAGTGCAGACTTTTTTTTTTTTTCGCTTAGGCGACTGCTGACTATTAGGATTAGTGTAGATGCATTAAACGTCTTAAACAGAAAACAAAAGGATAAAAAGATAGTTGGTGACTAGACATAATATTTCATGTCTAGACACTTCTGGTGAAGACAGTTAGCATAAACGTGAAATAATATGTCTTTAGCGTATATAAATACAGTTGCCATGTGCGTGGGTAAAATTTACCTGCTGGCGCTTTTAGGTATACAGCGACCGCTGACGGTTCTAGTGTTAAAAGTCATACGGACAACATTTGTTTGTTACACAAAGCTTGACATTTAGCATAGAGTAGTATGGGACTTACATTTTTTTCAGTTCCTTTTTTATTGTGCATCCTTTTTTAAGCATCAATTTTCTTCAAAATTACTAATTTTTTGTTTTTTGACTAATTAATCTTTTCAGGAATAGGTCACCCAAAACTGAAAATCCCGTCATAATTTGCTCATCCTCAGGTCATTCCAAACCCATAACACTTTTGATCATCTTTGAAACAAAAATGCAACAGCACAGCCTGAAGAGATATTTTTCCCTCAATTGAACATCCACATAAACAAAACTAGCTTGATGCTTCAAATGGTTCATAAAGAGCTTTAAATCCGGTTTAATCAAAGTCTTCAGAAGAGAAGCAGTCGCACTATATGATGCACAACAGATTTAAATGTTAGGCTTTCATTCACATATAAACATTGATCAACACACATAAATTGAGCACATCAAATATGGCAAATAAAAGCTCAATTGCACTTGTTTGACAAGCAAGTATAGTTTGGGTTGCCATTTCCCATGTTACACAAAGCTAAGGTAGACTTCAAAAGGTTGGAAATATAGTATATAATGACCGCTATTACAATGGTACTTTTTGGTACTTCTTCATCCTTTTCAACTTTCTTCAAAATTCCTCAATTTGCATTCCACAGAAGAAAGAATGTCATACAGAAAAGACATTTTTTTAATTTTTATGTGAACTATTTCTTAAAGCATGTGAAGGTCTCAATTGTTATAGAAAAAACAAAGTTCCACAAACACACATGGACAGCACATTCTTTGCACGGAATCTGTCTACTCAGGTAAGGCAACTTCTGAACTAATATTTTGTTTAAAAACAATGTAGTATTTCTGTAAAAGTCTTGACGGTTCTTGAGAAACAAATGTCCTTGTAATTTCCAGAGAGTGTGTATGAGAGTGATGGATGCCAGCAATTAAGGGTGACATCTCTTTTGATGGCGGGAGCAGAAGGGTTTCTGTAATGATATATGACAACAGAACACCATCCATTTTACTACATATCTTAATTTCCAGAGAGCATTTCAAGTCCAGGTTTGTCCTTCTTTAGAAAAAAAAACAAACAGCTTTTTACATTATCCAGCTTGCCAAAAATCAGCTTCATTGGCACATCACTGAATACTCAAATACAACAAATGAGATGTGTTGTCCACTAAGAATATAACAAAATGAAAATCAATCTACAAATGGCTCACTTATTCTGCAGTGGTCTGAGCATATTAAACTGGGATAAAAAGTACTACAACATTGAAAAAATGACATACTTTACCTCCAAATTAGATCATACTCTCACAATATAGCCTTACAAATGCCAAATAACACAATTCTAGAGAATCAGAGCAATTACAAGTGAAAGACGACAGGCACAGTATTCGAACAAAACAGCATTCATTCATGCAAGATGACATCAGTGTTAGGTGATATCAGACAGCAGAACGCTGCTTTGCCTGCAGGCTGATGGACGAGATAACTTTTACATGCTATTATATTTGCATTTTTGGAGACAAGACTGAGTGCTTTTAAAATGAAGCCAGGCAGACACAACAATTAGCTGTTTAGAAAAGAACAAATAGTTGCATAACCTAATTATCACAAAAATAAACTGTATGAGCACTCCTAAGGATGAACATACATGTAATATACTGTATATTGTGTGATCATTAGGTACATACTATATTCAAAGTTAGGGGCCAATAAGATTCATTCATTTTCAATAAATTAACACTTTTATTCAGAAGGATGCATTAAATTAGTCAAAAATGACAGTAAAGACATTTAAAATGTTACAAAATATTTCTTTCTTTCTTTAAATAAATACTGATTATTCCATTCATCAAGAAGCACAACTGTTTTAAACATTGATAATAAGAAGAAATGTTTCTTGAGCAGCACATATTACAATGATTTTTTTGTAGGATCATGTGACACTGAAGATTGGAATAATGGCTGCTGACTATTCAGCTTAACCATCACAAGAATAAATTACATTTTAAAACATAAATAAATATATATATTTGTAAGTTGAAAAGGGAAATTTGTAAAATTGTAATGCGAATTCAAAATGAATCTTTTTGATACAAATACATCCATACCTTTTTGCTGATCAAATAAATGCAGCCTTGGGGAACATAAGAGATTTCGTTCTCTCATGTTTAAATAAGAGAGAAAAAAAAATCTTACCAACCCCAAACTTAGTAGTAGACTTTTAGTCATACTTAACATCAACTTACATCGTTTATGTATCTCTAAATGGCAGTTAATGGGTATATGTAATTGTAAGAGATCATCACAAGTATTTTGGACTAGTTAACAATGTTGTATTTTGATGCTGTCTAATGTAGGCAGGAGCTTTTTTTTGGAATAGAGTTTCAGTCGTACAGTGAGTATGTAGTCCGATGGGTTTCACGGAGGGTGGTCAGACCTACGCTTACTTATGGTGAGCACTGCTAGGAAGTCATAGACCAAAATGCAGACAGAAACAAGACCCAGCATAATCATTAGTGCCCGAAACCTCCTCACCTTTAAATGGTATAATGTTTTTTTTTGTTTTTTTTGGCTGTGCATGAATCTGCAACCATCAAAGACACATGCAGTAAATAACAAGCAGCGTGTGTAAAGGGGAACCGCACCTAGGAGTTTGTTTGGCGGAGTCCCGTCTGAAGTCGTATTTCAGCGGCACGCGGTTATCTAAGTCGGTGGGAGGAAAGAGGTGAATGCATGCCATTGACCTTTGAAATAATAACACTTTTTCTTGCTGAGCCAGAGATTAGGCTGACTTCCTCCACACACGCACGTAAGCAATGTTGCACAGGTGGGGTCCTCTCTCCCTCTTTTATCCGCATGGTTCTGTCTTTCTGTTTTTCCGTCTCACCTCCTTCCTATGGGTCCGCCCGGTGTCTTGTGTCTTGGTTGATCTACGCTCTGCCACAGGCGAATAGCGTTATTATGCTACAGCACCTGGTTTGTACATAACAGCACAGGTGGACCCATTAGCACAACCGAGGGTGATTGCTCACCCATTCAAGCGAACGCCCAAGTCCTTGAGCCATGACTCAGCCGTGGGAAAGCACATTGCTATCTTGTTATGGCGCTTTTCCACTGCAGGATGATACGGCACGGTACGTCCACTTTTGGGGGGTGTTTTCCATGGGTACAGTACTGGTACCTGGCTACTTTTAGACCACCGCGTGGGGTTCAACGGAAACTCTGCTGATCACGGATTGGCCGGAGCGAATCGTCACTACCTGCGTCACTGAACTTGAGACACAAACACAAAAGAACCGCTAGATTTAAATCAGCACAGCCAGCGAGGATCAAACGCAACTTTTTTTGAACGAGCGCACCTTTTTTTTTTTAACAACCAAAATGTTTTGTTGTCTTTTGCGGAAGAACAGACGTTCCTCTTGTTGATAGCAGAGGGGCGGATCCAGCGAGAGCTTGATGAGGCGATGCGGAATGAAAAAGTTTTTTTTTTTTTTTTAGGAGTCGTGGTAGTAGAGGGGGCGCAACTATAACGACATGTGAATAAACCCGCCCACTCTAAAGCAGTACTAAACTTCAGTGGAAATGCAACCGAGCCGTGCCGTACTGAGCCGAGTCGTACCACGCAGTGGAAAAACGCCATTAGAGTGCCGTATTTAGACATAGTGAGCACGTTGGTTCATATTGGACATCAAGCAAAAACATGCTTGCTTTTTTTTTCATATGTATAAATACAGGAATATATGTATGTATATATAATATATATATATATAATATATATATATATATATATATATATCATATATATCTTCTATATATATAATATATAGGATGATCAAATTTTCTTAGCTTACTAAGAAAGCACAGTATATGGGGGCTAACTGGTAAAGATTTATAAAATATTCTAAAAATATTATAAAAGGGAGATTATTGCCATTTTTAAATATATTACTATTATATTTTTATTATAATTTTTCAATCTAATGATATCCTATGGATCGTTAATTAGCACACTTTGGTTCATACAGGCATCAGCAAAAAAAAAAGCAAACAAAAAAGTGATAAATGATTGTATATAATATAATTATTAGGATTAAATTAAGATAACAGGCAAAGAAAATAATAAAACAAACTTACATATTACAAAATAGAATTTAATCACATAAAAATATAATTAAAGGAAGTATCATTAATAAAAGTTTAGAGGATGTATAAATTTAATGTTTTTGCATAGGGGGGGACAAAGTCGTCTCTTATGCTCACCAAAAGACTGAACTTTATTGTCATAGCTATAGTAAAAAAAGAGGAATATTAATATGAAATAGCATACAAATTTAAATAAATTAAAATAACTGTTTTCTATTTTAATCTATTTTACAATGTAATTTATTCCTGTGAGAGCAGAGCTCAATTTTCAGCAGCCATTACTCCAGTTTTCAATGTCACATGATACATGTCTGCATTTATTTGATCAAAAATACAGTAAATAATAAGGAATATTATAATTAGAAAAGATAAATAATAATCATTAAGAAACCATTTAAAATCTAAAATGTCCTCTTTAAAAAAAACTTAACTGATCCACAGAAACACAAGCAGCACTGACACATTCAAACACCCTTTTAGTTGAATTACTTCTAATAGAGTTCACTTTAAAGTAAATGAGAATAGTGTAAGATGGCAGCAGCTGTAAATGAAGCCCCTCGGCTCGGTGTATGTGACAGCCTTTACTTATTCTTTCAGTCTGCTAGACAGAACAACACAGATCAAACACATGAACCTCTCTATTAACACATCTTCTCTTCAGGCTGTGCTAGAGCTCTGACACTGAGCTAATCAAATGAAACATAAAACAGACTGTATAGCTGCCACTCCTACCACATCTTGTCAAACCAACAACCTGAAACACAGATAACCACGAAACTTGAATGTATTACATTCACAGCCTTGGAACGTCCTGTGCCTTTAGCATTTTTTTGTTTTTTTCCCACCCCAGTTCCATCTTAAAAAGAGTTTTGAATACATTTTGCTTAAGTAAAAGATTTGATTTTAATATTTTTGGTTAATTTGCAAATGCTCTCAGATACCAGGAAAAAGGTAAATATATTATTGCCATTAAATATATTTTAAAGTACTTTTTAAAATATATTTTTAAATGAAGTTTTTGTTGTTGTTGTTTGGCGCCAGTAAGATACTTTTTATATTTTGGACCCTTTTTGCTCACCAAGGCTGCATTTATTTGATCAAAAATACAATAAAAACAGCAATATTGTGAGTAACGGTTTTCTATTCAAATACATTTTAAAATATAATTTATTCCTTTGATTGCAAAACTGAATTCATTCCAACATGCCAATTTGTCATATAACAATATAGTGACTAATTCTGTTATGGATTACATGCCAGGCATGGCATGCATTTGTGGAAGGATGGCATTTAGTGAAATTACCTAATAAAATGACATTTTAATCAAATTAGTTTTATTAGTCAGTAAATTGCTTTATATATATTTCTGCAACCTAAATTATGTCCACTATACAGCACAGCCTCATATTTTATTACCTGATCACAGAATTTCACATATTTTTCCTTCACTTCTACCTCTCCTGTTCACCGGACTACATTATTCAATTTATTTCGCTTTTGAAAGTGAAAGCCTATGACCATTTCAGCCTGAAGCTACACTGACCAGGTTGTCGGACATACGACGACTCAAAGTGTGAACTGCTCCAATTATGCAGCCTAGTAAGCATGGCTGTCAGAGCCACAGGGCTGCTTATTCACAATTACCAGAGCAACATCAGTCAGAGAATAGCCACTACAGACAATATCAGCTCTACAGATTTAAAGCCTGTGTCACACATCTGAGGTCATTTCCTCCAAACTAAACTGCATTGGAAAGAGCTGACTACATGGACAAGGGTTGTAAACGCATTTGCTGTACAGTGATTCCAATGAGATCTGGCAGGATTAATTACTGATGTTAGTCAAAATTAGGGAAAACTGCCTTTAATTTGGATTGCGGAACAAGCCGCAGGTTAAAGCCGCAACTCAAACTAGTCTTTATTCAAAATCCAAAGCCGCAAAGCCCTCGAAAAAGCGGCAGGAATGCCGATACAGACTCCAGGTGAGTGATTCCACCCAGCCATATTGCACGAGTCCTTGGGAGAGGCTACCCTCGACAGATGCAGTTTGTAACTGTCAAACGCTCATGATCTACAGTGCTGGGGCTTCAAGCCAGCAGATGGTGGGAGAAATTAAACTCGTGACATGGACTGTTGACTGGAGCCGGGGAAGCAGTTGGACACCACTCCGGTAAAGCAGAGGGGGTCTGCATGTGTTGCGTGAGAGCGCTTCCCTGGAATGTGCACAAGCAAATGATGCCCTTCCAGGAAAACTAAAAGTTTATTCAGGAAAATGACCCGAACTGTCATTCTTCACGTCAAGAAAAAAAGATCAAAAACTTGTTGTAATGAAATGCACATTTGATGACAAATGGTGTCAGTAACATGGTGGGCAATACTGATCCAGATCTGTCTTTGCCTTTACTTTCAAGAGTGTGATTCGTTGTTTCTTGTGAATACTTTGCTTCCTGACCCTTTTTCCCTCACATATGTGCAACACATGTCATGCTTCACAAACTGATTTGGTAAATAAACACAAAAACACAGAACTAAAAATAAGGTATATAGATTTAGGAGAGATAAAGACAGCAAAGCTGTTGGATGCAATAAATATGAACAGGTAATAACCTGTTTTGTTTTTTTCCCCCAGAGAATTGCACAATATAATCTGATCTGATAAGAACTGAACAGTTCTGGTGTTTGAAACATGAGACTAAACAAGCTGCTGCTAGTGAATGCAATTTGAATGGTTTTCCAATAAATGTTCACTCTTTTTTCCTCAGAATAACAAAAAGAACTGTTAATGGAATCACTAAGTGAAATCTGAATCGGAGCGCCAATCATTCAATTCCTCTCAATTTACATCCCTACTTACTGTATTCACTGGTTTAAAAGTGTAATACATGAAGTTTGCTCCAAGTTGCTCGTTCAATATTCATTCACTGACAATATGAGTGATGTGTATCAATTACACTCGGGCTGGAGACACTTTGATAGACAAGAGCTCCTGGAGTTACCTGTAGAGCTCTGGAAGAGGGTATTTAATGAGGAAACCCCATCCTCAATGTACAGAAACATTCCACTGATCCATGAATTAAAAGCATTCCTGTGGGTTCAGAGGACGTTGGGCATCTTTCTAATTCCTCACTATGTGACACATGAAAGCATGCACATCATCACGTCAATATGAGACAAGACAAGAACGTGAAATGGATAGGCCAAAAATGAGAGGAACTCATTCCTGGGGAAAATGCACCCAGAATTACACCTTCTGATTGTGATTTAGCGCACGGAATTAAAATGATTAAACCGAACAATGCAAAAGGAACATGTAACAAACTGTCGGCAATGTCAAATCTCTCCGCTACAGAGAAATGAGGAGCACAAATGGGGTGCAGCTAGACGAAGTCATTATGAATTCACACAGAGGCCCATGTTGGCATTCGCACAATGTGATTACAACAGAGGCATGGCAAATTTTTATTCAACAGGCAACAGCTGTGAGCAACTAACGCCCACAACCTTGGTGCAAGTGCAGCCTAGAAGTTGAAATGAAACCTGCTGGTATTCCTCACGACGTGTAGTGTGTGGCGACACACAAACCCTGAAGACGTGTTAGGACGCATCAGTGGCCCTCTAAGGAAAAGGACTTGTTCAGGCTTCTAGAGCAACCATCGTAATCACAACAGAAATGCTCTCATAATTGCCTTCTGTTTAAATGGGGTTCAATTAAGTTCACATTAATTGTTTAGCAATATGATTCAAGTAGCTAATTAGAAAGGCAGACACAGTGACTCATATATTCCTAAGCTGTGTATGACCAGCTAAACTCAGGTGGGAGTGATTCCTGTGACTACAACGAGTTCTAGCACATTAACACAAGTCTGCAAAGCAGGTCATTCAACATTAAGAAGTTTAACTCTCTTAAGTACATAATGGCTTGTTGTTCGAGAGATACGGTACTTTTTTTCCCTTCCACCTTCAACCAAACCAAGCCGAAACAAAAAACAAAAGCAAAACACATACACAAATAAAAACGACACAAAAAAACCCCAAAGGAAGCAAAACTCAAAAAACGTAAAACACAAAAACTCTACACTGCTTAAGGTTGCGTTGTGTTTAACTTCATTTTACACGGCTCTCTGAAATACTATTCTAATTGGTCAATCATGCGACAACTGCTTTCCCACATAACTGTGCTCACTTCTCTCATATCACTTTACATAGTTCTCTCAATTTAATGCTAAATGTCAATCTAATTGTGTTTATGTTGCCATAATGACTGGCTGAATGTATAATGTGAAATACACCTTGGTACTGAATCATTATCATACTCATATACCATCCCTTTTCCAAGAAAACCGAGACATGAAAGGCACCAAATGGCCAAAGAAACACTGTACCTATTAGATTTAAAGCAGTGTAAGCACCACAGTTCCGCCCTGGTTGAACAGTGATCAAAATGAATGTGTTATATTTCAGCCTGATATAATTTCTATGAGCTTAAGATGAGGTGATTGCATTTCTGGCAGAGATTCCCAAGACCCTCCAAATGTGCCGCAGAGGACATCCTTTAGTAAGTCATTAGAGAACATCATTATCATTCAACTTCTCCTTTGTGCTGGTCTTTCAGCATTGCTGTAGGACACAAATGATGCATTGCTTGCTGTGAACAATGAGCTATAAATAGAGTTCATTCTGTCCTGCAGGATCCTGTGGGCGTCCAGCTTATCCACTTCACTGTGGAAAGCTGCTAAAAGAGCCAGCCTTCAATATGGCACCTCTCTCTTCCTCTTCCTCTCTGAACAGGGCCAGAGGACTCAACATTCATCAGATGATTTCTTCATTCAACGCTTCTAATTTCAACTAAATGGCCTTTGTCTGCTCGTACACAGAGGTGAAGAATAAGATTAAAGGGGATTACACTGTGTGTAATACCAAACACATGGTGCTGGGGTGGGTCAGCCGTTACTACAAGGAATTTTGTGGGATATTTTAAGATATTCATTTTAATAGTGGCGGAATTTTTGACATTTCATCACATGCTCATGTTCCAGTCTCATGCTTCACTCTTATTTCTCAGCACATGAATGTATTGATGACTTACATGCAATCCAGGGGCAATGGAAATATGGGTCAGGGGGTTATTCTTAAAATGAGGGTTCACAACCTAATATGCTACTATTGATGCAAGACACTATCTATACACATGTTCATGAAAGAAACCATCTGTCAAGACAATCAATGTAGATGTAAAATCAATGTACAACAGCTTTGACTAACAATAAATCTTTATAAATATTTGTATAAAAGCCACACTGGTGCTGTTTTTCCCCCCTTTACAAATGTATTAATTTTACAATCTACTAGCCATTTCAATGATAAAATACCGAATAATAAAAAAATTATTTTATAAAAAAATAACTAATAATTTCATCATTTGTTATGGCTTGAGGATTTTAAAATAGATACATTTGTCAATAAAAATAAACTGGTAGGATATTCTCCATCCTGTCCACTTAAAGGCAACAGCTCATGCAAAAAAGCAGGAATTTATGAAATACTGGTCAAATCAAGGGCCATCAAATGCCAACAGGGGCGTCTTACCTTCCAGCACAGTAAGTTTGGCACTGGTGTTGATTTCTCCCACGCTGTTAGTGGCTGTGCACTCGTAGATGGCCTCATCTCTGTGAGTACGCAGCGGCTGTATACGGAGAACTGAGCCCGAGCCATCATCAAATTCAATCACCTGAGAAAGAAAGACACACTGTCAAATATTTTTCTCTCTTCTCGTCTTAAATTTACGACAAACCTTCAGACAGATCGTATATCTTCAAAGAGCCGTGGGTCTTTAATCACTTCCCTCTGAACTTTCAGCCAAGTACTGTCTTGAGTTATTCTCCTAGAACTGCCACGTCTATCCATGGTGGATACTGTGACAACTGTTGATGGCATGGGCTTTATTTTCTCATGTAATAAAAAAAAATGAAATGCTATTTTACAATTTACACAAGTTTCAGCCTTGCCGTGGTGCTGAAGACTTCAAATCAACACTGTGTGTATGGGGCTAGAACAGAATACTCAAGAGATTATACATTTAGGCCCGGTTTCACAGACAGGTCTTACACTAAACCAGGATTAGGCCATTGTTCAATTAGGGAAATGCATGTAATTTTTATTAACATCCTTAGAAAAAATATTAATGGTGAGCATCTTGAGACAAAACAAAGGCACTGATATAGTTTAAGATCAGTCAGTGCAAGTTTCTTTCAGTTTAAAACAGCTCAGACTTACACTTTAGTCTGGGACTAGGCTTACGTCTTGTCTGTGAAACCGGGGGATTAGTGTATTTAGGCTACTTAGAGATCTGCACTGCCTCATTTAGGTAAAGAGCAAGGCTAGGCAACATGGTTGAAAAACATTTTTCTCAATATATTTTGACAATATTTGACAAAGCAGCTTCAAAAAGTATTTGGACAGTGAAGCCACACTTAATGTACAGTTTTGAAAGATTAAAAACAAACAAATAAACATTTAATTAAGCTATTTATTTTTTGCTCTGAAATGGGTCAAAACGTTTTTTTTTTTTGGAAAGTGTCCTCATACTTTTTGTTTGCTTGTAAGCAAGCAAATAAGTAACATAATAAAATGAAATGCAAAACACATGCAAAAAAAAAATACAAATAATTTCTTTATAAATAAATATCTTTTTTTTGTTCCCTGTTGAAAAATAATGGTGCTCCATACTGACCCCAAACCATCCTAGGATTTGCACCCTTTGTACATTCGCTTCAGATCTCAGCTCAAACCATAACACAGAGAGAACAGGAAAGAGGGCAAAGGGAATGGAGGGACAACACAGAGGGTTGTAAGGTGGCTGATGTCAACACAAAATAATATGTGAGCGTAAGAAGAAAAGCAAGAGTGTTGCGAAAACGACTGATGATGGGAAGAAGAAAGGCATCATGATGAGGTGGCATGGGAGAGACACTGACATGCTAAGGAGAGGCAGGGAAAGACAGTTAGTCACCTCAAAGCGCTGGGAGCTAACTTTCTTTCCTTTCTTCATCCATGTGATCCGAGGCTTGGGCTCACCCGCTGATTGGCACACAAAGGACGCTACTCCTCCCGAAATCCCCGTCTGGTCCTCTGGAGATTTGATGAAATTTGGCAAGCCTTGAAAAGTGAGGTAGAAAGAAAAAACAGAGAGAGAAAGAGAGCAGCCATTAGTTCCTGAACTGTGGTCATGCAAAACCATGTTAAACTAGTTATGAACGGGGATTCTTTACACTGGAACTAAGCTAACTTTTGCCCTCAAGTCACCTAACATATGTCAAAATGGCCCATTCTGTGTATAACAGACATTGTAACATTAATACAAATTACTGGAGCTACCAACTGACAAACATTGTCAAATGTCAATATTTTTCAATGTCAATGAACGTCTCAAGAACCCTGCATTATGTTGTGATGTGCTCCGTCTAGTTCTGTCAATTAACACATTAATTTAGTGAACTTAATTATAAAACAAAGAACATGAAAAAAGAGTGACTTTAATTTTTTAATAATTAAATCACACTTGGACCCTGTAAATTATGCATTAATTGCAAAAAAAAATTAATTGTTTATTTAATTGTTTAAATGTCACATTTTTCTATATAATCACATACAATTTAAGTGTTAAATTGACAGACTTAGAAAATTCAAAATATACATTGAATACACCAGTTGTCCTTTAAAAAATACATTAATCACATTATTGTGACAACCTAGACTGACAACACTAGGGGCCAGATTTACTAACAGCTTGCGCCAGCGCAAACCATCGTTTGTCATTAAAATAGTACTGTCAGGATTTACTAAAGACGCGCAGTGAAGAGCTAGCACCGAAAAGGCGTGGACACACAGTTATTTTTTAAATGAATATGCATTTGTAGGAGTTTCCCTTTCAGAAGCAAAATTTATGTGAGGAGAGTATTAAAAAGAATCAAGAAACGCGATTTACTAACGTTTGCCCTCGTCAAATTACTGGTATTTGCGCCATTATTTAAAGCCCAAAGAAGCATGTCTTAAAGCGGGTGGTAATTTGCACTGATCTTGGTAGATTGCGCTGGGCATTGAGGAAATGATCTGGCTGCGTCTGTGTTCTTTAATGTGCACATTGTTAGTAAATCACCCGCAGAATTTTTCCCCTCCCATCGGCGCTTTTATGGAATTGCGCTCTAATGCTAATTTGCCCTGTTTAATAAATCTGGCCCTAGAACATATATGTATTTTTTTTATAAAGAAATTAAACTAAATGCTACAGTCCTGGAAAACAGAAAATAAACACTGTTACTAAGACTCAACCGACAAAAGTGACCCCAAGAATTTACAAACACTCACACGTGGAGATGTAGAATCAAAACTATTAATTCTGTATTCAAAAGGAGGAACGTTGTCAATAGTATGGCTAAGGGCTTGTGGCTAAACGACATTCAGGGTTGTTTTTAAACAGGCCGGTCGGAACACGCTGCAGTTCATGGTTTTTTGGGAGAGAAGCTCGCACACCCTGCATCTTTGTCATGCATTTACAAAACAAACAACAATGGGACGTGTTTCATCACTGCTCAAGCTAGGTAGGGCAGTGTGAAGATAAAGACCCACACATATCGGCTGACTCATTTCAAACATGTAATGGCTTGCTTCGAAGGACATCGATGCCAGATCAAGCAGAGAAAGACCTTTTGGCAAAATTGCAGCTACTGCGCAACATTCTACGGAAATAGTGGGTGATGCAGGTGAAAGGTGAATCTCACGGTATATAAACATCATGGCATACAGATATTATCAAAAAATACAAGCAACTCTTTGTAGTTGCTCTCTCAAGGGTGGGAAATAATCTTCAAGGACAAGCAGGACAGTGTCCGTGCACTGGTCTGCAAGGACAGATTTCAGCATTCTTTGTTTAGAAAATGCACCAAACTGTTTTTTTGATGGACCGGTTTCCTAAAATATAAAAGAAAGTACGTAATTGTATTAGGGTGCTTTCACACCTGTAGATTGATTGCTTTGTTCCGAAACAGGGATTACAATTATTGCAATGTTGCTCTTTTATTCTTGGTGCAAAGGATCCTTTCAAGCGGCAACGTTTCTTAACGGACCAAATTTGTTAATACAAGTCATGCGCGAGTAAACTGTTCTCTCATTGGTCAAAGTTCCACGGGTTATTTTCCGGGATTCCACTGAGCTGTCACGGCTGTCATCCGTCAGGATGAAACGACAACAGTTTTGTGGGCATATTGTTTTTTGGGGGGTTTTTTTGTAGCTGTCGTTATATTAATTTATAATTTTGAGCAGGAGTCCAGGATTGATTGGGAAACATTTTTAAAATGCACCTACTACGAAGAAGAGCAATAAGACGAGCTAAGGGGGGGGAAACGCGCCAGGTTCCGAAACAACGGGCCAGGTGTGAAAGCACCCTTAATATAATTAATTAAATAGTATAATAAATACAGGCCAAAGCAAACATTATTAATTTTGTTTAAGTTCACAAAGTAACTTTCTTCTACCCAGCTATTAATGCAATTACGCATAAACTAGAGAAACACATTTAATTCAAATGTATCCGTAAAAGTTTCTGTAAAAAAGCTTTTAACAATAAATATATTTTAAAAAGCAGGGAACAAACAGGGAATATTGCCTTTTTGTGTTTATTTAGTGAAAAAGATGAAGGCAACAGTGATGAGAAACTTTGTAAAAAGACACAAATACAAGCTATTCTCAAATGTATATCCACTGCAATTGACAGATAAATAAATACACACAGAGGCTATTTTTTTTTTTAAACCAATTGAAGTTTGCTTTTAGATTTATTTTAGACAAGAAAAAAACAAGCGTGTTAAAACAAATGCATCACCCAGTAAATAAGTACATTTGCAAACATTAAATATTATACTAAACATATTACTTGTATTTACAATTTCCTAATACCATTCACTAATGCCATCAGATCAGAAACCCATCCTTATTGAATCTAACAGAATCTCATCTGTAAAATCTTCACCTCCATTAAAATACACAAACTGGACCCTGAAAACCACCTTTAACTTGATCTCAGTTTATCAGTTCAGTGATTTTTGATAATTTCGTTCATGAGGAGGAGGACACAAAATACATTATCACAGTGAAACATCTCCAGTGAACCACGGGCCATGCTGGAATAGATCGCAGTGTCCTAGCGGGTGGTCCACGGTGGGAATCTGATCCTCTCTTAGTCAAGGGAGAGATAAATTACAACAGTGTGGAGACTACATGCGGTAGTACATATGATTCTCTTGGCGGGAACAAGCCGAGGGAATACGGTGCCACCGCAACGGTGTCCTTCCTCCTCTATACTCTGGGATCAGAGGGGTAGTGCTGAAGAAAACAAAATCAATACCTAGTTAACATAACATAGCGCCTACGGGTAAGGTTCCACCTTTATTTGACCCTCTAACTCTAGCACTTTCAATTCTATTTTAATTCTACTTATTTGTTTTCTTTTTTATAAAAAAAAAAAAAAAAAAAACACTAGCTTTATATTTTTTCTATTATATCTACTTGTTTCTTTTGTGTGTGTGTGTGTGTGTTAGGAATCTATATATAATATATATTAGATATATACATTAATACCCGCTCGTGTACTGTTGGTCTAACCAGACTGGTTCCTGTGCACTATAGAGTGTTGCTCTTTTGTTAGTTTTGACTGCTTTTATTGTCCTCATTTGTAAGTCGCTTTGGATAAAAGCGTCTGCTAAATGACTAAATGTAAATGTAAGGTGGAGAAGTACTGACTAGCAGACAGGGGGTGTTTGTTAAATTATCAGAACGGTGTGCCGGGTGGCTTGGGCTGCCCTTGCTCTAGGACATAACCCCCACTGGAGCTTTATCTGAGAAGACGACGCCCACAACTGTGAGACTGTTTGTGTGTATGCACCTGCTTGTGGCTCTATTGTAAAATCTAAGTCAATGTGTACCACACCAGCACCCCTATGACCCACAGGAGTATTGGCTGGCCTGACATTTAAATGACATTTACGTGCCGGTTCCTCTTTGATTGGCACCGCAGAGCAATGCATACCCTCATAAAAGCCTTTCTGGCCACTTTTATCTTCTTTATAACCACACAAGAGAGTGGAAAGGAGGTTTTGAGAGCTTACGGCCTCCTCGTAGCAGTCTTTGTGGATAGCTGCTGGTAGTTTTATGGGTAAAACCCCAACAAGATTCTCCAGTTACCTTGCTGGGAGTTTCCCAAAACATGGATACTTGGGTGTGCGTGAGATTTAAAGCTTGAGATTAGCGTCACTTTGACATTCAAGAGTGCTCTAACATCTGTAATGACAATCTATTAGATGTACTCAGCATGTGGGGGGTTTTCCTCTCATTGTTTACGAGCAAGGATCAGCGGGCATTAACCCATCTGGGCACATGTTTCGAATTAAAGTACATAGAAACTTCTGAGAGTTTAGGGAGATGAGATGCATGAATGAACTACAGAGGTCCTGGGGAAAGACAGATAATAAGAGAGTGTAGACAGGCAGATAATTGATTTGATCAATACTTTTTACTGATTTTCAAACAATTTCAACTTTGGCTTTATTAATCAATGGTCTTTAAGAATAGCACTCAACAACACATTCACCACTAACTTTCGTATATGATTAGTTTGGATAATAAACATTTAGACATAGACTGAAACAAGGAAGAAAATATATTTGCAGCAATTTAGAGAACTACAAACAACATTTCTACTTATATTACCAATATTAATACTTCTATTCATATTAATTACTAATACATTTAATTCTGCTACTACTACTACAACAACTAACCATTAAGCATTATTACTGTTGTTATTCTTGTAATAAAAATATTTTTATTCCAACATAATAATAACAACAACAACAACCATAATAACAATAGTTGTTGATGATATTATTAGTAGTATATTCTTAGTATTACGCCTCCACCTGCGCAAAACTCATAATAAATTTTGAAATAAGACCTTGCAAGGTTGCCAGATAACATAAAATTAACCTTGTCAATAAACCAATATTTCAAACAAAATAAGTAGTAATTATTAGTAAATTGTAATATTAATTATTAGTATTACCCTCCCTCCAATAGTCAGAATCAAAGTTTTTAATAATGATCAATTGTGTAAAAAATAATCAGTAATAAATCAAAATTAAATAAATAGTTCAATTCATAAAAAGGCAGGAGCATGTGTGAAAGCCAGCCTTAAGTAATAAATTTAATATCCATCTTGTATCATTAGTTCATTACAATATATTATAGTTATTAATATTTTCAAGTAGTTTTTATTTGTCTATTTTCATTTTAAAGTTTTGGAAATTTTGTTATGAGTTTTTGCCATTTTAAACTTTTAGTTTTAGTACATCAAGTTAGACTACATGAAAATGAGGAATCATTGCCTTGTGACAACTTGCTGAAATAAATAATGGTTTATAGATAGCTATTTTTTAGATGACACCCCACCCCCACTCCTTTTGAAAAAGTAAATAAATAAAATCCACAATAACTAAATAATAACCCTGGCCTAGTCTAGTCAGAAACAACATGGGGTGCATTTGGAACCATGCAGGCCTTGCTAAAAAGCAAAAAGGCCAGATTAGTTACACTTATTGTGGTGTTTATTATACATTCTGATTGAGATGGCAATCCAGAAGACCTTTCCAGTGGCCAGTGACTTTATCTTCTAGGTGCTCTTGAAACATTTGTAGAGCTCTCAAAGTCTCAAAGCCAACAGATTGGCGTAGTGCAGTTGTGCCCTCAACATGTTTGTGAATTGACAGAAGAGAGGTTCAGGGCTCAGGGTTACTTGACGCTCAAAGAGACTCTGTTGAGAGCACAGGTCATAGGAGGAGATGAGAGGGACCGGGCCCTGACCTCCCAGGTGGCTGCGCTGTCGTCCCAGTCCTTTTGTATTAACCAACTCAATAAATCCACAGGCGCCAGAACAGGTGGCCTTGGACACCTGTTGACATTTATTTCCTACAGACTAGAGTCATGCTTTAGACAGTGGCATGTGGCCAGCGTAAGAGGAGACAGACATGTGGGACGCAAATTCCTGACAAGATGAAAGAACTTTACTTTTACTTGCAAAAACGTTTTATTTGCATCTTGAAGTTACGGCCATTTACAAAATGGGTAATTTAAGGGCTTCCCTAGAGGAAACTCGTGTTGCAAAATGCATCAGAATTTTAAGGGAATGTTTTAAGCATTTATACGGCTTTTAAGAAAAAAGGCTTTAGAGTGGAGATGACAAATGGACGCCCAGCAATTAGCAGCATTCCCGCTCCGCAGAAACACCCGATCCGAATTGAGTACAAGGATCAATACGCAAAGCAGGGAGCCAACCATTAATTCTCATTAATAATAGATTAGCAAGTTATCATTTTCACTCGTGCACTGAGCGGAAATGTGTCCGATGCTATCAGCTGTGGTTGTTTTACTGAAACTTGTCCATTAACTGGGTTTTAGACCTTTTACAGGATTTTGCTTTCAATTAACTCTACATCAAGCCAGTCATTTTGCTCAATATCTCCAGTTTCCTTCATTAACATGAACAATTCCCTCACTAAATCCCATGCACTGGCATCTGCGGCAAACTCTCACAGTGACGGGTTTGCTTATAGGCAAAGCGACAAATGGCTTTGGAGATTGTCTGAAATGAAACTTATCAACACTTTGCGTTTGCAGGACTTGAGAGAGCGAGAAATGCAGAATTCAATGGACCAAAGAACAGAGATAAACAAATGATCGGATAAGTGGGAAACTTAAAAAAATAAATAAAGGAAAAAAAAAAACAATTCCCAGTGGGAATTTGTTCTCTAAGTGATCACGTTGTTAGGCTGATGTTGAGTGCGCCACTGTCTAGCGTTTAAATTATTTAGGAGAATGTGCGGGACACAAATTCTGAGCACAATTATGCAGTTCCCTCTGTGAAGAGCATTAAAGTAATGGCTTTCCTCCTAAGACACTGCAGGAGAATTATCTTAAAGGGATAGTTCAGCCAAAAATGAAAATTCTGTTATCGTTTACTCACCCTCATGTCACTCCAAACCTACTTCTGTGGAAAACGAAATATCTTTGATACTCAAGCAAATGAGAACTGAGGCTATCAAGCTTCACAATGACAAAAAAGTACCCTACAAAGTAGTCACACAGTTCATGTCGCTATACAACAGTTTTATGTGAGACAGACAAAATTACGTCATTATTCACAGATAATCTTGTCATACATTCACGAGAATTCATGAAACAGGTAACTACGTTGTAAATTAATCTTTCTTTTTGAAAACAGATCTTTAAGTGTACTCCGATGATCCTGTTGTGGATTCATCCACGAATCACACTGATACAATTCTCGTGTCAATAACATGCTCAAATAAGATAACAGCTCACTGGAGGGGATGAATTTCAATGAACAACGGCTTCAATTTTCAACCCAGGTTCATTGGAAAAACGTGCATGTGGCATCATTTCTACAAAAAAATGGTATCACGCTGTTTCTTGCGTGTTTCGCGTCAATTTTAAAGATAAAATGTCTAGTAGGCCTAAATGGTGCTAAAAGTGCTTTCAGATGAACAGAAATCGGGCAACATTTTAATATATTGGCCGTTGCATATATTACGGATGTTCTGAGCTGTGTTGAAAGGTTAATGCTTCATTGCATTTTTGCAAGTAACGTTACCTATAATAAACCTAACCGACAAAATAAAACATGAGAAAAACATTTATGCAATTGTGCCATTTCAGCAAGTTTCTACAAGTTTTTGAGCTCTTTTATCATGACTTATGTCTCACAGGACTTGACCTGAGCATACCGCATCACAAGTGCCACGCTATACCAGGTGAGATAGTTTACTATGTCAGAAAAGCCATACATATGGAGCTGGTTATGTGTTGCAAACATCAAAATGCATTTTCAGTGTATCCCACAGACTTACACTCTATTTGTGGCGGGCAGATTATACAAATGCATTCGCTGGCCACAGGGCGCTTAGAGTCGGAGAATAGAGGTTTCCCCTGTAATGGCTGTACACAAAGCAGCGCTCCGCTCACAAACGCTGCTTTATCAGACATTACATGCAAGATGAAATGAAAATGACATCCAACATTTTCTGAAGACAGTCCGTTTACTTCAGAAATACAGTGATATAAAAACACCCGCACCAGGTTTCGACTTTGACACTTGCCGTGCTCATGTTTATTCAACAATTCAAAGCCTTTGGAAAATCTATTTGTGGCGGTCAGTTTTGATATTGTGGCGGGCTGCCACAAATAAATCAATGTATGGGAAACACTACAATATAGTAAAAGATTTTTTAAAGTCTTAACATAGTATTAGCAATGTACCATGCGAAAATAAATCTTTATCAATTTATAATATTGCCCTGTAATCTTGGTGTGAAAAAAAAGTTGTTGGCTGTTTTACTGTCACTAGTGGTCATTTCAGTGCAGTGAACTGTATAGGTACATTTTCTAACATATAAAAATGTAAGTAAAGAGACATTTTTCCAATGAGCACATGTCGTATATTTTGGTATGTTAAGTCGTCGTATTACTTTAGGAGACTCTGTAAATTGCACACAAGTCATACAGACTACTTTCATGGTGCTTTTGTGTCTTTTTTGATGGTTGAATTCATTCTAATTGCACAGAAAAGAGTGGCCAGCACATCATTCATAATATCCACTTTTGTGTTCCACAGAAGAAAGAAAAAAAAGTGTCAGAACTGACAGAAATGAAGATTAAATAAAGTTCTTACACTGCCTGGGTGAAGGGTACACATGTAGCCACTAAGGGGAAAAATCATTTACTAAAAGAATTAGCTCAATGTTCCCTCATGCGTCTTTGACAAGTTGATGAAAAAAAGAGCTTCCTGTTTAATAGAGGTAATCTGTATCATATGACTAGGCGGTTTAGTGGAGGTTTAGCATTACTTCAGCCTTTAAACCGGTGCCCATCCTGAAGTCTTCAAAGCCGTGACTCATTATCTGTCTTTCCCACTGTCGACATGATATTGGATCAAAGACAGAGACGAGCAATCATGAGGGAATATTGTTACTACCTCATTACTCTGCCCTCATGATAGAACAATAGAGTTATTCTGCCTCGCCGAGAAAACCTTCCTGTTTAGACAGAGCCATCAATACTAAAACACACACCAGCGCTAATGCAGTGCATTCCAACTGGCTTCTCATAGGGCCATTGTTATGAGGAGCACAGAACATCGAAAGCATGCGCACAATAGGCCGGTGCCGTCCAGGCCTCACTGTTGGCAAAAGGACAAGAGAAATGCTTGCATGAGAACACAGATAAGTGAGCCTAACGCTTGGTTTGCAGGTGGCACCAGGCTGAGAACTGTACTAGACAGAAGGTACAGAAAGTTCTGGGTGACTCTGAACGCTTAGGGCAGCCAGGCACTATGAAAGATTAAGGAGCCATGAAATATCACCAGATTGGAATTATTTTGAAAGGTTAACCCAAAGTGATCGCCCGAGACAGTTCTAGAGAGCCTCAGGAGCCTGCGCACCACAGGTACACGGTTATCGAAGGCCGCAATTATGACATACATGGTCATAAATCAGTCTGCTTTATTTGCTATGACCTGCACGTAATCTGAGTTAACCCGGCGTTTTCCTCAGAGGACTCATCTGGATGACGAGTTGGAGGAAAAATATTCTAGCTTCAGCTACACTGGAAGTGAGTAATGGGAATTCTGCCAGAGGTTTACTTTGATTTTTCAAACAAGCTTTGAAACTCATGCCTTTTTTGAGTTTTTTTTTACTACATATGTGTTCCAATGGTTTACTGCATGTACAAAAAATAAATACAAAAAAATAATAAAAATGAATGAATTAAAAAATAAATGTTCTATGACAAAAATAAATGCCATGTTTCACAAATTGTCCATTTTATTTTAATAAAATACAAATTATATATGCTTTTTCTATAATATAATATGATATAATACAATACAACACAGTTTTTTTTCATAAATTGCAATATCACAACTAATCATTTAACAGTGCCATTTTATTACTAGTGTTTTAAGAATTAAATTAGATTACAACAAAGTTAATGTAAATGTAAAAATAGGCATACATAATGCAATCTTGCATAACCAATATCGACCAATACTGCTAAATTAAAAAGACACTAATACTGACCAATAACCAAAATATCAAGCATCCCTTGTTCAGTCAAATTCAAGAATATTTCATATTTAAGTACCACATGTTTAAGCAACACGATCTTGCTGCTGTATATTAAATGAGTGTGCACATGTACTGATTTTGAAAGTCTTTTTCATCTTCATGCATAAACAGCTCCGGGAGAGCTCAGAGGAGGGAGGCAGGGCGCTGTTAAAGCTGTTAGTTAAAGGGCAGCCGTCACCTTGGCACAGCCTGTGCCACTGACTGGCGGGTGGGCAGAGAAAAGCTTAAGTGCCCCCCGAGGAATGGACGCGAAACAGGGATGTAGGTTTGCAGAGGAGATCAGTGGCTAGATGCTGGATCAATGGGGACCCGTTATGGGTTACGTATTCCATCACAGTCAAAGCCCCTCTGACCCACACTAACCAAATTAATGCACCTTCCCAAGATAAAGGCCCCCTTTAAGCCCACCCATTCACTGCTCACACATCTTTACCTATGTCCTTTTCTGGAGCATTTAAACTTTCACACCATGTGTCAGGAGAAAATGTAATTACAGTCCCTTTGGAATCTAAACACAAATGGGCCTGGACTTGACTGGAACGGTCATTAAAATGAATTCACCATAGCAGATCCACAAATACAAAAGACTCCATGAGACTGTCTTTTATTTGTGATATACCATTTAGCTACTCTACAAATATCTTATGAACATATCTAATTAGTTTCCTTGAAGAAATAGTCATTATTAAAGGGATAGCTCACCCAAAAATTCTAATTCTACACTGCAAAAAAATGGCTTTTCTAGCTTAGATCTTTTGTCTTGTTTCCAGCCAAAATAAAATCAAACCCTTAAATCAAGAAGGATTTTCTAGACAAGTAAAAATTATTGTCTTGTTTTCAGAAAAAACAAGTCAAAATTATGTGAGTTTTTGCTTGAAACAAGCAAAATAATCTGCCAATGGGGTAAGAAAAATAATCTTGTTTCAAACAGAAAACAAAAACTCACTTGAATTCGACTTGTTTTTTCTGAAAACAAGACAAAATCCTTCTTAATTTTTAGATATTTTGGCTGGAAACAAGACAAAAGATCTAAGCTAGAAAAGCATTTTTTGCAGTGTATCATGCCCTCATGTCATTCCAAACCCATAAGTCCTTTGTTCATCTTCGGAACACAAAATTAAGATACTTTTGAATAAATTCGAGAGCTTTTTGACCCTGCATAGACAGGAACGTAACTACCATGTTTAAGGTCCAGAAAGGTAGTAAGGACATCTATAAAATAGGCCATGTGACATCAGTGGTTCAGGAACTGGCATTCTGACGTTGAATCTGGATGAGCTTGTCATGGTACTCTCGCGAACATGTGTCAAAGACTGCCACACAAGAGAGGAAATTGTTGAATTACGTCATTATTTTTTTTTCTTTGCACACAAAGTATTCTCATAGCTTCATAAATTTACGTTGACCCACTTGCTGTCTATGCGGTCAAAAGCTCTCGATTTCATCAAAATTCCTTAATTTGTGTGCCGAATATGAACGAAGGTCTTACGGGTTTGGAATGGCATAGGTAATAATGACAGCCAGTTTCATTTTAAAGGTGAACTATCCCTTTAACTCATCCTTATGTTGTTCCAAACCTGTATATTTTTTTTCTTTCATGGAACACAAATAAGTAAATTAGGCCATTATTCCTCTAATTGAGACATTTGCCAAATATCATGATGGGACAAAAAATAATAATTTTTAGCCAAACGTCAGGACTGGACCCAAATTATTTCTAAGTTCCTTCCAATATTAAACAATACACACACAGTTTGTTCTGTGAATTTTTGGGAACTTCCCATAGACCTCTATTACTTTTATACTGATCAAACGATATTTTCTATCTCCTAACCCTAAACCTACCCCTTACGAAAACCTGCTTGCACTGTTCAGCTGTCAAGATAACAATAATGGAACTATTTAAAAATGTGTCCCCATGAAAAAACTAAAAAAATAAACATGTCCAAAAATGTCGTTTTACTATCCTTGTGGGGCATCTGGTCCCCACATGTAGCGATAAACAAGTATACACAACACACACACACACACACACACACAAATACATTTCCACATTATGTAAAAAGAGCAACTTTTGATCAAACAATGACAAAAGTAATTTTTGGGTGAACTATCCCTTTAAAATTTAAAAATATTAATGTGTGCTTATAGCTTATAGTCAATCTCAAATATAGCCAGAAACAGCATCTAACCTGTAAACAGTCTGGCTAAGGTTACCCAAACAGGTATCCTAATATAAATACTCTTCAAGTTTTGGGAACCAGCCTCCTACAACGATGAGGAAAAAAAATGCTTCACTCAAGGGAGATACAAAATATTCTACTCCAGGCACCATGAACTGAACATGTGGTGCATATTTCTGCAAGAATGTTAGAACAGATCTGTTTAGAAGAGCAACTCACGAAATGCAGAAGAGGATCAACACGAAATGCGGTTCATATTGCCAGCCTGCCCAATCCTGGAGGCCTGTGCAAGCCAAGTGTGTGGGTCACATTGTACAAGAACAAAGAACATTAGTCATTGACAATTATGGGGTCAGCACAAAGGGGACAGAAAAAAAAGGTTATGATGGGAGTCAGAGGAGGATGAGGAGAAGCCAGCTTTAATGCAGATGAGAAGCAGGGGATGTGAATTCCCCACAACAAAATGTCATAAGCTCTCAGACGCAAGTCTGTACTAATGTGATTAGCTGCTCATGTCTGTGATTACATAAAAACACTTTATGGATATTAACAAGCCGAAGTGCCCCCACAACCCTCATCTCAGATGCTGTACTTGGCTCTTGGAGAAGATTCTTGGCAATGCAGCAACTTCACAGTGCAGCAACTGCTTGAAAATGTGCACTGTGCATCTTTTCTCACTGCATGGTATAGATTTGTTGTGACAGTGTGCACACAGAGTACAGGAAAAATCATGACAAGTGGACGGACATACAGTAAGCTCCAAAAGTCTGAGACCACTAGTGAAAAATAAAAAATGCACTGATATTACAAGTTTGGTCAACAGATATTAAAATCTGTACTATTTTGTCTAAATAAATTAAAAGATTACATTAAAAACTCAAATCAATCATTTTGTGAATTTAGGCATCACAAAATGAATATCATAATGAAAATTAAAAAGTTGATATCTGCTTAAACATTACATTTAACAGAGCTATTAAATTAAAGTAATAATAAATTCATTTGAAATATTAACTTCAAGTGAGTCTAAGATGACTACAAAGGTCATTTAAACAAATAAACAAATAAATACAGTTTTCTAATAGATTTTTATTAGAAAGACATTTTATACTATTCTATCCCCGATTTCGATAACATGTCTAGTAAATGTAAAAACAAGTGAAATCAACATGCAAAATAAAATATCTAAACGTAAATAAAAAATAAAACAATAAATATATCCAAATATCCCAAATAACGAAAGGAATATTACCAATAACTGTTATGATAATGATATTTTGTGCATCACTAATGCCATAATGGTAATAATAATAATAAAAATAAAACAAAATAAAATAAAGATTAAAAGTAAAAATGTATTTATTTTGTGGTTACACGCTACATGACATTGAAATGCACCAGTGATCATGTGATGCATGCTGGTCCTGCAGGCTTTTTAATCTTGTCTTGACGATGAGGTCATTCTCACAGCCCGATATTACATAAGGTGTAAAAAAAACAAAACCAAACGGTGGGGGAGGGGGGCCCCCCCCGTGGGAGGATGACATCCTCACACATGTATGATGGTTCAAATAGCTTTTATGGCTGCCCTTCAGTCAAGGACACTGGATGATCTTGTCATCGGATGACAGCACTGTATCCTGGCCACAGCTGAGAGTTTGTGGACCTGCCTCCGGCCCTGCGATCGACCGCCATAATTAAGCTATTAATCTCACATCATTAACCTCCGCTGACCAGTTCTTTAATTCATTGCTGTGATATTGCCATTCTGCCTTATGCAAACCTTCTGCTCTCTCCGTTTCTCCTTTTCGTCGGCTCTACTCTGGTGTCTATCATTGAAGGATCATAGCTGGGGACTAACAAAATTACCTCGCAAGTGCCACTCGATTGAGGATACGGTTACTTTTAATTAAAAAGAATCAATTTCTATTCCTGTCAATTTCACTCAGTGACCATATGGACACTTGAAAACACACAATCCAATTTGCCGCCGACCACCCATTCGGCCCTGCCCAGCCCGCCGGGAAAACAATAGCTTGCTTAATTGACTTATAGAGGTGGTTTTCTACATAGCGCTCCAAGATAAAATGTAAAGGGTCCTCATTTGCAAGTGTTTCACAATACCTAAGTGCTCCTTTAACAGTAGGCCATATGTGTGGGTTGTTAAGACAGAATTTTATTTTGTACCAGATATAAAGAATTAGCTCGACTGGGAGAAAAATTAAAGCTTTCTCTTTGACTTTCAGATGGGATTTTAAGGCACCTTCAGTTTTTGCTCAAAGAACTGAATTATCCCAAACCTTCTTGCCATTAGAGAGCAGGGAGCGATAGCACGGAAAAAAGATCGATATATGGACAGATGGCTGCAAGCTGCCTCTCACAACACATAGAGACAAATAGCATCAGAAAAATTCCACTGCAAATGGAAAAAAAATGTAAAAGTAAATTGACAAGTTCAGCTAAATCAGATAAATGCAACAAGACCTTGAAGAAACCTTGTACTAGCACATTTTTAGCAGCATCCTTTAGAAATACAGTATCAAGGCATGTAGGTCCAGTAAGACATTACACAACACTAAAAGTATAGGCCTGTAGTTTCAAGTTGTGATAAACTACTAATTAAACTACATTTTTCAGTAGCGTGACCGTAGGCTGTTTTTAAAAGAGCACCTCTTATGCCCCTTTTTACTCTAGATGTATATCGTCCCTCAGACTGGAAGCAGAAACATGCTGTTTTTGTGCCTGTCTCTTTAAATGCAAATGAGCTGTTTGCTCTCCGCCCCTTTTCCAGAATAGGACTGTGACTTTACAGCTCGTACCTCAGGCCCTGTCCACATGAACGGCCGCAGCTTTTTCTATGCGGTTTGGCCGTTCGTCCACACGCAAATGCATGCACCAGGTCACTGAAACTGAACCTTTTTGAAAACTCCTGCCAGGGTAAAGATTTTCAAAAACTCAAAAACCGGAGATTTTGGCTTGTGACATCGGAGCATGCACCGTTATCTCCGCCTACTGGAAACTTTTCAGGCTTCTGATTGGCCAACATAGCTTTATGGTTGAGATTATATCGCCACCTGTTGGTTGGGAATGCTCTTGACAGTGCTTCATAGCATGCTTTTTTTTTGCGTTCATGTGGACGAGAATTTTTTTAAACAAGGAAAAACTCATGTTTATAACGGTTTATAAAAAATATCCGTGTACATGTGGACATGGTCTCAGATACAGAACACACATCTGAAGCACGCACACAGAAACCGGCTGTCACACAGCATGTGAGTACTAAACTAAGTTATCTTTCATGTCTTATTGCACTTAAACTGTCAAATACACAAGTTTATGTTAAACATTATAAGTTTACACGTGTCTGTGAAGGTAAACAGCTGGGAAAGAAATTGCATTTTTATATTAGATCTGTGTATTAAGTGAGAGCAGTGTAATATACAATACCTATACTTCTATCTATGCTGATAATATGATCCAAACTAAATAAAAACAAACTAAATAAATCACTTTAAGATTACTTTTCTTACTTGAACGCTGCTTTAGATAAACATGGCAGATTGTGTGTGGCACACTCAGGGCAGGGTCTCTGTTAATACGGCAGTGTCCGTCAACAGTCGTGGGTGGGGCTTGTAAAATGTGATGTCACATTTTACAGATCCTGCAAATGGTTTATGATTTATGGGGATTTAAAAAAAGGAGCAGTTGGATGTTTATCATTATAGGGTGGTTGTGTACACCAAGGTTATTATAGTTTTGAATTTTTAAATTTGTTTTACTTTAATATCGTTTTTAAATTTGTTATAAAATTCAGTTTAGTTTTTATTAGTTTCATTCATATTTTTGTTAGTTTTAGTTTAGTTTTTATTTTGTGAACACATTTTTATTTAGTTTTTATATAGTTTAGTTTCAGTTTTAAAGTTTAGCAGAATTAACAGATCACTTCCAGAGCACAGGCCAAAGAAAGACGTAGGCATAATGAGGCAAACATATAGCGACACAAAATTAACGCATGCTGAGATTGATTAGATAGTAAAAGTATACAAATATACGCCACAGAAAGCAGGCATGCCTTTTTTACTTAATTAATCTACACAAGTCTCGCTTAATGTCATATCCAATGATGTGTGTTGAGATATTTAGTATGAAAATAAATGTAGCCTGATTTGGTTATATGTCTTTTCTTATTTAACCATAATCATGATATTGTAACTGTGGTGTCTTGCTCACTTTTCCGTGAACAGCCGTGCATCAATCAAAACTGGGACTAATGAAATTCAATAATAACGGCAATCGCATTTAACAGTAAAGGCTTATATTTAAATGTTCTTTTAATTTATGAAGAATTATAAGCGTGTGTATGATGTGATTTAGCCAATGCACATTTGTTCAAAAGCCTGGCAGAGTGATAAGATGCTAGTCAAAAGTTTTGTGTTGTTTACAGAAAGGATGCGCGTTCTCATCTTTTTTTCTGTTAATTATCATGTTGCGCTGCATGTCTGTTTTTCTTCAAAGCACGAACTTAGAATGACTAATGTTGGTTTGATTGCTTGTGTTACATGATAAAATAAATAATCTTGCTTACCTGATGTAATAGATTTAATGCGAGTGCGGTTCGGGTCGCGGTCTTTGTCAAACGGTTCTCGTCTGGTACAGAATTAAATTAGTGCTGCTGTCAGATAATGGGTTGGTGTTCTGTTAAGTACTGCTGGTGCAAGTTTACCAAACAGGACCCGTGCAGATTTTAAACTGCTTTGCGTCTCTCCGTCAGATAACCCCATGTGCGTGATGCGCCATTACAGGTAGGCTATTTCCCTAAACCTCCACACAGCTCGTATATTTTTCCGCCAAGGGGTGAGAACGTAATGATTACGAAAACGATTATTTATTTTTGATAATTATTATTTTATTTCAGTTAGTTTTTCAATAACTGTTGTTAGTTTAGTTTCGTTTTGACGAATTGTTTTTTAATCAATCGTTTTATCTTAGTTTTTTTTTCGGTTTTCCGAAAATAACCTCGGTGTTCACACACTGCCAGCACACATTTATGTCCAAACAACATGTAAAAGTTAATTTTGCATAATAGGTGCCCTTTAAACAAAATAGCTTTTTAAGCAACAAGCTATTTTTTCGAACAAGCTGGAAGCTATTTTTCTTATACCTCAAAAAAAATTTGTTTTGTAACACTATTGTGTACAAGTTTTTTCAGTCCAGATATTTAAGGTAATGCTCAAACATGCTTACCTACTTTGTTTACGCTCTCTCTCAAATGAAGCGTTGGGAGGTCCAATTCATTTTAGTCTATGGGTTTGTTTAAGTGGTTCTTTTAAATGAACCAGTTCAAAAAATGATATACATTTTTTTTTCAGTACCTATGCTGATACTTCTTTAACAATTTATGTCTTCTTTTTTGTACTGGTATAAAAATAATGCTCCTTTTCATTACATAAACTATGCTGTTTTCAGAGGTCACAAGATAAACACTAGCTAGCACATAGATAGATAGATAGATAGATAGTAGATAGACAGATAGATAGACAGAATAATCTGTGACCTTTGAATTTTGGCATTATTGTCTTGACAAAATTGTCAAGACAGTTACGAATTAGTTGTACCTTCTTTGCACGAAAAGAAAAAAAAAAACGAAGAAAGACCACTTCTTAAAGACCAAAATGACTGAAATAGACTGTTATGTAAACCCTAGACACCACGTCTGGAGGAAGCAGTTATGAAGAAGACTCCAATCAAGCAATCTGGGTGGCTTTAAATCACACAAATGAGACATAACCACCTAAACAAGGCTCGAGGAACAGCCCTCAAGTCTCCTTGCAGGAGCTCCTGTGCAATCGGAGTAATTTTGACTTCTTTGAGAATTCATAATAAGAAAGGGCCTTAATTTTTCATCCGTCTGATTTAGGTAGGCTCTGTTACCATGGTGATCAACGTTCGCGACGCCCCACCCTGTAGTTCTGGCTCCACTGCCCTATAATTCAGAGCGTTGCAAAGCCAGTTCTTTCATGTTTAGCAACTCAACCCTCTCTGATTACAGACAACAACACAAAAAAAGACCATTCGCAGTAGTCAAAATTTAACCTCCCCTCTATTTTTAAAGTTTTATTTGTTTGAACATCTTAAAGTATTTATACCAAAGAAGCATCACCGTAAAGCAGCATCACACTAGGATTTAGGTGTCTGAAACCTTAAGTATAGTCAATACAAGAGCAAAGCTCCCGGAGACTCGTTCTCAAACCATCAACAGCACCTACAGCAGCATGTGATGACAATAATGAGGGTGCTGTGTTAATGCGCTAGACATGAAAATGCAGAACGCTGAACAAAAGACACAAAACTCATGATAGGAATAAGCAAAAAAAAGTGTAAAGTTTGTTGACAGTGTGACAACGACTGTCTTTATTCTGGTTAGGCGTGAAGTCAACATGAAACAGTGCATGTAACCTGTTTTTCATTGGGATGCACTGGTATTAAAATTCAAACCAATCATTATTTTCATGTTATTAGCGATAACTGATAAATAGTCAATATTTAAGTTCTACACTCTTTTAGTCTAAATAAATCAAAAATAAGGCAATCATTTTGTTTGGTTTGTTTAAATGTTTAGTCAATTTAAATTTAGGCATCAAAACATTACAATGTACAGTATGGGAAATAGAGCTGCATTTTCAGATAGACTTAAGACTACATTTAATGGTGTTATTCAATTATCAGTTTCAGACGAATGTTAGATGATAGCAAAGGTAATCTGCATATAAAAACAGGACAAATGAGCATGAACAATTAAATATCCAATGTCATGTTTGATATACCATCCATTTCTGAATTACACAGTAAAACAGGAAAATCAAGGCTGTAAAAACAAATATGTTAAGACGTGGTCACATTAGCAAAATGTCAGCAAAAATACTGTGCAAATTTGTGTGTAAAATTTCAACAAAATTAAATCTAATGCGAAATTCAGATGGGGTACAAAAATCAAAATTCAGACTGTGTACAATCATATTGCAAAGGACTAAATTTTGCCCACAGAATTTCCTTGTACAAAAGTACATGTAAAGGTAAATTGCATCTATCTGGAAGTTATAATAATATTTATATTATATTTTGAGAAATGATTACGAAGACAATTTTTTAGGCATAAACTGCACATGCATTAAGAAAGTCAATTTTGGTTATATGTTCAATTCATGTTTCAAGCTTGTGTTCTGCTAGTGGATTGTGGTGGCATCCCAAAGAAGCACAAAGTCACTTTAATTGACCTTTACATTGACCGTTCCCTGCTAGTGGAAAAAAGAAACAAACAAAAAACTGCTATACGTGTACAGCATGAGACTAATAGCACTTCAGAACACTTACTGTACATAAAGTTGCACTTTTTTAAATTTAATTGCATCTACTGTCTTCATTCATTTGTAAGTCGCTTTGGATAAACATGTCTGCTAAATGAATTATGAAAGTAAAATGAGAAGTGTCTTTCTCAAAAAAAAACAGAAAGACTGAGTTGTACGTTTCAGATTCACTTGAAATCAAAGTACTTCGTTACATTGTTTGGAATACAGTCCCAGACTTACTTTTGCATCAAAGAGCAAGTCTGCGTCATCGAAAGCCGAGGTAGATTTTCAAATCACAAAACTTTGTGTACTTTAAAAGTGGCACAGAATCCAGAGAAAAGCTTCAAGGTTTACCTTTGTCTAGCCACCGCACTCTGATGGCGAGATAACAGAAAGAAAAAGAAATAGGCGACTAATGTCCGCATGCGAGAGGAGAGAGTCCTAATGGAATTACAAACACCGGTGAACAGCGTGGTGCAGACGGGTTCACATTGCATTTAATGGCTCTCTGACCATGCCAGAAATGATCCTTGGCCCCCGCTCGAACCCTGGCACCCAACAACATTGCCATGGTCACTCAACGCGGAGTTCCACCGCTGCTTCTCTCATCTCCTTGGGACGAAACGGGTGTGCCCACGAGAACGTTGCGTCTGATCACGGAAAGCAGCGCTCAAGTCTAAAGCCACGCTCTTTGCTCCTGGAACAGTTTTGTTTGAATTTCGGGGGGTCCTATGGTGCCACGCGAGGAAGCATTAGGGTGTTCGCGCATGCCGCAAACAATGTCAAAGGGATGCACTTCCAAGTTCACACGTACATGAAAAGGCACGGGAAAAATGACTAGGCAGCGGAAGTGTTTGTACTTACTGTCTAGCTGAGGGAGAATTGCTGCAGCCTCAGCAGTACAGAAGACACCTCACCGGGCAGGAGGGCACGGATGTGCAATATTAGCACCATGTTCTAGTTGGCCTGGGGCTCCCTCTCGTCCTCTGCGCTTCCTCTCTCGCTCTCACGCCTTCATAACTAAACCCATGAGGAACCCAGAGACACCACAATTATCATGTGATTCACGTAGGACAAACAGGACGTACACTACTGAATGCGGGCCGTGATGAATTGATGGTCTGTCCTAGGGGCAACAGGTGGAATGAGTAAGCACATGCTCGTTTTTTTTAATCAAAGTAAACTTAAACCCAGTACTCTGCTAGCCGGTGAGCTAATATCAAAAGACAAGAGAGAATGGGGAATTCCCAATAACCACCACCACTAGGTCCCATTAAGAGTATAAAGTGGCTTCGGTACAGAGGCTCTAATCTCCTAAGTGTGGAAGTAATACATTATTAAGCCCCACACATCCCAGTTCCCTAAGGCGAATGCTGCTTTTAATCAGCGCTCACAATATCCGAGGGGTCTAATGGACTGCCAGATAAGGGAATTAGGTTGAAACTGCAGCTGCTCAAATGTAAAGTAATTAACTGTCACGCTAACGTCGTTCTAGGGTTCTGACAAAAGTCGCAAATACATTGAGTGCAATGTGGTATGTGTACAATCAGATACAGTAAATGTCAATGAATGTTTAAAGGACAGTTTATATAGAGATATTTTTTTAATCTTGTCATGTTTTAAAGAAGTACACTTATATTGATATGTTGACTAACATACTAAAGCATGTCAAGTATGATTAGAATTTTAACTGTATCGTGTTATTCAGTATTACAGTAGTTAATATATTATAAAATGCACTAAATTGCAACTACATCACATACAGGTTTCAATAGAAATGACATTAAAATATATTTCAGTTGATCATAAATGCTTGTCAGTACATATCGCAGTACTTCCACATTTCAAAGCCAACAGGGAATTAATCGAATAAATAGAAAGATAAAGGGTCAAACACTCTCAGTTCGCTAATTGGAGTTTTACAAATTTAAACTATAATTCATTTTAATTTAACTGCAATTAACTTGCAATTAAGCGTCCAAAAACATTACGTCTGCCACTTTGACATCAATGCGTTCACTTGTCTGATCTTATCCATTTAATAATGTCCACAGTGTGAGTGGCCGGTGATTTTAACAAGCAGGAATGTGAATAGAACCTAAACAAAAGCTCAAGTCTCTCGCAAGGTGAGAAATACTCAGTTCGCCTGAGGAGGTGTTGACTAACCAATTATTAACACACTGATTTCGGATGCATGTTGGATGCGTGCTGATATGCCTGGCTGCAGTGTTTGCGAGAGAGTGCCAAAAGAAACAATGAACAAACAGATCCTAACAGGGAGGTGTTTAAAGAGTGTTTATTTTTTCATCCAAAAGGCTTTTTGGTAATCTTTCTTGACAAGAGGGTTTGTGTTCTAAAATAACAAGAGACAACGTACATGTTGAGTCATAGCTCAGTTATACCAAAACACCTGGAGGGGTTTCAGCACCACAGCAATTATTCTGGTAATAGGCCTTCACTACCTTTGGAGGCATATCAAATAAGAGCAGTTGATTAGGTCACCAATAGAGAGAGAGGAAAAATTGCTCTTTGAGAATGACCTACATTTGGAAAACACTGGTAGGATTAGCCAACTGATCCACTTTTTAGTCAAAAACCAATAATTTACACCACGCCTGACTTGTTTGTTCGGGCCGGGGTTATGGAGAGAACGAGTAAATAAACTGATAACAGCACAATAGCAGAGCGAACATACACATCATGCAAGATTTACTCAAGGAGCAGTGATATTGCGCAATAAACCCAGATCAAACAACCATCAATCTCATAACGCTGTTGAAAAGTCACGGTTTCGTTTTAGAAAACTAGGCTATACTAGTGTCCATTACTCAAATGTATTGTGCTTTTAGCATGATTCCAGTGGATTATTAAGGATTATGATCTGAATAAGGATCATCATTGAACAAATGCCACTTGCAGTTATTCGTGTGCATCTTTTATCACGTGAGATCACATAAATACTGACATTTATGCTCAAAAGCTCATACTTACAGATAGCTTTCTCAAAAATGTGAATTGGGCAGAAGTAGCAAGAGGCAAAAGAACAAAAATGTACACAACTGCAAGGATGCTTGAGACAATGTCAGTCATTTCACCCTAAAAGCAAAAGAAAGTTTTTTTTCGGAATAAAGCAACTGAAAGCAAATTTAGCAACATGAATAGAAATTTTCTATGGAATTTTGTCATAAAATTAAGCACACATACCCTTAAATTCCATAATTAAAGCAAAATACTGAAAATCATACCCAAATACAAAAATACATGAATCCATCCTGTCCGACAGCAAAGATTTATTAATTAAATATGCTAGATAGGACGTCCTATTTGACATATTTTTTTACAAATCAGGTCTCAATTTTATAGTTGGTGTTTGTTTACATTTTAATTCCTTTGAGGAAAAGCTGAATTTTTATCAGCATGCCATGACCCATCTCAGTGTCACATGCTCCTTCAGAAAGTCATTCTAATATGCGGATTTGTGGCTCCAGAGAACCTTGATTATAAGAATGGTTATATTCTAACATTGTAAATCTTCATTGTCACTTTTTGGTTGATCAATTTAATGCATCTTGGCTGAATAAAATAAATGTTTTTTTTCTTCTTCAGTCCTTTTTTACTGACCTTTAACTGGTAGACAATACAAACTCAGACATTACCCTACAGATCAATCCGTGACTAGCAATTTTGCATTGTGACATGATAATGTGTCATCGATTCGTGACTAAGAAAAATGTTCATTACTCTGCAGCCTCTGCAGAGAGTCTCATTAGTGTGAACGAACCAGGAATCTCGTCTTAGGTCCACTGTGTTCCTACCATCAAGGATAAATAAACACTTCTCTCCTTGACACTCTTTAGGCACATCTCCTTCCAACCGCTCTGACGCCAGTGATTGCTTTTCCCTTAATGGCCCATCCAGAGATAAAGACAACAGGAGATCTATGGCAGGGCCTTGTGTAGACAACCTTATTTGACGTCTTTAGGGAAGATAAAGCTCAGTCCTTACAACAAGACCTGTGTTGAAGAAAATTGTCTGACACCATAAACAGCACGGGCCACAGCTCCTGGTTTAGCCTGGTCTGTGATTTCGACTACAGTGCTGATGTTCAAGTTTAATCTTTCATACTTTGACAAGTTTATAAAACATATGACCCAAGAGAAAGTCTTAGATAACTGAGAGCAAACAGGAAACGGTAAATCTGATGAAATCAAATAGAAGTGGAAGGTAAGCAAATTACTTGGTGCTACACTTCATGTGGGAAACGGTTTCTCTTGACATAAAGGTCTGCACTGCAAAATAACAACAACAACATGCTCCAGTTCAGCTTATAACATCCTTTTGTGCTCACAAGCTTACTGATAAACAACTCTTTTCATTGATAAAGTGGCAACATCTAGCAAATGTAAATTAGCAAATAATGTCAAAAACAATGCAAAACAAATGAGCATTTTTTGAGGGAAATGTTTGTGCTAAAACATACCACCCACAATCCCAGAATAGTTTGACATTTTGTAAATTATAGTACATTTTAGAGTTTTAATTTTCACATTTTTAGACCAAACAGTTAAGAATACAATCAGTCGGTATCATATTTCTCAATTTCACTGGCATAGTCTGCCTGTCATGTAAACTCTTCATGCATGCTTATATCTCCATAAAAGTTTCTTTGTTTAACCTTAAGTATGACATTAACCCTCAGTACAGTGTGATGGAATGTATACTATGACTCACATGACAAAATAAATGTATCGCTTGAGTATTGGACCACTCACAGTCCAGGGCTTTACAGTGCAACCATTTCAGTCGCATTTGCGACTGAAAACTGCTGCATGCGACTATGAAATAGTATTTAGGAGCACCTGTGCGACTGACCTGATCAGCATTATTTGTGTTTGCGCTGAGGGAGCTTCAAAGGTTCTAGCGAACTTACGTGTTTCTGCAGCGTTGAGTAATACATCACAGACATATCCTCTCATTATAAAAAACAAAGTGTTGACGGGGTGTAAATAAAAAATTCATTGTGCAGTGTAGAGAGCTTCATCGATTATAACGGAACTTTGTGAGATCGCAATGAACTAAGATGAGCGACAGCTTTTAATGATTTTTAAGGGAGTTTGCAAATGTGATATTGATTTAAACAACAGTTCTTAAACAAAAGTTAGATGAAGTGACCTCTATTGTCTGAAACGCACCACATTGCCTTATTTTGCTCTATTTTCGTCAACGCAAAAGTTTCAAACAAAGTAACAGCTGAGCCGCTGCGCATCTCCATTCAAACACAGCAGTGATTCGTTTTTGAATGAACTGCGTTTTTAAACGAATCTAATGAGACAATGATTCGATTACCCATTCATAAAGACAGTCACACACTTCGTTCCTGAATGAATCAGCCGTTAGAACAAATCAATTGAATGAATGATTCATTGATAAAATCAGTGACTTGCCACCACCTACTGGCAGTTTTAATTTAATTTTACAAGTATCTTTTCTGTTATTTAAATCATTTAATATTTCTGTTTTCAAAATGTTATATTTAAAAAATTTATCTCAACATGAATTTATTAATTTAATTGCAATCATGCGACCTCTGAGCCTCATTAAATGTCTGAAAATACACCTACAAGCCACTTGTGTGTTCTTTTGTCCCATCTCTGTAGCACAAATTTATTTCTTAAATACTGATTTAATTTTATTGGTAACATTCTTATTCTACTTGTTTTTATTCTACTTGTTTTATTCTGTTGTTTTAATTAAAAATAAAAAGAAGCTTATAAATATAATTTTTTGAATTTGACAAAAGATGACATACTTTTAATAAAGTTAACAAAATTCCCTCGGAGCCAATTCCACCTCGAATGGTAAGGTCAATTTTTTTATTCGAGAATGAGAAGGATTAAAGGTACCATGCTCCGAATTGTCTTTTACTATAGCACAAGCGCTCCTAAAAAGAACAGTAAGCGTAGAGCCCTGAGTACACGTGAGACGTAAACAGAAGAGCCATCTTTAAGGTCTCTTTTGTGAGTGGATGACCAAACGTTCCCTCAGTCCTTTCCATCATGATGTGAGCCTGCAATCACATTTGACTCTTAGATAGATGGCATCAGATGTGGTGACAGCTCAGTCATTTATTCAGTATAAATGCCAATAAAAAGGAGCAAAAGCTCTCTGAATAAGACATAACCAGGAGATTTACTGTCATATTTTGAAGATTACCAAAAGGCTTCTCATTCCTTCCTGCAGCCACAAATCAATCGCAGAGTAATTCAACAGAAATGAGATGTACTACACGCACAGCGAAACACACACTAAAGAAACGCTTGGCGTGGAATTCGCTGTTGAGTTATTATTGATGTCACAGCATGAAGCAAAGTTGCAAATATATTGTGCAAAGAGGTTTCGTGAACAAAAAAATAATTTATCTTATGACAATGCCAGATATGACCCAAGATACATGACCTCACACAGTGGGGCTTGAATAGATGTGACTGGATAAGTACTAAAGACTGTTGTAAGCAAAAGCTACATGAAATTGGACTCTGAAGTTGGACTATGGTTATTAGATGAATTATCTAAAGGTTCTGGCTAGCACTTCAACCTCCAATTACTTCTTAACTAAAAAACAAACAAACATACAATCACAAAAATATACCAAGAGATAAAGAGTCAACTACACGCTTGATGTACAACAGGATATTTTTACTAAAGACTGCAAAGAATCTCAGTTGACTATAAACCTGGAGTTGAACACAAAACGAGCTCAACCAAAGTCAACAGCACTACGTATACAACAAAGAAACACAATGCCTCTGGATCTCCCACAGCCTGCTAAGTTTACCCTCAGCATCGGCACCGGTGCTCAATCCACACAAACAAACAGAAGGCATGTCAACAGAGACACCTGAATCAATACTGCCGGAGACTGAATAAGCACATCTTGACAATGAAACACTTCATTAGAACAAAATGCCTCTTAAATATGGAATCTGACATTTTTTTAAAGTAAAGTAGTTTTCATGTGAATACTACTGTTGGGCTATATGCTCCAGCCATTTCGTCCTATTGTCAGCCTGTGAGATCGCCGATACATGATATTATCATGCTAATTTATTTAATTATTTACTTCGTTTCATAGCCGGAGAGTGAACCAATTTCAGGGTAAGGCTAAAAAAGCCAAATGTTAGTGCATTCTATTAACTAAATATATAAAATATTTTTAATATGACTGAATTTGTATTTACCATCTAAATTTTTATAGAAACTGTAGTGACTGTATGCTTATATTTCCTCAGTTATCCAACAGGCAACTACATAAACGAGCACAGAACATTTACATTACCAAAATCATACTCGCAAAGCTTCACATTGTTTATGATCAAATATCTTATACTGACATCGCACGTGCATCTGCAATTGTTGTTTATAATGAAGGAATTCTGAGAGGGCGATTCCGTCCATGATCTCGCACTCAACATAAAAACTCTAGTGCTCGTGAGGACTTACTCTGAATGATCGGTCCACTGCACATTCATAAACTCAACTGATTTTGTGTGCTTTGGTTATAATGCGGCAAAACACGTAAAAGAAATATGATGGAACAAACAAGCCACAGGCGTTATCTCCGACTATCGTCGATACACTAAACGTCTATTGGCACAAAATCTAGTGAATACTCATAACAATTAGTCAAAAACATATCTGGACACATAATTTAACCCTAAATCAAGAGAAAGTAGAAAGAAATAATAGTTTGCTTTAAAAAATTCAGCTTCTTTTCAGGACCATTGAATAGTATATATATTTTTATTGTGACGTTAGTAAAAAGATTTTAATGTGACTTACCCAAATGTCCGTCATTGGCCAAAAGTTCAAGCTGCCTGGTCATTGAATTACATTCTTTGAGCAAAACTCATTGAATAAATGTAGGAGATTAAAAACAGTCCTTTAAGAAGGAACGTTTCCTCTAGAAAGAGATATTTCACTTATGAAAAATCATCAACACCACGTCCTCCATCACTGTTGAAGACACAGCATGAGAGCGAGAGCTGCAAAGTTGAACAGCCATCTGAAAACTAAGACCTTATCAATCTTCAGACAAGTGACTCTAAAGGGAGTAGCAGAGAATGGCATAAAGCCTGATGTTAGCAACTACAAACGCAGGTGGCTTTCTTCAATTCTCCAGTCCAGCTCTGAAACACAATCCTTTGTAGAAGCTCAGGTGGGACAAGAATTTGGTTCACAATACTGGTTTTCTGGTCACGGTTTGCGAAAAATAGCTCTTGATAATGTGCCAACGTTCTCCTTTACTGGAAGCAATGCAAGACCCTTTGTTTTCTGAGGGCGTAAGTCCTTCACCGTGTTAAGACAAAGATGGGATTAACCGTAGGAGGCCTGTTAGCATACACTGCACCAATTTTTAGTTGAGGAACATTCTAAAGGATGAAAACCGGAGGATCGCCATGGGAAAACAGGTTAACCTGGGAGTCATTATCTCCTCTAATTACGCAGTAAATAAGGCAAATGAGTTTTCACAGGTACAACTCATCCATTTACACAGCTGGATATGAAGATCAGGCAGTGGAGGAACACCTTGTCAGGTTTTAGGTTGACTCAAGGACTCGCAAACAAGCAAATTTCATAGTCAAACTGCCATTCATTCTGCAAACTACGCCAAACTTCTGCTTCCTGCCGAGCAAGTCCTACAGGTGTGGGCAAGCTGCGGATGCATCTCACTGTGTGGTCCGCTGCCTTTCTCTCTTTCCGTCTCTCAGCTCAACAACAGACAGCTGTGACAGATGGAGCCATATCCCCATCGGTCTTGTGAGGCTCCGGATTTAAAATGTAAAAGAGCAAGCAGCGATTGGGAGGAGGAAGAGGCGATGTCACAGGGCAGCAGACGTCAGGGACGGCTGCCATGAGAGCACAAGGCTAACTCAAGCACTAACAGACTTCCCGTCCAAGACAAACCAACAAACCGCAGACTGGCGAGGTGGCAAGTGGCTGCTTCTTGAACATGCCTATAACCAGGGGACAGAATTTAAATGAGGCCCGGCTACCAAGAAGTTGGCAGATCAGACTCGATATGGGTTATTAGCTGCCTTTCTGAAGAGAAAACAACATGGAGGCAAGCTGGGCAGCTCCATTAGTATTCAGGGGTGAATCATACAAACCTGTAGTGTTGCTTCCCACCGGTGAGAGAGACAGGTAAGGGGACGTGTTCTGTTCCCTTAATTCATGCAGATGAAGTCATTAGTTTATTTCGCTCTAACTTGGCGATGGTTTTAACTAATGGGGCAGTGCACAGCGAAGCTGAGAGGAAGAAGAGAGGGATTAGCCTGATAGTTGCTTTTCACTGAAACTCTCCACAGCATAAAGGGTTTCTCTGACAGCTTGTGACTCACTTTGACCGCGACAGGCAAATTACCCAGGGTTTCACTTGAAAGGAACGAGATCAAAAGAGCCACCATGGCATCCGTCTCCAAAGCAGAGTCAATGTGCTTTTCTGCAAAATGGGTTTATACTGCCACTCTGTTTCCCTCCCCATCAGTGCTATATAAGAATTGAAGGACCGCTTTGAGACAAAAGGTGAAACCTCTCACTTAAATTATAATAACAGCTACAAAAAGAACAACCTGCCAATTGAATTTGAGCTGATGTACTCCAAAAAAGTCAGATGTGATTGAGGAACAACAGTACGAGACAAGATTAATCAATATACCACTAAAATGTGCACTTGGTTGGCAAGAAAAGCCATTGAACCACAACCACAAATAACTTTGAGGTGCACATCATGTCCATTAGGGATGGGACACAAAGGTTGACTACTGATAACCCTTACCCTAGATTTGTTTTTTGAGCACACTGGCCCTGCTCCTCAAGGAAAAAAAATATTTCTAAAATCCATGTCTTAAGACGCTGCCCTGCAGAGTTTAGCTCCAATCCTAAATAAACACACCTGAAGCAGCTAATCAAACTCTTATAGGCATACTAGAAACTTCCAGGCAAATGTGTTGTGGGCAGTTGGAGGAAACTTCAGCGGACATTTGCTCTCCATGCTCAGTTTGACACCCCTGTCAGCCTTTTTTTCTGAAAATAAGAATGCGGAAAATACGTCCACACGGGTCACGTAACCCAGATAGTCCAGGTAATTACACCGGACAGATAGATTTTTAAAAATTATAGTTTTTTATAATGCTGTGCTCACAGAGAGCCCATAGCAGCCTTACAATTTCAATTTAAACTTACCAGTTATATTCTTTATATTATTATTACTAAAAATTGTTGTTAGTGTCGTTTGTTAATACTACTACTATTATTATTATTATTATTACTATTTGTCCTCTTCTTGATCCTCCAAACTCCCCCTTGTTCCTGATGAATGAGTTTATTGTTAATATTGTTATTATTGCTTCTATTACTAATTACTAATTAATAATATTATTATTGCTATTTGTCATCTTCCTCATCCTCCAACTTTCCCCTCATTTCTGATGACTGGAGTCCCTTATTTTTTATTATTATTGTTATTATTATTACTATTATTACTTATCACCTTCCTCATCCTCCATCCTCTGATTTTTGTTATTAATGATATTATTATCATCATTGTTTTCTACATTGTATGTCGGTTGACTTTTCTACATGTTCGTTGTTAGAGCGTCCAACCCCCTACACGTTAAACGTACACAAATCTGTTGCGTAGTGCATGTTTTGTTTACCTTGGTTATTTTGTATTTGATTTGTCATATAAATAAAATATATATAAATAGTTTTTAATCAGTATCTCAAAGATAGATTCTGCTTAATATTTCACCTTGAAGACCTCAGTGTTGTCGGTAAAGGGGTGACCGTCTGTTTAGTTGACAGCTGACATCTGACAACATCCTCCCTATTTTCAGTTTGAGATGCTGTGAATCTTGAGGGTGAACACTATTTCACATCTCAGCCATTACCTGGCAAAAATAGAAATCCTTCCATCTGCTTGGCCGAGACATGTCAGCACTGTAATGTGTCGCATGAAATAGATGGTCCGGATCCTGACATAAAATCCATCTTGTTTAGGTCATCCATCTACTGCTTCACTATCTATCTTCCGCCTCTTCCACACTGTCTAGACCTTCTTTTCCCACTTGGTGCTCTTCGATTTTCACCCTTCTGCACTCACTGCTACATACACCCACCCCCCTCACCCCCCGCTGTGGCTGCAGGGTGGATGTACCTGCAGTAAAAACAGTTCTCAGACTATCAATTACCTCTTCAACAGACACGCAATGTTGGCCCCCATCTCAAACAGGTTCTGCAGCTCTGCCAACAGAACAACATGCACAGACTCATGTTGAAGCAAACACAGTTCATGAGAAACACCCACATTTGCTTATGAACACCAGGTTGTTTGCATCACTGCACTATGTACATATACTGCATGTAAAAAAAATTGTCAAGGTAGGACAACTCCATTGTATAAAATAAATGAACAAGAATGCAGATATGTGAGCTGAAGCAAATAAATGTGTCACCGGACACCCTTTGTTTGGGGTTTTTCAATGGACATAACATGAGAGTTGCTGCCAGAGGGACCAAGTAAGTAAAAAAAAAAACCCAGCTCCTGTCAGGCCAAGAAATGACCGAGATGTCTTTGTGTCACACTGAGATTTTAGTTCTCAGAGACAGGGATTTGTCCACATCCCAACTATGTTGTTCACATGGTTTAGTGTCAAAATGTCAATGTTCATTAGGATCTGATTATCCAGTAGTGTTTGAGGACGCCACATGTCAGTAAGTGACAGAATCCCACCCATCAACATAAACGACATCTTGTCTAATCCTTATTCAGTTCAAAATGGAATAAATTATTTTAAAAAAGGAGTACAAATGCAGAAGTCAGAATCAAATGTAAATATGATACCCAAAGATATCAAACTATAAAATAAAAGCAATACAAATGCTACAAGTCTTCTTTTTCATACTGTAGGTGAATGAGTCAACAGCATGGCATCCATTTCTGTTTGGACCCATTTACTTATTAAAAAAAGCATTTCCACACACTATTTGATATGCCCTCTTCATGATAAACTTTTACAATATATAATTATATATAATATATTAGAGAAGATATATATATAATAACTATATATATATATCATTTTTTTCCACCTTGGGTTACATAAATTTAAAAAAAATGTCCTAAAGGGTAAAATAAGGTTTTTAAAAAGATTTTTCGAGTTTAGGACGACCTCTAAAGCCAAGATCTCTAAAGCACTTATTTAAGCATATGATTCCGCTTTCAATACCAAGTCTAGCTGACCAGGTCTTGAGATTTAGATGTTTGCTTTCTTTTCATATTATAGTTGTGTTCCTCACAATTCCCATCTACTCACTAACAACTTGCCAGGAAAATTAGCTAAATCTAGGGCTGTGACGGTATGGGATTTTTTCTTACGTTAAAGAAGCAAAAAACCACGCGGTTTGGCGGTTTATCATGGAATTTACATGGAAACAAACTAAGGATTAGCAATCCCTTTAGCAAGCCAAGTCCGTCTGCTGGTTTTTGAGTGTGGGATGTTTTAGCTAAGATAAGATTCATGGAGGGCACTGAGCTGAAAACACAACAATACTGTTCATCATGAATTGCATTGTGGGAGAATTCCGTTATTAATCCTCTCCAGTACATTCATCCAACGCACGCCATCTGTCGGGTATGGCACCTTTGCACAAAACGCTCTCCTAAATTGTGAAACAATTTCGCGTTCCTAGAGGCGAAAAGTGTTTGTTAAGGTAAATGATGTGAGGTTTTTGTTGTCAGATGCCGTTGCCTCAAGATATAATTCATACCCAGAGATAGCGAAAACGGAAAATAAAGACATCATGGTAACGAAATTAATTAATTCTCATTCGCATATCCAAAACAAGTCATCACATTCCGGGGATCTTGCTGTGCAAAGCATTTTGGGGATGGGAGGAGGATGACTAAAGCAGGGGAAAGAGCCACTCATCATGAAAACTAATGCTGTTGATACCTAATGACATTGCTGTTGCACGGTCGGGGTTGGGGGTGAATTCAATTGTCTAGCAAAGAAATGAAATGTTTTCTCGTTCACAAACAGAGCGTCATATACCCTAAAGGTAATATAAAGCAAATGAACAAACAGCTCTGACAGGTATTATCCTCACACTATTATTAGTTGTGGCTCCCGAGGTGTGCGTGCTTTGGCCAGTATTGTCTACACCTCTAATAATGGTGTTGGGTTTGAAAAAGCGTCAGAAAATTTTGTTCAGCAAACCTCCTAAAGGCTTTGCCTTATTCAAAGACTCCTTGCATCGCTTTGTGACAGCTGCAATTATTCACAACAGAGATCAAATAAAAAATACGAAAAGTATAGCAAGTGTTAGATTTATAAAGCTTTCTATTAATAACACCCCAGCCAAAAGTTAAGGGACATGAAAACCTACATATTTACATACAATCTATTTCTGACGCAACGTTTGCCTCTGCCATGACGAAATTGCAAAGTATTAACAGTTCAGAGGTCCACTCAAACCCCTTAAAGTCTCTAGTCATGCAAAGACCTGGGATTATCACCGACGGACCACTCCCTGACTGTTATTACAAACATTTAGACTCCGCCAAATGGAGGTGTTTCAATCAGCACGTCCATAAGATGATTTAGGAGCAAAATTAGTTCCTGTGTCCGCAGGGTAATGTCCTCTTCATATCATTTGTGCGGTTATTTCAGATCCATCTCTCATAATATTAAATGTGTCATAAAATTTAATTTGTACTCTTAATAGCGGATTTGACTTTTGCTGTTTGGATTAATATTAACAGGCGTAAAATACGGATATTTGAGTGGTGAGCACTTGGAGTTAGAGATGCATGTTTGTGAATGCTAATTACTGCAAGGCTCTCAAAGAGAAATTATTTGAACAATAGAGGTAATCACACTCTATTCAATGAAGTGTCGGTGACAAAAAGAGGAGCTTTACTCTAAACAAAAGGCACCGTCTTTAAACAAAGCATTCTTTAAAGTGCCCCTATTATGCCATCTTTAAGGTTCCTAATATTATTTGTGAGTCTCCTACAAAAGGTTTACATGCATGCAATGTCAAAAAACACTTTAGTTTTCTCATAATATACATTTAATTTCACCTCATTTCTAAAAGATTCGTAAACGACTCGTGCGAAGCAGTTCAAAGAATCAGTCTCTCTAAACCCTCCTTTTCTGTGAGCCCTCACTGCTGTGATTGGTCAGATGGCGCAGTCCTTTGTGATTGGTCCAGAGACGTAGAGATTGAGGAGCGTCTCTGTAGAGATTGGCTCTGGATAGGTCTACCGCGTACAGCGCGTGTCAGAAACGAAATGCCCATTGCCATGATGGAGTGACAGGCCTGGAGACTTGTCAATACATAGAAAAAATGGTATGGATTATACCTTACCAATTTGAGCCGGAGTCTTGCTTATGAACCGTTGAAGCGATCGAACCGAGAGACTGATTCGCACACTCTTAAGTGTGACTTTCTCCTCCTGTAAGTGTCAAGTGTTCCAAGTTTTGTGGTGTAATATAAGATGTGTAAAACAATTTACTCTCACACGTATGAATACAGCGTCTTCTCGACATGATGCTAACCACACGGATATTTTACTGTGTTTGTGGGTGGGCAAGTTGGCGACATAGAATGTGGGCAGACATTATGCAAATGTGTTCCTTCGTGACGTAGACCGAACAGAATAAGATTCAAATTCCTGATGATTCGTTTAGGCGATTGCGAGCCGACTTTTTTTTTGATAGACAATACCTTTATTTATCATGCACTGTCGGCTTCACAACTTTGCAGATAGTTTATGTTCGCATACAGCTACATGACACACTGCATGAAAGGTAATATTCGAAAAGGCATAATAGTGTGTGGCTAATCAGTAAACTATGAGGTCAGTGTTACTACAGTTGTGATGTTTCTCAAATCCAAATGTAGCCCTTAGATCTCACATGCACCATTCCAGCCCTGTCTGAGCACATCACTGGAGCAAAACTGCACCATCTCACTGTGGCTGCCAGGGACAGTAACCAATAATGTATGACAGGACTCAATAATAAGGACAGCCTGCTGGCCCGAGGTCAGTGAGAGAGTGTTTTGGGCCAGTTGATGGAAAAGGCACTTGGCTCTATTGGATAATAATAATAATAATAAAACAATCAGCAAAATGTTGGACTGTGTGCCAAAAGTATTTATAAATAGCTTTCATGGATATATTATAGCTGTATAATTTCTAGCTGTTGAAAATAAATTAAAAAAATAAATAAATAAACATTGACATTAATAAAAATGATAAATTAATAAATAAAAATTGCTTTTGTTTAAGAAACAAAAAAAGTATTATTTACTATTTATGAAAAATATAAGTTTTTCTGGAACACACACAAAAAAAGTATCTTCTCACAAAAAATCTCAAACACTCACGGTTCCTCATTTCCCAAAGATTCCCTCCATATCCCAGAGATTCACTGAATGACTATGACGATACCGTCATGACCCACTAGACTTTCTCTCAATAGACAAACCATGAAAAAAATGTGGCACGCTGAATAAGAAACTCTCAAGTGATCATTAATGACACAAGATGTATAAATAACAAGGAATTTCTTTAAATGTATGCCAGATATCACACAGCACACGTTTATATAAACCAGCTAAATGAAGAGGAAAATCTATTCCACTGTCATTTCAATGTCCCTCATCTGGGAAAACCGGTTTACATTATTTGTTTTAGGTTACAGTCATAGCAAAGATAAATACATTTAATTATACAAAATTATCGTTCTAATAAGACTTCAATTACACTTATTCAACTACACTTTACTCATATAAAACCTATTTCAAAGTTGCACTACAACATTTTTTAAATAATCTGACATTTCAGTGGGACCAGCAAATGAATTTATTCTAAATAAAATAACAACACTGATGTTATTCCACCCAAAGCTTAAACTGCCACCTTCAAACACAGAAAAATGTCACCACAAGAACATTATTTGTCATGTTGTTTGTTGAGGCCTTCGCTCTTTGGTGTGATCCCACACTTTACTGAGAAGAGCAGCTGGCGACACGACTGTGACAGAGTTGTAAAAGAAGAATTTCAGGTCACTAGCCTGTTTGTGGGAGGTCAAGAGTGACCGACGAGGGGGTCGGCCACTACCGATAAGACCAAAAACTCCTGTTGGGCTCCTGTTTTTTATTTTTTATGCAGAGGTGGGCAGAAGTAGATGCAAAGATCAGAGTAGTTGTGATTCAAGAAACCTTTCCTTTAAAAAGCTTTTATCAGGCTCTGTTCTCCAACCCCCGCCCCATTTAAGAGTTGCAAGTTTGTGCCGGTGAATGATTAACAAGCGTGAGAGAGAGTAATGGTTCAAATTTTGCACAACTTTGAGAGAGCAACTCTCGGTTCTCTGAGGCACAGCCCCAGGAGGTCTCAGCTTTTCATGATAAACAAAGCGAGACAGACGTGCTATCTTTACACTCTGTTCCCTTCCCAACTTTCCACCTTCAGAAAACTAAGAGAGAAAGAAGCCACTGGAAGCACCTTTTTTCCTGATAAAGAAGCACCCAAAGTTGAGCAAGGAACCCTCACTTTGCTCGTTGTATTGAGCTACCGCACACAGGTAAAAGAGCCAAACGTACATTAATTTCACAGGGATGTTTTTTTAAAATGGTCCCGACTTTCATAAAATATATCTCAAGCAGACACAATTTTCATCCGTCTCCAATAACGTCTGGAGTTATGAGGGAGACAGCTATTTCAACAACGTTACAACTCACAACAAAGCCTATAATTTTCTTCTGTCACCTTTAATCAATGGTGTAGTCTCTCCTACTGGCCAAAAAAAAAAAAAAGGAAACTCGTCGGGCCAGAAACCATCCAGAAAGTTAAGACAGGATCAGGCAGGAAAATAAAGACAACTAAGACAACTGGAAAAACGGGTCGTTTGGGCCGAGACTTCATGTGGTCACACAGCGGGTTATATCAGTGGTAGCTAGGGGACACTCCACGGCTATTCAATTACTGAACCCCCCCCCCCCCCAAAGGAGGACTCTCACCAGACAGAGGCAATGTGCCAAAGAGGTAGCCAATAGAGTCAAAGTAAAAGTATTGTTTTGGTTTAACAAGTGACAATAAAAGGACAAAAAGAGAGAGGGAAAAAAGTCCTTTGGGAGGAGCAGAAGAAAACCTCAATAGTGGAACAAAGTTAAGGGATTACTTACTCACTTTAGGCAAGTGCATTTTAAAAATTACCAGTGTAAGAGAAGAAAAAAGTGATCTATGTACTTTTCATTCAATATATATTTTTTTTTTTGTTGTAAAAAAACAACAAAAAAACAACAACGATATAACTTAGATTACTGCAAGTGTTGATTTAACTTACCCATTACAATATGAAAATTAAAAAATATCCAGAGGAAATGTGAGAGAAAGTAATCCTTTACTTAAATCCTGAATGTTTCCTTCTTCCCTCGACTGTTATCCCCAAGAGTGATCACCACAATATTCAAATCCTTACACACGTATCATCCAGGTGGGGAGATCCTTGTTAACGGTTTCAAGTGGAACAGACGACACAGAGCTTTTTTCCCCTTGATATTCAATCCAGTAAGTGTATAACTGACATCAAACGAGTTGTGTCTTTCTCCACAGTTCATACATGTTAACTTGTTTCAGTAGTTTCCCCAGTGGTGTGGTAAAACTCTTGTTGATTGTGGAGAGAGTTGATTGTAGTCCTTCCTGAGGGAAGCTTCTTCACACACTGTGAGCTGTGAGTGGGCGTCAGTCTGGGTGGAGCCAGTGTGATGTCAGAACAGGGGCTCTCGGAGTACTTTCCTGGCAAATGGGCTAAAGGATTGTTTTTACTCACCTGTGTGCAAAGGTTGTACGTGCGTGCCCATGTGTTCACGACTCATCAGGAAACTTGCCGGGACTTAAATGTTAATGATTAATTATGTTACGATGGAATCATGATTTAATACACTTATGTTATGTGGAGAGAATTTGGATATAAAATCCTATGCCTGAAGTTTAAATTGGGTCAACAGTTTAAGATAAACTGCTACAAAAAAAATAAATAATGAATGAATGTTTCTTACACATGACGACAAAAGTAATGCACTTAAAAACCTATTTAAATGTTAAGAAAGAAAGAAAGAAAGAAAAAGAAAAATAATAATCCAAAGACACTAGTTTAAAGAAGATAGTATGAACAAATAAAGAGTGAAAGATAAGAGAGAAAGCGAAAACCAGACAGTGGAAAAAAGAAAGAAAAGATGAATCAAACAAACATAATACCCCTAACCAATAGAAAGAAAGAAAGAAAGAAAGAACAAGACAACAATTAAATTTAAGAGAAAGGGAATACCGAACAAGTCAAATGAAGAAAGGGCGAATTATAGAATAAAAGAAACAGCAAAATAAAAAAAGAAAGAGCGAAAGAATCAGCAAAAGAAAGGGTGAAGGAAAGAACAGAAAATAACATATAAACAACCAAAAGAGCAAACAGGCAAACAAGCATGACACAAAACTCAAAAGAATGAAAAACAGAATAAGTGAATGAAGAAATTAATGGAAGAAAGAGTGAAAAAGAGTAGAAGAAAAAAAAACAGATAAACAAATAAAAGACTCAAAACAACGGTTGTTTACGTTTAATTCTAATAAGTGTAAGGTTATAGTATCAAATCTGTCAGTTTCCAGGACAGAAAATCATTGCTGGAAAGCTTAAGCAGTGATTCCCACACAGAATTCCGTTTAATGTCCTAATCTGACAGCAATTCTTATTAGATTTCAGTGAACCTCAGTGGAACATTTCTACCCCTGCACGGCTAATGTAACACTAAAAAGTCATATACAAATGATGAAACACATGAGAAACATCCTATGCATTCTATTGAATTTACCACATAATGTTTACAAATGACACAGAGGTTGGGCTACAAATAATCCTTATCCATCATCATAGGGACTAGGTTATAATATCCTAAATCTGTCACAGTCTATTTTTATTGGAGATACTTGTTTTCATTTCACGGGTAATTATATAGATGCATTACATTCCATTTGTGCATGTAGACTAAATATTGACATGACATAATCAATAATACAATTTCCATTGCTTCAAAATGACTGTATCTAGCATAACCTACATTACCTCTGAGTAGCTTAAAGGAATAGTTCACCCAAAAAAAATGAGATTTCTGTCACCATTTACTCACCCTCAATGCCATTCCAAACCTGCATGACTTACCTTCTTCTGGGAAACACAAAGGAAGATATTTTGAAGAATGTTTTGACTGCTTTTGGACCCCACTGACTTTCATTGTATGGACAAAAAAAAAGAACAAGAAAAGGAAAATTGCACTCAGACTAACTTGAAACATCCTTAAGAAGACATTAAAACTATTCTCACAACACATTTCTCACTTCTGCCTCTTGTCACGTGAACAATGCCTCCGGATAAGAAACCAGGACAAGGTATCGCTCTGAGAGTTTCAGGCTCCTCTGGAGGAGAGACATTGTGAACATTAGAGACTGCTTTCTAGGGCATAATTACACTTATATCCACAATGGTCCCTCCGCTGCACCACCCCCAGAGAAAACCCAGGCACACTGTATCTGCGTGGCGTCTTCACTACTGCAAACCACCACAATGTCAAAAAAGGGAAAGCGGTTTCTATTCATCCTCCATGCGTGCTGGTGAAGCGGCTAGAGGGCGAACCGCGGGGTGACCGAAGAAAGAGGTTAAGAATACCATGCCACACCTGTTGCCCTTCCTGCCCCACTTTCTCCGAGGGCTTTTCAACCATCACATGGCAAGATAAAAGAATGACTGAAATAGCCCGCAGGCTACAGCCTGGCCCCGTGAGCCGTTAATTTCAGCGGACGACCGTTTGAAACAGCTTTAGCTTTTACGATGAAGTCGTTAGTGCAGACGGAGAGCCCAGCACAGCTGTCAATTACTTAATACCCACCAGCGCCCTCCCTGTAATTTAAATCAATTTACTGACACCTTACCCACAATTCCAGTGTTCAGATGGGTTACTCTACCAACAGGGCAACCCAATTGTGCTTTCTAAGAGAGCTCACATGAGACACAAGAGCTGGGCAATGGATCACTGGAAAGGTTCCCAAAGCTTTGTATGGAATGTTAATAGTTCTGACCAAATGAAGTACCAAACAACAAAACAAACCACATATTCATGGAGATTCATGAACTGCACTGAATGATAATTATCTAACCCTTTCTCCGAATCTTAATTCACATGGGAGACATTTGCCCTGTTCCAAAACCTCATTTTAGGCAGCATTCTGTATACTTTGTGAAAACAGCAAGATCAACTTGCAAGCTGCATTGAAAAAAACATCTATAGGCTAAATAAAATAAAAAATCTGAAATGTCTGATGCAAGAGAAATTAAAATAACAATTGGTTCATAAAGTACTAAAAAGTATCAATAAAAATAGGTCAGTTTAATTAGAAATTGGATATTTTACTTCATAAGTGCATGCTATAGGAGTTATGCACAACAGATTTCTGTATTCTGTTAACCGGGTCTCGTCGCTTCCGGTTCAAGCGGTTTGCATATGCTTAGTTAAATATGAAGCAGTTTTACTCAAGATGCCTTCAAAGTAGATACCAATGATGATCATAGTCAATGTCCATCACATATGCGGACTGACATCTAAAAGTATTTTTTATTTTTATTCTTTTCACATTTAGATAAACAAATTGAATAAAACTCAACACTAAAAACACTAGCTAGTTTAAAAACTGATTATCTTTAGTCCATAGAATCGCTATTATTTATACGCTGTTACCACACGTCTTCCGACAAGCTGGCAGCAAATGCGACCTGTTTTTCCGGGTTTGGTCCGGTGATGTTCGCCTATACCCTATATTCCTTTTAGAGCATCACACTGTTAGCTTAGCAAAATGCTAACATCAAACTCTACAGAAATTAATATAGAGGTGAGCCTGGCCTGACATGACCATATATGTTTTCATAAAATACTGATAGTATCAATAAATCGATTGATGTGTATGTGCTCTGGTATTTTTACTCATAGCATCACAAGAGACCAGCACTGCTAAGTCAAACCTACTGAAATCAATAGCCATTCAAATCTGCCATGTAACAAGCTATTTAAAGCCATATCAAAAATAAACCATTGAAAATCATAAAATTCTCTACCTTATCGGTCGTGCTATGGCATTTAAATTCTTTGAGATCAGCACACTGTTAGCTTAGCAACATGCTAATGTCAAACTACAGGAAATCAATAGCAATATCCGCTGTGTCTCATTTAGAAGGCTGTGCCCTCCAGAGGTCGCATTCGAAGGCTGCATACGTCATCGAGGCGGTCTCATTTCAGAAAAGCAAGTAGGACACTCCGAATGCGACCCTCTTTCACAGGAATTTGGAGGATGCATGAAGTGTATCCTTCGCTGCTACAGATAACCCACAATTCTTTGCGCTGCCGTAAACAACCGTTGTTAATTTGAAAAATGCCGGTGCCGGCAGATGTACACACAAGCGCAGATGTGGTGTTTACAACTTACTTTAAATCGCCTCTGTAAAAATGGATAAACTTTGTTTTTAATATCCTCTTATTTGTTTTTTTTTCCTCTAACAGATGTCTGCTGTTGGTACGCGCCGCTCCTCAAACTGAGCAAAATAAAACAAGTCAAAGCATTTTTTTTTCTACCATTACGTTCCAAAGTTAGAACTACGTTTCCTCTTTCATTGAAGATCGAGGTGGGGGGAGCGCAACGAGCGCTAAATGGTTTTGTTCATAGCACTTGATTTCCTTGTCTCCTTTCCGACTGTCCTTAAGCGAAGGCCGTCTTCGTTTTAATTCAGTGAGTGACATCTCGTATATGCATCCTACAAGAGGATAGCGACCTCTGATGGGAGTGCGCATGCTTCTAAATTACACGCATTGCCGTCACTTTTGCAAAGCGCGGTGAGTGTGTGACCTGGAGTATGCCTAAGAGCGTACTTGCAATCGTAATATATAAAACTGATTGCAATGTTATGGTTCGGGTGAATTTGTTTAATGGATTGGGTAATTTGTATGTCCCTGTCCTCAGCTCCTTTGTTTGTTATCTCACATTTGTTGGGAAGCCCATGATGATTGAGATTAACAAAGGACATGTTAAGCAGAAAATTCGGCATACTCACAACATGACAGCATCTGTGGCAAGTACGCGATGTTTGCTACGTGTAGGGGTATTTGTAACACACTGGTAAGTATACATTGTTTATGTAGCATGCAATTTTTACCACAAAAAGTTTATCATACACCTTGTCCTATTTGTGCATGCATAATTTGTGTGAATGATGAAATCAAAGGCAATTGCAAGTCCTGTAATTTGCATTTACGTGTACAAGAATATGTGACGCCTGCCAAATTTAAAATGGAAAAGCGAGTTCAATTTGACATTACATGTTTAATGTCCCAACAGGTATGACCCTGCCGTACTGAAAGAAAAGCAAGAGCAAAGCTTCCGTTAGCCATTTCACTTCCATATCACCACACTCCCAGTCTGCCAAAACTCAAATGAAAATGTCAATTGGTTCTTGTAAGTGGGAATTTTTGGAGTAGGGGATCCACAATAATGCACAATTTGTATTTTGAAAATCATTCTGTGGGTTCATTCACATCCATTTCTCATACCCTCATACATTCTGCCATCGCTCTCCACTTCGTTAAGTCTCTCGATAGAGAGAGGAGATAGGATAGATAGAGAGAAGATAGTGCATAAAACAAAAGTCACCAACATAAAAATATAGCCTAAACAAGTTTATGACATAGATTCTCAGTTAAGTGAGGTTTATTGCGTGGGCCTGACGTTCACCGGTCAGAGGTTTTGTATGACCGACAATAACCCGCGAGTTGTTAAAGACGAAAACAACCCTTAACATTGTGATTTACTGGATATATTTTAATATTAACAAAAATTTGCACCCATTTTATGAATCTGGTCCAATAGTGAAGCTTTTTGCTTTTAAATAGAAATCATTGATTTTGGCATTTTAAAAAATCAGTCTGTTTTAAAAGACTAAATGGTTTTACTGCCATTTCGATTTTCCTTCACAAACATTCTACAGCGTCTATCATATAACCAAAATGGCAAAACACTTTTTCTTTGTCTTGTTGGTGGACTTTCTCGGCTACTCACTGTCGCTCGTGGGTCTTCGACTTCGGCCTTCTTCATGAAAATCCAGCATGAAAATTATTAAGTGGTAGTCACTTAAGATTCGCATGAAGTATTTCATTACGTAAGTCACTATTGTGACAAGCATGTCTGCAAAGCATTTTAAAGACAATTTCCAGTGTGTTCAACAAAACATTGGTGATAGAGAGGGGACAGGGGAGCGTGGACAAGGTAGAATTATGGACGTATGGGTCGCTTCGATCCCAAAAAAACACCCACGACGGCGGTAAGGAAAAAAGGCAGAGGATCATTTCAAAGTTTTCCTTGCTCTTGGAGTGTTTCTCCAAGGCTGATTGTGCGAGATAGAGATCCCTGAACTTTTCAAAGACTAAGTCTCAAACCCAAGAGGATATTCTTTAATGCAAAGTTTAAGACTCTGGGCCACAACCCCACATATCTAGGTCACTCTGTGGGAATATTTGCATAATGCCGCCCAAATGTTCATGCAAAGAAAGAAGGCTTGGTTTCAGTAACCGCAGTTAGTGTTAAAGCAGCAATGTCAGGGAGATGCTGTGTGTTTCAGTACAAAAGCACTTTATTTGGTGTGTGTGTGTGGGGGGGTGTGTGTGTGAGAGAAAGAGAGAGAGCGAGAGAGACAGCGTCACATCACAGTAGAGTCAGCTGTCTTAACCGCGGCTTGGGTACTGCATCATTACTGTGCTGTTCCCCTTATCGGCTTGAACTGATGGGAAAACTCCTGACATTATTATGTACTGCCTTAATTTATTTGAAAGATGAAGCTCCTATTATGTACGGGCGTTACAATTTTCCGATGAGTGTTCGTGTTCGGTGCATGTTTGTTGTGCCATCCAAGTGCACGGGGTTCCCGGGCAATTGTCAATCAGATCTGTGCGCTTTGTCCGGAGGTTCTGGAAGGGGCTTTGTTAAAACGAAGCGTTTGAGAGAGGCGGGCAATAGAGGACCTACAATAATGTACATTATTTGCAAAATAATGTGTTTTTTGCACATTAAAGCATGTCAACATATTCTGTTACACCAAATACACAAAATAATGATCTTTAAAAAAAGCATCATATGACCCCTTTAACACATTTTTTATAAATCTGGTCACAATGGTGAAGCTTTTGCAGTAATCATTAGAAAACTAAGTCTAGCCTGATTTTTAATGTGAAGCAATCCTCGACAGGTTGCAAGTCAGAATTAGCCTACCTTCTTTTTTAAATTCATCCCTCCTTCTCAGTGCTTCAGTTGTGTCACTGTAAACAACAGTTGGGAAGCACCTGTGTAAGCGCGCACAGCTGTGAAACGGCTACAAACGCACATACAGCGACTGAATCCACAGAGGTTCAGTCTGGAGAGGAGACTAAACCCACAGTAACAGCACACCTCCTCCACTGTGTATGCAAAGTGCTCCATCAATATTGAACACCGCCACACAGTCCTATTACATCTGAATGTAGATACGGGGTCTTAGGGAAGGTACGGCACTCACTCGCTGGGCGGTTAAAGATAATGGAGCTTCAAGCAGAGTGAAAGGGGCTGACGCACTCAGTGACAAGTGCTGAGAAAAAAACAGCACACTGAGATAAGACTCTGTGCTTGGTAAACTGACCTCGTGTGTGTTTGTGTGTGTCCAAGTAAAGTACGAGAGGCACACAGAGTTCAGCAAGGCCACCTTCAGTACTTCCAATTCTGTGCACTTGTGATGCGGCATGATTGCGGATTTGAGGCTGTTGTAAAAAAAAGAGAGAGACTCTGCGTCTGGATATGCAGGGCGAACAGTGCCATATCTTTGGTCCTGGCAAGACTGTACTTTTTGAGCCAATTACCTGAGCTGTAGATGTCATGTGACAAATCACTCTGGAGTGCCAGGTAAATGATATCATGATTCTGTTTGGTTAATGATATCATCATTCTGATTGGTTAACAGCACCACAAGAATGAGTACAGTTGCTGAAATATGACATTAAAAGCAACAGGGAAAAAGGGATTCACACTTAACAATAAAAAAATGTAAACAATAAAAAAACGTATTGTTATTATTATTATAAAAAGTAAAAAAATAATAATTAAGTTGCTGCACCATAATAAATTATTAGTAAGACATATGGTGTTGTATAATAATTTAATTTAGTTGAGTTTTTTTATTTTATTTTTAAGGAATATATTAAAATTCTGTCCAATACCAATAATACACCTATAATTATTTTCATATTATACTGATAACTTATAAATGTCTGATATTAAAATTCAATCCTCTTTTTTTGTAAACACATTTCAGAAATAAATAAATACTACATGTGAATTTAGGCAACACGACATTATCATGTACGATAATAAATATGAAACAATTTGATAGAAGTATGAATATATTTTACATTTAACAGTATTTTATAAAATTATTCATATTTTTTGAAGATTAACTTTAAGTGAGTGCTATATGATGATGGCAAAAGAAATGTAAAGTAAATGTAAAAAACAAAAGCATGCACAATTAAATATAAAATTAAGATTTTGTTGATTACGATACCATAATTAAATGTAGGCGAGATCACAGAGAGGCTCATTATTATTGAGAGTAATTTCAATGTTATTGTTATATGATTTGTCTCTGCTCACATACAGCAAAATAATAAAGAAATACGATTTCATTCTACATTCATTATGTATTGATAATTATCTTGTTCATTTTATAAACATATTCATGTTATAAATGCAGCAATACATCTAATTCATGATCATATTTTCAAATGCTATAGCCCAGCAATCACACTAGGGCCAACAAAAGTACTAGGCCTACTCGCGATACAACCGCAGTCAGTTCGAAAAAGAGAGTAGCCCTAGACCGCTGTTCTCTGTTGCTATTAAAAAATTATAAACAACACACATTCTTTATTACATTAATCCGTACATCTCATGGGCTGCATTCTCTGAGGGGAGAGGCAGAGCGTGTCGCTGAATGCGGCAGACAAATAATTTTTATCTGGGACCCCGGCGGGTATTGACAAACCAGGGATGCATTTAGATAGCCCAATTAAAATGGGGAAATGAACCGACATCAGGCACTTTGAAAACGCTGCAGCCCTCTCGTCCTCTGACTCTTCAAAGGCCAGAGACACCACGAAGAGCAACGAGGGGTGAGAGAGAGGTGGTGCAGGGGGGCTTCAAAGGGTAGAAATTCTCCTCAACGGGCGAGCAACTGGAGGCAGAGGCAAACCAAAGAGCAGAAACCCGAGGCGGCTGAGGCACGGCTTTCAGACCGACTTCACAGCGGGGCTCTACGCTAACTTTTTTTTTTTTCCCCATAAGGACTCGCGCCTCTGAGTTAAAATTAGGAGCACTGTTGAAGTTAATTTAACTGTAACGTTAATGGCCCTTATAGTCATGCACAATGAATAATCATTAATAATAATATAATAATGATACATTAAAAAAATAAAAAAAATAAATAAATCGTACAGATCCCAGACTTTTGAATGATGTGCTAAAAAGCTGAAATTTTACCCGCATCTCTCCGACGCAGTTGCAGTTATGACAGGATGGAGATCTCTCTCAGAAAACCACACCTCTCAGGACTTACACCATTCGTCTTAATTTGCAGCTTTGATGCTTCAACAAAGCCTGTAACTGGACACATATATGTAGCACTAGGGGTGCTCCGATCAGGATTTTTAATGCCGATCACTGATCGTCGATCCCAGAAAGCAGTATCTGCCGATACCGAACTTTTTAAAGTCTTCTTTTTTATCATTTATATTTATTTATAGTGATACTCCAATCAGGAATTTTAGACATTCATTCAGGGCCTGATTTTCATTTTTGAAAATTAATTCTCCTCTTAGATGACTCTTGTGAGAGGGGAAGCAGCTTTCACACAGGAGCCTGCTACTGATCCGTGGCTCTTTACCACAAACACAACATTTTTCCATTATTTTGATTTCAAATCCAAACATTGCCACTGAAAATGCTTTTTCAGCATCGCAGTTCTTTTTTTTAACATATCCAGTAATATCTAATCTTTTCACAGACATGTTTAAACGTAAATATACGTCCACCATTATTGCAATGTGCTTTCTGTGCATTCACTTAGATTTATATATTAAGTTGATCAAGTAAGTGACTAAACATTTAAACTACTTTTCTTATGTTATCACAAACTTACCATATGGGCGTGTGCTATTCAGTACACATCTAACCAGCTTTTTTCTGTGGGCCATTTAAAATCTTTAATTACATCAATTGTGCGGTTCATAAAGAACTTTGTTTTCCTAACTCCACGAATGCCTACCACCTATGCCATATTTTTTGACTGTGAAAACAAGTAGACTTTAATAATATGTCTTTAATGGTGTATTACTACATTTTCGTGTTAATCCATGTTCATATTTACTGCAAACAATGTGCTGTTAGTGCTTGCAGCACAGCAAATAACCGGTGCGGAAAACGAATTTCTCTGCTCTGCGCGACGCACCACACTCCTGAACGCACAGTGGTGCAGTCACGCTTTAATCCGTTAACATGAGCGGAGAAAAACGATCGCACGATGCACTGCAAATGTGGTCCTAATTCGTGCAACCTGGGCTATGATTGTGCGCGCTGTGAGTGTGCATAAGCGCATGGTCTCCAGGACAGCGCGCGAGCGCTGAATGGATAAACACTGGCAAATAATTAAAGTAATGCAATTTATAAACTTTAGTGACGATGTGACACTGCCGCGATTGTGCAAGTGACAATTCCTGTGTAAGCTGTGCAGCGTGAAGCTTGCTTATAGACAGACCAGTGTTCATTTCGTTGACGGATAATTTGTCAATTTTCGTCAACGACATTTTTTTCACCGACGACAATGAGACGATAACGAACTAAAACTCTTTTTGAATGACAAAAACGATGACGTAAATCTATTGACATTTCCATCAACGAATAAAAACGAGATGTAAATATTAGGAAGGGACGATTTGGGAAGAGATTCATTCAGAACGAATCTGCTGCGTGGTTCTGAGGTTAGATGCGTACATATGAACCAACGGGACATAAGATAACATACACTTGCTGCACGTCGCATAAAACGTAAAAAAAAAATGTCAATATGTGGGAGTAAAAGAAGAGCAGACATATAGATAAATCTAACGACGCAAGAGAGAACTCAATTCAGTCCAGTTTTCAGAGCGCAGACACTGAAGCATAGGCTACACACAGAAGCGCGTCCACCACAGTGCTGTTCTCTAGTACTCTTTCGCGGGCTCAGGAACGGGAGAGTTAAAACAAATTATGTCGAATTGGTCGCCAGTTTGATGCGTAATGTCACTTCGAACACAGGGTTGCTTTCACTTCTTAATTGACGTAAACGGTAGGGAGATGTGTACCCGTACATTGCTCCATTGCACTGTGCATTGTGTTTTAAAGGGATAGTCAGCTTACTTTTTTAGTTCTATTTTTCCGAGGCATTGATGTATAACCAGCAACAAATGAAGACAGAAAATCATGCACTGCTCTTGTCTGAAAAACTTTAGTAGCACTAAAGATTAATCACTTTATTTATAGAAATAAATATGTCTTCTTTGAAAGGAAGAAGGAATATGCGTGAACAAGTGTTCTAAAAGTCTGCATAAGTTACTTCTATTATGCCCATTGGGTATTCTATAACCATGACAAAGTAAGACCATGTCCTTGTTCTTTATGAAGTGTTTGATTGATTTTACCATAAAGGTATGTTTTTCACCGCAGATAGAATCACGTGTGTCTTATCATGACATAAAACCCTTAATATCAAACCTATATGCGTTTGGAACATTTTGAGAATTGCTTAATAACATGCACTGTAACTCAACCCATTATATTTTAGGCGTGACTAAAATTACTGTAATCCTTATGATCTTTAGTCCCAAAAAAAAAAAAAAAAAACACTAAAACTACAAACAATCAGATGACTAAAGTGACTAAAACTAAATGTCCTTTATCAAAAGACTATGACTAAACTAATCAAAATTTCTGTCACAATTACCTCAGTGGACCGCAATTGTGGTGGGAATGTTTTTTTTGGGGAAAAAAAAAAAAAAAGCGTCTGGTGCATAAAGTCTTTAAGAGAGAAAGAGAGAGCGCGCGCGCGCGGTGATTCACTCACGCTGTTTGTGAAATTACTTCTCACACAAGTTTTTCAAATTACTGAAGCCGTAGGCCAGTTATTTAATGAAGAAATATGAATTGTACCTCACCTTCAGCATAATAATTATTTCACCCGCGCCGGACAGAGATTGAGACGGTGCCGCTGCATGTTATGCCAAACCTCTCACGGCAGGCGCGTCATCAGCTTGAGATCGTTTTTTTTTAGATCGCCCTTTTTAGAGACCGTCGATCAAACATCCGTGTCGGTGATTATCGGCCCGATGTGATCGGCCGTAGCGGCTCATCAGAAGCAACCCCTATGAGCACCATGCACGGTGCCTGGTGCATAGATATGTTTGGAAATACTCAGGTATAATATTGAAATAGAGTAGATAATAACTAATATTACATCTATATTAGTTAAATTGTCTGGATATGGTTCCTCTCAGTGGTCTGAACAATATGTGTGTTTTTTTTTTCGTGTTATTGTTTTCTCTCTGGACCGTGGTGACTCATTACCTCTGTGGAAGAACCACCGGCGCGGGTCTCGTCTCAGCCAAACACATTTAATGTAAATGCAGAGGTACCTCCCAAGTAACTAAAAGTCTCTTGTTATTGGTTCTGACAAATTGTCATTGGTGTGTGGTTAAAAATACCCTCATTTAATTGCAATGTTCCACAGCTATTTAGACCTAGTGCTCTTCTGCCGAATCCCCAGTCCAGCAGGTTCATAAGGGGTCTCAGATGTAATCAAGACGGCTCTCACCGAATAGGTGGCCAGGAGGGAGGGCCCTGAAGAGGGTGACCACTTGTTCTTACTATGAACATTCACTCCCATTGCCGAATCTCTGCTCCTTTCTCCTCCTCCACAATACAACACTGCAAACGCCTACCCAGAGCAACCAGTCGTGCGACTATAAATGGTGCCGACTAAAAATCTATATCCTGTTTCTCATGACTGCCGTGATTGTGAGAATATCTATGCTCTTTAGCTGTATTATGGACTGTTTTTGCTGCAAATCTTTTGGTGGATTCATCATCTTTGCACCATGAAGTCATCTTCTCGGTATCCTGCTGGCACTGGCTCTCATAGGGGTCATAGCCTTTTCTCGTTCTTTTTTTACATGTTATACCTTGTTCTATGAGGTCCACTTAAATTTAACAGATTTACTACTAATATAAAACCCATAATTTTAGAAATATAGCTATTTTCTGCAAAGCACACATGTGACATATAAAAACGTCTTGTTACTAACTCACACTTGTGTGGTGCTACATTACTGTCAGATTCAATATAGTCGGCATTGTCTTTTAGCTTCCTAAAAGTGAAATGAAGCTAACAAATTCCCAGCTTCTTATTGATATGATCTGAAACGTATGTTGATTTTCACAATAACTGCCCAAAGCTGTTGGTTAATGTAAAAACATAGGGACTCCACTAAGGCTGCCCTCGACTAAGTATTCTCGAGTGCTCAAGCGCACTCATAAAGCTTGCCACAGCACACCGGCAAAAATAATGATGATGAATGTGTCAGGGAAAAACAGAAAGGAGGCTGCATTAACATTTTAATAAATCATTGATAAACTAGTGCTTTCTTTGTTCTCAGTTTAAGAGATGAAGTCAGAGACACTGACACTGACCTCATCTCCAACAGATATTGGCATCTTATGCAGTATCACATGGATTACATAATCGTGGAGATCATCTATAGGATGTTTTACCATTTGAAGGAGACATTTCACGATGCTCTAAGATATATTTTTAATATCTGTAAGTGGCCACAAAGAATCCCGCTTTTTGCACAGCGAACTCGAAGATTAACAGAACCCGACAAGAATGCACATCCTGTTTGCTTTCATTATTTTATAAAAGCACATTTTGTTGTTATTGTGAGTGCACACAAAACCGTGTAGCAGTCTTTGCAGATTTGAAAGTGATGATTTATCTCCTATCTGTATGATCTTATACAAAAATGCAGGGTGATGTGAGATTCTTGACGAAGCAAGTGATACGCAAGGAGCGTGCGCCAAGCCGGGGGGGGTGCGCGTCATAGTCCACCACAGGGGGGTTCATGGCGGGGGGCCGGGGGGGCTGCTGTCCTGCTGCAATTCCCGCACGAGCCTGAGAGCCACTTGATGCACACTATTTTCTCTAGGCGTCACGTGCTTAGATTGCGCGGCCGATTGTTAATTTAGCTAATTACCGTGGTTCTACATATGATAAGCCATATTTGGTTTTGTGCTTGGTTGGATAAGATATGATAGTGTTTGGATGTCCATGGCGTGTGTATAGGTGAAGGACTGTCGTTACCATGTGAAACAGCAAGGGGCCAGGTCTTATTACCTATCTGTCTGACTTCCGCCAATGTACGGATAATAGCTCGGATTTTCTTCTGTGACTAAGCTACTAATAAAATTTTGGTCGACCAAGCCACTTCTGGCAAGACCCCCTAAAGAACCTAACCATTAGTCAACTATTAGGTGTGCCACCTAGACTCCACTAGCTATTCTTGCTGCACTGAACGTATAGGCGTGCGTTTATACCAATTTTAGCTGCCACTTACTGTTGTCGGCAACACATATTCTAAGATGCGAAGCAGCGGGGTGTCAACATTTCAATACTTTGTTGAAGTTGAAATGGTGAAACAAGTTTCTCCTCTATAATAGCTAAGGCCACCCAAACTGTGAAAATATTAGAATGTTTACTGGAATATTGTTTGTTCAAGGAGTACTGGACTACACTGTCTCATCATGTACTCCTTATCGTATCCCGCGGTTTACAAAAAGCTCGTCCATTCCATCCGTCTTAAAACATGAAGCTGCAAGTGTGAGGCCACGTTTAAAAATAACAAAAACCCTTGCACTCGATTGATCCAATTAATTACAGGCCTCTTTCAAATTACCCGTTTTTGCCAAAAACTTGCTAGAGATGGTTGGTAACTAATCTCATTTATTTGGGCAATAGCTCTAACTTGTTACCAAGTACAAAGTTACTTCCGTGCTATTTGTAGACTTCTGGGTAGTTGTTTCCATCCGTTGGTATTGCAGGACTTGCTTTGTGACACCACTGGACATTCATCGTGCGCAATTCTTCGCTAAATAGACTAAAACTTGGTCAGCATCCATGAGAGCTGCCCAGTCATATTTGTCTTTACTAGAGTTTTTTGGTGGAAATTGGTAGCAATCTTATCACCCACCTACAGTGGCCATCTCCTGTGGGTGGTGCCTCAGGCTTCGGTCCTGGTCAATACCTTTTGTGCTCCTTATATAGTTCCTGGTCACTGCTTCATGCATTTGTGAGCCTTGGACCACAAAACCAGTCATAAGGGGTACATTTTTGGAAATTGAGATTTATGCATCACGCTATCAATATACAACTATTTGAAAATCTGGGCTCTGAGGGTGCAAAAAAAAAATCTTAATATTGAGAAAATCGCCTTTAAATTGTCCAAATTAAGTTCTTAGCAAAGCACATTACTAATCAAAAATTAAGTTTTTATATATGTACAGTAAGGAAATTTTACAAAATATCTTTATGGAACATGATCTTTACTTTGTCCTAATGATTTTTGGCATAAAAGATTAAAAAAATCTATAACTGACCCATACAAGCAGAATGTTATTATGGAGGACAATATGTGTGCTACAATATCCCAAGGACCAGCGCTTAAGGGGGCGGCTCAATGATTCATTTCCATTGTTTCCCGTTTGGTGTGGGGGCGTACGGTTTAGGGAGACTGTTCACGGCAGAGGCTGCTGGGTGTTGTGCTCGGTAAGGCGAAAGTCGTGGGCGTGTAAAAAAGAACGGGGGGGAGGAGCTGTGCGTAAATGAGTGTACGGAGTAAATCTCAGAATACCCAGGTGGAGATAGTGCTGTTGTATAATAGTTACGAGTTAACCCACGCCTAGCTAAAACTGCTCGTTCTAACGTGCCCGCCACATATCTACCTCACTACTGTGGTGAGAAGTAGGATTTGCATAAACGCCACTGTCCCGAAATGTGCTTCACGCAAAGAAGTAAGCGTACGTTTTATTCTGCAATGCTGTAATGGTAAGTCACATTGTCTGGGGCCAGCGTGCCGCAATGTCGTGAAGACGCTGTGTGCGTCGTTGTGAAGCGAAACTACTTTGTTTGGTCTTCCAAAAGAGGACGATATCCGCTTCGTCATGCCTGGAGCTGATCTGTGCTGGTTGCTGAAGGAATACATCAACTTAGTGCTGTGGATCGCCAGTCGGCTTTCACCGGGGACGAAGTGGAGTCCAGCCCGGGGTAGTCACATGGTGGTTGCGCCCGCTCCTTCGTGCGCTCCACCGTTCACGCCGTTCTCGGCGACCCCACCGCCTCTCTTCACTCTAGCCCGGCCCTCAGCTTCACGCTAAACTCACGTCTAGCCACCATGTTTGTTTCGTTGTGAAATCGAAACTACTTTGTTTGGTCTTCCAAAAGAGGACACAACTACAAATCAGTGGTTAAGTTGTATTTACAACACTGTTCCAAAACAGTTTAACCCAAATATCCAGATGTGTGCAGCGCATTTTATGGAGGACTGTTTACTGATCCTGGGAGAGTTGACTACAATGCCGGCAGTTCTGACTCACAGTCTGTAAGTACGTTTTCATTTAAATTATTTGCCATTGATGATTCAAACGCGAGTTTTAAGCTGTGTAGAGTAGCACTTGTTGTTTGTCATTTCTCCGATCACAAATGCAGACATGGTTTTATGTTTACGCGGTGCGATGCAACGCAACGTGTAAAAAGACAGTATAAGTCATTATAATCAGTAATTATGTCCCCACTGGATGCAATGAATGCATCTTTTATAATTGGTTTTTAATGTTTTTGTCTCGTCTCTCCGGCCGGAAACAAACGGCATCACAGTATGGTGAGGGGCGTAACATTTCCGTCACACGCTTGAGGTATTCGGCCAATCACAACGCACTGGATAGCTGGCCAATCACAGCACACCTCGCTTTTCAGACCTTTACTTTGTAAAAATCGACGCGTTTCAAAAAGGCGGGGCATAGAGGAGAAACAATAATGTACAGTATGTGGAAAATAATGTTTTTTTTTACTTTAAACTGCATAAACACATTTCATTACACCAAATACACAAAATAATGTTCTTTTTAGCAGCATCATATGACCCCTTTAAGACTGGTTTTGTGGTCCAGGGTCACATTTTTTGAGGCCTCCTATCAGGTTTTTGCAGATGACACCCAACTTAATCTCACTCTTTGACTCCCCTGTTAGCATGTTTAAGTGATATTAAAAGTTGGATAGATAAAAAACTTCCTGCAGCTAAACGAGAATAAGAATGATGTTATGCTATTTGGCCCTTCACAATTGTCAGGCAGTTTTTGCTGGAACTTTGGCACCCTTTCAAGCAAACATAAGTTCACCAGTTTAAAAACATCAGTGTCATTTTAGATCCAGAAGTATTTGACAAACAAATTATTTCTGTAGTCAGAGCCAGTTTTTTTTCTTCTGCAGCTAAGGTGGCTGCGTAAACTAAAATCTTTTCTCACTTTTAATGGAGACTTTTGTTCATGCATTTATTTCTACTATAGGCTAGATTACTGCAAAGCTTGCATGCTGGAATTAATCAGTTTTCTCTCTGACGCTTACAAGTGGTTTAGAATGCTGCAGCTCAGTTTTTGACAGGGACAAAAAATAAAAGGAGAACACATATTGCCTGTGCTAGCCTTCATTGGTTACCTGTGAAATACATAATTGACTGAAGAGTTTATTTTTTAAGCTTTGCATGGACTTACTGTTATATGTTGTCAAGCGTGGACCCCAAAACCCGGGGGGTTTGTACTTTGATATCATGTCGTTACTAAAAAAATTCAAATGTTACGGTACCAGGTTTTTTTTTAAGTACCCCGGGGTTTATGGGTGGGGGGGGTGGGTGGGGGGTACAGGTACCGGTCACCCTGTTCTTGATGCACTATCCAAGGTGCGAGATCACACATCTCTTCATAAAAGCCCTGAGACTTGGCGACATCACAAGAGGAAACACACCAAATCAGCATTAAAATTAGAGATCGACTGATATATCGATTTACCGATATTTTTCCCGGTATTTAAGCATTTTACAATAATCGGAATATTGGTTTTGTAATATCGGATTCACCGATAAAAGCCACCATCTTGTGGATGTTTTGAGAATTTTGCGCAGGATCACCATTGCAGAGCATCTGAGGGGAAACAAGACAACAACGGCGTGCACAGGTACTTGATATACTGTAGTTAGTAAACTTTATTTAAAATAACAGCCATTAATGCACAAATTAGATGCATCACATTAATGCCTGATATGCAGTTTATGCAGCTTTGCTCTAAGAAATAGAGACGACCTCCACGGAGCCACGTAAAATATTCCCGTCAGTCCTTCCCAATAAAAGACGTAACTTTGCATAAGTAAATAATACAGCTGAAGAGCGCATGTGGAAATAAAAAAAACAAATAAAAACGCTAAATTTACTTCTCTTTCTGTTGTATGTTTGCTCATCATTAGTCTTGTGAAGCTGCTTTCATATTGCTGTTCACTCACCGATGTTGATGCTCAGGAAATGCTCCAGCATTTTTCACTTGTTTAAAACACCCTAAATTGTATTAACATTTACTATATAACCATTATTTTGCTAATAAACATCTAAATAGATACAACTCTATGGAAATTAATTATTATCTCCACGAGCAATCGCAGTTTGAATATATTTCTGTGTAAATGCATAGATAAACTGCGTTGTCAGCAGGCATTTCATAATCTAGAAGACAAAAACATTATTAATGATTCTGATATAACATTCCAGTTGAGAAATTCAATAAAATACGATGTTTTGTTTGTTTTATTCCAATATTCCAGAGAATATTATTTAGTGAATTAACATTATCCAGTGAATTGTTCTTCACTCTTTAGCCTATTAAACATTTTATAAACCTACTAAAACTGTAGTTTAAAATGAAGTTGATATGACTCCTTTCCTTTATTTTCTCCATTTGAAAACATTAGACCTTCTACATTTATTTTGCTTATTGTTAATATTAGTGTTGCTGCTGATGCTTTAAATAAAATGTTATTTTATTGTTGTAATGTGAAGATTAAATTTAACATGAAAGACTGCTACAGTTCGAAACACCCCGGTTTTTTTTTTAAGATGACTGAAAGGAGGAAAACCAAAGTGAAGTATGGACTTACTTTACTCAGTCATTTATTTACTTTATAACATTAAATAATTATCGGTTCTGCATATCGGTTATCGGCACATAAACACGCAAATAATTGGTATCGGTAATAAAATATCAATATCGGTTGATCACTACTTAAAAACCACCCAGATCAAATGAATGAGTTCAAGCAGGTAAGTTTCATTTTAATTTTTAATATTATAAAAATTACAATATCAAAACTGACCACCACAAATAGATTTTCCAAAAGGCTTGACTTTGTTGAATAAACATGATCACTGCACGTTTCAAAATCAAAACGTATCGCGGGTTTTTTATATGAATGTATCTCTGAAGGCAACCGACTGTCTTCAGAAAAGTTTCGATGTCATTTTCATTTCATCTTGCCTGTAAGGCCTGAGCAGCATTTGTGAGCTGAGCGCTGCTTTGTGTATAGCAGTGGGGAAACCTCTATATATTTCCCGCTTTACAAGCGCCTCCTGCTGGCAGAGAGAATTTTGCTATATATACCGCCACACATAGAGTGCAAGTCTGTGGGAAACACAGCTTCTGTTATGAATATTATTCAATATATTAATTTGAATGTCGGATTGAAATGAACGGATTGGAACGCGTTATTCGTTAGCATAAGCGCGGCTAGCTTTAATATAATGAGCATTAGAATGAAGTTTCTTTATTAACTATTTAATATAACTTTTTTATTAGGGTAAAAAACAGGAGGACATGATGATATTTACTATTTTTTTACACACCAGAGGCTTTTAAATGATTTGTAAATCTTAAATATGCGTGTTAGAGAATGTACAAGTGGTTAACATTGTTTGTGTCATATCAGTAAGAAAAGCAGTTCTGGGCTTTTTTTTAATTTTTTTTAGCTAACTTAGTTGTTATACTTGGCTGAATAACTCTAGAAGGTTTAAAAGCCCTTTAAAATTAAATATTTACACAGTTTGGATTAAATTAAAGTACTGTCAAATTTTTTAATTAGCATGTTTTTTGTGTTTTGCTTTGGTACCGAAATTGGTACAGAGAACCGTAATGACTTTTCACTGGTTTGGTATCAATACTGACATTTTGGTACCGTACAACACACACATATACATAGATATATATATATATATATATATATATATATATCTATATATATATAGGACTTCTCTGTGCTCTGCTCTCACAGAAGTCCTACAGGCCTTTTTATGGGCACCAATGCTTTGGAATAGTCTGCCCCTCTCTGTTCAATCTTTCTCCACAATTTGCTAATTCAAATAATGTGTATTAAATACCTGAATAGTGCATTTATATTGATTACAACAAGAAAACCACAGAGGAGCTGGAGGAACGTGAAGCAGATCACCTCATTAGCACAGCTCTGAGCTTGTTCTGTCAGTTTGAAGAAAATCAAAGATCAAGACTTCAAATGTAGCACTTTAAAGAGCTGCTCTGCTAAGTGCTGGTGCCATAAAAAAAGGAGGAAGAACAATCTTACAGCCTTTTTCAAAAACCAAAACAGAAGACCTCACCGTCAAGGTAATATTACACTGTGTTGCACAGTCAGAAGTGTCGTCTTCTTTTAATCACACAAAAATGGATACGCTCACCCCTGAGGGAGACAACACTCACAGTCAGTGGCCTGAACAGAACAAGATAAGCATCAGAAATTGTTATCTAATGACGCAAATGAACATTTTACTGATGACCAAGGGGCGAGGCGAGAAAAAATATATGAATGTGTTGAGGTCAACTGAAGTATTCTACACCTGAACCTTTCAATCTATGCTCTTAACTGCCCTGTATACAGTGTCTGATGGACATTTGTTTTTCACTTAAAAAAAATAATCTTCTTAAGTCCCTTATTTTATGCTCCAGAATGTCATCATGAATAGGGGTTAACGCAAATTGTACCAAAAAAAAAAAAACAAACAAGCAAACAGCTACTGCATGTTTCCAGTTTAACTGACTTACGGCAAAACAAAATATCACAAAACATCGCAAATAAAGCAACTTTTTTCACATGTGTTGAAATATTAGCAGCTGGACTTTTCCCAACCTGATACAAAAAAATGTTGAGGAATAACTAAACATCTTAGAATGATTTCTGAAGGATCATGTGACGCTTGAAGACTGGAAACAATGGTGCTAAAAATTAAATTTGCACATCACAAAGGAATAGAGATTCACCGATTGCAATTTTCTTGGCTGATTCCGATTTCCGATTTTTTGTTAGTGTGATCTGCAGATACCGATTTTTGCCGATTCCAATTTCTAAGAACTATAATTGGCAGCATATACAAACAAAAATCTACTTATCTTCAACGCAATGTTTTATTTTCAAAAAAAACCAAGTAAAAAGTCGGTATAAATAAGAACAAATAAAAAAAAATTGCAAACAACAGCACAGATAAATGCAATAGAATAAGGAGAGCTATAAAACTCAGTTTTTCAGGTTCAGTAGGTTTTTATTTAGTTAAGAAATACTACAGAAATTAAATTAATCAAATGTAAAATAACACTGGATTTGTTATTTTACATTTGATTACTTTAATTTCTGTAGTCTTCATTGTAAAAATTACATGCTTACCATTACAGTTATAAAATGTATTCAGTCAAGAGCAGAAAATAATCTTCTTTGTCTTTTGTTCTTTGATTAAAATGACAGACAGCAGCAGGAATATTGGACTGCGGCCCCTTTAAGAGTTTATCCACGGACCCAATACACTGTTACACAACATGCGTCCTCTTTCTCAACTATTTAACGTTCCAAAACTGACTGTGTTTAACTGAACACTTGCCAAGACGGGCATTTTGACAATTTTGTATGTATTTGAACGTTTTAGCGCAGTTAGCCACTCCTTTTGGTATTTGTGGCTCACAAGCTGTTTGAGACTGAGCGCGGCTTGTGCGCTCCACTAATATAGATCAGTGGTGTGTAAGCGCGAAAACCTGCGGGAATGACTAAAATAATGCGCAATACAAGCATTATTTAACCGGAGCGAATGAGACGTGTGTGAGAGAGAAGGGGACGTTGGAGAGAAGAGAGCGAGAATGCGCGGCTGGTGTTATTGCCTGTGCCGCTGGTAACAAAACGGATCGGCTCTGACTCGGAAAGAAGTGAGACTGACCGGCCGGTCACCGATCCGGGCCGATCATGAGGAAAATCGGCCGATTCCGATCCCTGGCCAATCGATCAGTGCATCTCTAGTTTTGAAATATTTAAAATAGAAACATTATTTTAAATGTAATTTACCGTTTTTACCTGTATTTTTTATCAAATCATCAGTCTTGGGAGCATAGAGACTTCTTCAAACAACAACCTTACCCCAAACTTTTGAATGATAGTGTACTTTGGAAAATAAATTTACATGTGCAGTATTCGTGCTGTATTTTTTATGCAATATTTTTCAATTCACAAAAAAAAAATGTGTGGATGGAAACCCAACAAAATAAATATATAAATAAAAACATTTTAAAAAATTAAAACTTAATAGTAGCCCTCATTTGTGTACAACTGTTACTGAAATCGAATCAGTGTGAAATAGCAAATAAACAAAAACCACACATACTGTTGTTGTGCAAAGGAAATCAACTTTAGCCATTTTCCCATCTCTGTCACTCTTGCACGTACACGCTCAGACACACACAAATGAGAGAGCTGCCAAATGAGTGAGTAATCCATCATGGCTGCCATTTACCAGCCCTCCTTTTTAACAAAGCCTTGACGGATGGGAGGAGATAAGGGTCTGTGTGTGTTAGTGGAACTGTGAGCACAGTTCTTTCAGGCAGATACACACACCTGCACAAGTAGCAGTGGAAGCTGTGAAAGTCATGTTCACTCATCAGTCTTCTGTTGCCCTGTGAACGGTGAGGGGTGTGAACTCATGCATAACCTATTTATACCCCTCCTCCCCTCCAACATCCCCCCAAGGTCTCCCTCTCAAAGCAGCGCAAACACACACACAGACAGTGTGTGTGTGTGTGTTTGTGTGGTGGTGTGTGTGTGTGTGTGTGTGTGTGTGTGAGACAGAGTATGTGAGCTGACCACTGCTCAACACAACTGAGCACTGAAGAACCAGTGCAAACCTGTAAAAACAACCAAAAACCCAAGTCAGGTCACTCTGCGGCCATCTTGGTAACGTTCCTGGGAAGTAGTTTTCTATGCAGGTAATAGGTAAACAAGTACAGTTGTTATCTACAACTACTGTTAAAGTTTGGGTGCAGTCAACATTTGTTTTTGGGAATGGAAAAAAAAAGATTTTATATTCTAAGAATTGTAAACAAAAACAAAAAATGTTTTGACAAAAATATTAGCAGCACAAGTATTTTCAACACTGATAATAATAATAGGCCTAACTGTTTCTTGAGCACCAAATCAGCACTATTAGAATATATTTCTGAAAGATCATTTCATCAATGAAGATCATGGAGTAATTGCTCTGAAACATTCAGCTTTGTGAAGTCCCATGTATACATTACAGCTTTGCAAAAAAATACACTCTCAAAGAGAACAGATTAAATTGTATAAATATTTTGCAATAATGACTTTACTGATGATGTCAATGATAGTACGATTTATAAACTAAGCCACGCGCGGAACCTATGGTTTGTCGCTCTGTGACTGCCATTTACAGAATACAGATGAGTTTCTTCAGTGCGCACTCAAAACCAAAAAGTGATGCTACGGACCAAGCCTATGCTCCAATGCTAGTCTACTAAGCGGTGCCTTCTGACTAACTACAGGTTAATATCTGCTAAACAAAAAAGGTCAAGTTCACATCTTTTATTATGAAAAGGTGGGGCTTGTCCATTGCCTCCCTGTACACTTAAGACAAGAGCCGCCCAAAATGAAATCCAGGGCACATTCGATTTGCACATTAGAGGACTATGTACCACGCTGGCACTACATTATCTCTTTCCATAGGGGGGGCATGACCACAAGATTCTTGTCACAGGGTGTGTTCAGTTTCTTGAGATGTATAACTTGATCAAGGAAATGAGTTTACAACTTAAACAGGTTACTTGCAAATTACGCCAGTTTGTGTTAGTCGACAGAATGGAGTTCACATATTTCCACACTATCTGCAACTGAATACAGTGGTATATGATGGAAAGGACAAACGGAGAAGCAGCACAAAGAACAGCCTAGCACATAACATGTTGTTTAAATGGGAGAAACAGAGCAAGCCGGCTGCTGGCTTATTTGCTCAGTCACACCACAGGGCTCAATGTTATACTTATGTACAGCACACATCACTTCTGATAGAGTAGCTGCGTATTAGATAATTCATTCGACGACTCCCTCTCGACTGATATCGTCCTCTGGTGACAGAGTAAAAATACGACAGCACAAGAAAGTTTGTAATTTGTGAGTTCGTTTATATACATATTGGGTTTTTTGGAGTGACGGTCTCAGAATAACGATTGCATCATAGATAAGATTTTAAAAAATTAAAAGTTCATATTGCGCTGCTATCATCATCTAAAATTACTCCAGTTGTGTTTTTTCACAGTAAAAAAGAACCCCTTATGAAGGTATTCTGCGGCCAGAGGATCACCAATATTTAAATACATCCTTTTTTTGTTTTATTTTTTTGTTTTGATTGATGGTTTTTTATGCATTTCATTTGCGTTTTCCATAATTTTTCTCAACCCATACAATGGAAGTCAAATGACCCAAAACTTTAATTGTTGCATAATTTTATTTTTTGGTGTGTGAATATTACCTTTTATGTTACATTCTGTATTGATGTATTCCAGAAAAAGAATAGAGCTGCAAGCAGCGTTGACGGGCCCAAGCCATCAGTGCAACCGCCACCCTGGTGGCATCAGGAAAACTGCCGTTCAGTAACCCTCGGCATCTGGTTTAAGGGATACACCATTAAAGGGTTAATCCAAACCATCAAGACTGTGGAACACACACACAGAACTATATATAAAAGTTTGTTAACACTTTACAATAAGGTTTAATTTGTTAACATTAACTATATTAGTTAACATGAATAATAATTATATAGCATTTATTAATGTTAGGTAATATTCAAAGCTTTTTTTAGAATATAAGCAAAACATTATTAAAATGTAGTTTTATCTATTAACATTAGATAATGCACTGTGAATTAACATGACTATTTTTATTAACTAACATTAACAAAGATTAATACTGTAACAAATGTTTTGTTCATTGTTAGTTCATGTTAGTTAAAGCATTTACTAATGTTAACAAATGAGACCTTATTTTAAAGTGTTACCAAAACCTTTAATGATTTATAAGCATTTTTTAACTATTTTATTGATCTATAATATTTGTGAAATATTTTTGCCTTCATTACAGCTTAGTCTTCATCTGTGAGCTGAACTGTTTTACGGTTACATTTATGAGATTATGTAAATTCAGATGAATGTCATGTCACGGGATGTCATAGGTCAGTATCACATGAGTGTAAAATTATTATTTGCAGCACAAAAATGTATAAGTCCACGGTTATGTATCTTCAGATCTTTTTTATGTTCTAATTAACGTAACTATTAAAATAATTATATAAAATGATGTTGTCAGTGCCCTACAAATTAACTGGTTCTAAGACTTTTTTGTCCCTAAAACTAACAGAAAAGGATAAGGCCTAATAGATTTCTTAAGCTGTAATGCACGAAAACAACAACAACAACAAAAATTACTGATTATTTTTTTCTGGTGAATAAAGAGATGTTTAAAGGTCTCTTTCTCTTTTCTCTCTCTCTCTCTCTCTCTTTCTTTCACCCACCCCTACTCTCACCCCCACTCTCAACACACACACACTCACCTCCCCCCCTTCCTCACACAGAGGCAGAGTTGCAGAGTGAGATCAGATGTCTGATAGTTTATTAATTTTGATCCATAGAACGTTGTAAAGTCGTGAAACTATGCATATTTCCTCAGAATGACTTGTTCTCTTTATGTAAAAAGTTTTGAAGTGTTTGGAAGCTGCACTTTAATAATATAAGACAATTGCTTTTTCATTTTTTACTGTTATTTTAATAAATCGCCACAGCAAAACCGTTCAAGCTATCCAAAATCCATCTTCAATATAAGTTCGTCAATGTTTTGGCATTATGTAGAAAAAGTTTGGTGTGTATAGTGTAATTTTCCTCTGAGGAGTATGAATTAATTCACAGCCATATTTTTCAAAAAATCCACATTAAAATCAAAATAGATGACTTCCTGTTGGTCGTAGCTAATTATTGTAAATTAGAAAGTTGTCCAGCTTGATGAGAACAACGTATTTACCAAGTTTGGTGACTGTAGCTAAAACTAAACACCCAAGTTTTGTCAAAAGGGCCCTCAACGTTGTTCGGCTCAATGAATTAAGCTGTGTTGAATCCTTGCCAGTATGTGTGAGATATACATCAAGTTTTCTGACTGTGTTCCAGGGGGCGCCGTAGAGCCCCTGTGCCACGCCCGGGTCCCAGCCTCTGCGGCATCCTAATGGCCGCAGATTCCAACGTGTGTGCCAATTTTCAAGAGTTTTTGAGGCCCTGTCTGTCTGTGTGTTAAGGCCCCCAAAACCCCCTGGATAGTGGATAAAAAATAATCCTTAGAAAAACAAGAGGGCCCTGCGCCTTAGTGGCTTGGGCCTTAAAAAAATAATTTTCCATAATTAATATTGTTTTTATTATTGTGTCAAAACACACACACAAAATAATTTTATTCAATTCTATTCAGACACCTTAATAAGCAAATAAATTACTAACAGCTTTTTTTTTTTTTTAAATGATCTCTAATCTAAAAGGCACAAACGAGAAACTGAGCTCAATTTGTGTATTTTAACCAGATAAAATTGCAGACAGACTGAAACATTGTCTAACATCAAGCCATGGACTCACCAACAACAATGTATTTTTCCTTCATCAGAGGAACACAAAGTTCCGGACAGCAAGAGACAGTGTCCATTTTCTCTAACACTGAGGGATTAGCAAAGCCAAATGCAGCTGCATTCTTGTGTCCACTCTCCCCCTCCCAATGCAGAAACATATACTATCTAGCTTGTCCTGAGAGGGTATGGCAGATGGATGAAATAGCTCACAAGACTGGTATGCCACTGAGTCCCACTTCGTCCAATGTTTTTTTTTCCCCAACAAGGATTTCTAAGGTAGTCATCTGCGTTGATACTAATCACACTTATTTCAGAAGAAAAGCCCCCACTGTACCTTTCCTCCATCCCTGCTGTTGATCCATGTGGCTCTGCAATAGCTGATTCCATCAGACAAGCTGGATGAAATGGGAGACGAACCATAATGCAATTTACCCAGTGTCTCCCTATGTACCTCTGCCACCGCGCCACTCAGAAGGGCCTTCCCACTAGGAAAACGCTCAGAGCAATTCACATCCTAGTAATGAGTTTTGCCATGCTGGTTATATCAGCTATAATATTAGAAGAGTGGCCCCATGAACAAATCCAGCATCTCAAAGCCCTCAGTCAAGATTTTCCCACTGAACTACTATCACAAATGACCACAGAACTGAGCTGCACCTAGACAATAACATTAATGAAGATCCCATGAATCCAAAATTGGATTGTTGTGGCTTTTAGTCCACGTCTATTCAGTTTGAGGGCATCTCTATGCTAATACAAAGGTTCCAAACCTTTTTGTCACAGTCAAAGGACTTTCCAAATATGAAGTCACTTTATTCAGCAAGGATGCGATGAACTGATCTGAGGTGACAGTAAAGACATTTATACTGTTAAAAAAAATAATGAATGCAGTTCTCTTTTGAACTTTATATAATCCTGAAAAACTTTATCACACTTTCCCCAAAAATATTAAACAGCTCAAATGTTTCAACATTGGTAATAATAAGCATTGGTTTTTGAGCACCAAATCAGCATATTAGAATTATTTCTGAAGGATTATTTGAGGATGGGCGATTTTTTTTTGTTTGAATCGATTAATTCAAATGGAATTTTTTCCACAATTTTGTTTTATTTTTTTATTTAAATCAAGGAATCATGGTTTTGAATGAAATATCAGCAAACGTTACACACGTGAGTGTGCTCTATGAAGGGCCGCAACATATAGTTAATACTAAGCAGCTTTTCATACAGAATGCGTCTTTGCATTGAAAAACACAAGACAAGCAGGGGAGCAAAAGTTTATGAGACGCAAGTTGAACATTTAAAGGCAGGGTGGGTGATTTGGTTCAAAAACATCTTTTTGTTATGTTGGTTGAAAGTCTCTTCACATCACGATAGCACTCATTAAGTTAAGTGGTCTAAATGTATATGTACTTATATCATCTGTGGAAGGTGTAGGACCATAAAATGTTCGTCCAATCGAAATGTTCGGTCCGAACATTACGATAAGCTGTCCTGCCTGACTGTCAAATATGTATTTGCATACCTCTGCGCACCCTGTTTGCGCAGACATGATACGTCATAAGCACGTTCCAGTGAGAATGAAAGATGCTATTATTGTAATATTTTGCGCTTTGTACTGTAATGTTTTGTCACTGGTGATTACATGATGGTGACAGGCTGAAAGGTGTTATTTTCTTTTTACAAAACATTTACTGTTAATAATAGCCTACTATGTAATAGCCTACATCATAATACTACTGAGCGGTTATAAGATCTTGTGACGTCATTTTGAATTTGAATTCTCTTGAACCAGATGATTTAATAAAAATAATGTTACTTGAATCATGTTGTAGTAAGTAATCATAATCTTGAATCAGTCAAATGTTCTGAAAATAATTTATTTATTTTATTTTATTAAAAATCACAACTTTTTGCCATATCACTCAACCATACACTGAAGACTGGAGTAATGGTGGCTGAAATTTCAATTTTGCCATCACAGCAGCAAACTGCATTTTAAAATATTACAATAAACATTTATTTTAAATATATTTCACAATATTACCATTACTGTACTGTTTACTTAATTTCAATCAAACAAACAGCCTTGGTAAGCATACAGTTTCAAAAGAAAAACAAACACAGCAAAGAAAGCTGAATTCAAAGAAATATCATATAGTACAGCAGGGTAATACCACGGGAAGTCCCTGGGAAGTACAGAACAGAAGTCCTATGTAAATACCATGATGTTTGAATGTTTATTTATTCAGTATTATGACATTTACCATCTGACAATCTGACTGCACTAGTTTTAACATTGGCAAGAAAATGCTGCATCAGAATTATCTTTAGGCAACAGTGTGCTTTAGGCAACAAAGCCAAATAAAGTCTCCTATCAAAGTTGTACATGTTAATGTTGTAAATGGCAAATGGAACTTGGCACTTCCGTGTGGTATACGGTCAGCCAACACTGATATTTAATTGGCGAAAGCTTGGAATTTATGTAACGCACCTGTGGTCTCTTGGCCAACGGCCACAGCAGGATTTCCAACAGCTCAGCTTCTCACAAAACTGGGATTAAAAAAACGGAGGGCTGGCGAGTTGGATACCACGCATTTCCCATCTGGTCCTGAACTGGACAATAGAGACATTCATGTGGTAAAGGGATAAGTCTGGGAACCGGACCAGAGTAGACTGTAACACACCGCCTCACGATTGAGAGGACTGCTTACTCCCTCCATTTTGAGGACCCGGGGTTCTTTCACCTTGAGGCTGTAAGGGTCTAAGCAATTTACTTCCTTAACGGAGAGCTTCAGGGCAGCTCAGCAGGAACCTCAAAGCCCCACGAAGGAAAGTCATCACCATATTCCTGAATTATCATCTTACTGAAGAGTACGAGAATTGGATTGTTGGACTGAATGAATCCTAAATGCGTCTGGCTGCTAAAATATATTACTTGAAAATCTTGATGATGGTGTGTGATGGCCTTCAAGTAGAGTCAGAAATATCATAATTAGAAATTACGAGCACATGAACGATCAAGTGAAGTCATATTAGCAGGTGGGAAATTAGATTTTCTTTTAATTTTCATTTCATTTACGCAATTGTGAATTAATTGCCTGTTTATTTGTTTTGGTTTGACTACTTGCGCATTTTGCTTCTGACCTGAATATGCGTTACGATGTTACGATGGCGTGACTTGGAGATTCGGAGCCTCCCAGGTGTATTCAAAAGCAGCAACGGTTCAGTGAACAAAGTGGAACAAGGTGTCACATGAGGCAGTTTTTCCAAACTCTTCAAGTCAAATCTGCCGAAACTCACTTTGAGATTTTACCTCACCGACCTCGGCTGTCTGTCATTATAGGCTAGGGAGCGGCGTACAGTACTGTCAAAAGGCAAGAGATTGTGAGACAGACAGCTCAGCTCACACTGCTGAATCGGTGAGATGTTGGTGCGCTGCAGACCTTCTCCGTTCCCTGCAGGACCGTTGAACTTTGGCCTCATGTAGATCGTGACTAATGGAAAGTCAACAATCTCCCTTCACAGACGGCAAGGTTCAGAGAAGAAAAGAACAACACAGGTCTCTGGAGCCAAACATACATACTTTGTTAAGCAAACTCTGTACCATGGCAATACACTGAGGGTCAACATGATGAAAGATCCCAAAAAAAAAAATCTGATTTTGGGCAAAAACAAAAAAAAGCAAAATTTTCTTCTGCTGCCTTCAGAGCTAGCAACCACTCAACATAACGCATAACCATCCAGACAAGCTGTCATTGAGAAAGCACTTACTAACTAGTTTTGCCCTATTCATTCTGCAAGTACACCTAAAGATTCTGGCTGATGTGTGAGTGACGGCACATCATAGAGCCTCACAATTATGCACAGTCTGTAACAGCCATACCTCAAGCATCTGACTGCAACGAGAGCTGTTAGTTATAGTGTCTGACCTCATACACACATTTAGACAGGCCTATATCTGGGAAAATTGGATAGTACAGAACACACAATTTTAGGTCTGTGCCTGTTTTTTAGTTTTATAGGCAAGTCAGTCAAATGCATGGAGGGAATTCAATGACAGGTATAAACCAAATGAGTCAAACATACCTGCCCCTGTATCTAGAAGTACAATACACACAGTAGTCTGATGTTAAATGGGTCAATGACAAACAAGAATGTCCACGATAAAGAAAAGAAAAAAAACGATCACAGAAAATGTATTTTTTGTATTCATGTTGGATTCATATGGTTTTGAAAAAAACGTTTATACTCTAAAAATGTCAAAAGATTTTTAATATACACTACCTTTCAAAGTTGTGGGAAACGGTTCTTGTTATTATCAATGTTGAAAACAGTAGTGCTGCTTAATATTTTTTTGTGGAAACCATGATAGATTTTTCCAGGATTGTTTAATAAATAAAAATGTTTAAAAACACCATTTATTTGAACAGTTTCTAGTCCCAATTGACTTCCATAATTTTCTTGTTCTAAACTATGGAAGTCAATGGGGATCAGCGACTGTTTGGTTACCCACATTCATAAAAACATCTTATATGTTCAACAGAAGAAAGAAACTCATACAGGCTTAAAACAACATAAGGGTTATGATAGTAAATGATGACAGAATTTCCATTTTTGGGTGGACTATCGGCTTAATATTTTCTAGCCAAGAACTAAATTCTTTTGAGGCTTTTATCACCCTGGCATTTTTAACTTTATGCCCCCCAAAAACATTTAAAAAATTGAATTCAGAAATTAAAAACACTCATCATAGAAGATGTGTATTTAAGTCATTATATGTATGAATGGCATTTTTTATTAATTTCTGAATAAAATTAATAGATCCAGACAAAAGAATGAGTGCCATGCTATTGACCCAATTATCTAACAGAAAGAATTAGGAGAGAAAGTATACACTTCCTGAAATGACTGAGATATTAGCAAGAAATGTAACCTAACCTCTGACTTGCCAAATCCAGACAAGTTTTCACAGCCATCTGCAGACAGACGGCACTGTTCTGAGGGTCCAAAGTGTTCTAAAAAAGGACCACCTGTGCACAGGACGAGTGACTGGCTGGCACCGTCATTTGTTACGTTTGGACTCCCATTACATCATCAGCTTAGATAGCTGGGAAATCCATCTCCTGGTGTCAGATTCCCTCACCACAAGGAGGTCACAGTTGAAACAGGAAGTCCCCGGCTGGTGTGTGCTAGCGTTCCACTTCTGCAAAAAGCTGATCTGAGTTAGCAGGGACCTTGGGTCTCACTGTACGAGTTACTTTTTCAAAGTGATGGAGATGAGGCTTTCTCCTTGAGGCCTATCCATTTGCATTTAGCACTGTACATTAATTATACGGCCTGACGCAAACAGGATACATTCAAGGATGGGGACTTATATCACTTTGTGACAAAGTGCTTACCATGAAAAATACAAATGAGAACTGACAATCCCCGTGATAGTTCATATATCCTCATGAATCAACTCCATCACGGCCCCAACACAGACACAAAAGTATAATTCATCAGCATTCTTAATACAAATACAGAACTTTGTGCTAAGCTAAATACCGCAGTTATCATAAATATCGCAGCAGGAGACACATTCTAATGAATTTGAAATGAGCATTTCAGAGATTTGTTAGAGCGTCACACTTGCAGTTTGCTCGAAGTAAAATACGAAGCACACTAGGGCTGTGCAATATATCAAAATATCGCAAATGTACATATCACAATACGCATATCGCTACAGCTTGCAATATTTAGGGCCATGAACAAAAGACAGAGAAAATCACTCAAGGCTCTTAGTACCATACATAACTTTTTGTAAACTTAAATAGATCAGTGCATATTGATTCAAAGAGAAATGCTAAGCAGTTTTTTTTTTTCCTTTTTATTATTCGTTCCTAAACTCGGATTACACTACATGTGGATAAAATTACATTTTTATGTATGCAAGAGTAAAACACTCTCGTTCACCTTTCAGATTTGTTGTAGGGGTGCTTTCTTATTGAATCAGAATCAAATGAGCGTTATTTACTACTCGTGTGTGCCAACACAAGGAATGTGTTGTGGTTTTAACAGGACCGTTGGTACATCATACAATAACCATAATATATATGGGGAAGTCGTGGCCTAATGGTTACAGAGTCGGACTCGTAACCCAAAGGTTCGAGTCTCGTACCGTCAGGGATTGTAGGTGGGAGTGAATGTACAGCGCTCTCCTCCCACCTTCAATACCGACCCCCCCCAACTGCTCCCCGGCGCCGTAGCAAAAATGGCTGCCCACTGCTCTGGTGTGTGTTCACGGTGTGTGATGTGCACTTTGGATGGGTTTAAATGCAGAGCACTATTCCTATGGGTCACCATACTTGGCCACAGTATACGTCACTTTTCACACTTTTTTTTATTTAATATATATATGACACAAGATAGTTGTAGAAGTTCACAGAACTGACTCAGCAACAGCTGAGTAAAACAGTTTCATCTGAGCATGTGGCACTTTAAGCATTATCTTATCGCATATCGAATATCGTATTATTTAATGAGTTATCACATATTGCATTTTTCTTCAATATCGCACAACCCTAAAGTACACATTTGTGTATTCTTGTGTGTTTCTCTTGGGAAATAATTCATGCTAAGCTAAGGCAATGTTGTAGTTGTTGCACATAAGATATAACAGATGTTACAGTGTACTTAGTTTCAGGAGAGAGATCTAAATATCTTACGGTCAACAAAACCATAGCTTGTTCCTCTATTTCTAAAACAGGAAACCATCAGTTCCTTCTGGCACATTCCTATTAGTCTTCACATAACTACTATACACAGTTACTCCAGCTTTGACTGGCAGACGTGATACAGGCATAGTCTAGTGGTGGGAATCAGCAGATAACTGATGTACATTATATCAATTATCTTGGTCATGATACAATAACATTATGATTTTTTTTTTTAGTGTGTAATGATTAAAAGCATTGGACTTTGGGACTTGTTTTACTTGGTAATAACTGGGTATGGATTAGCTAATGCTACAGTGTGTTTCGTCTTCTCAGCCATTCTCGGGATCACTTTCACACACACACAAAAAAAAGTAAATTTAAATATTTGGGAAAAATTCTATTTCATCTTTTTTCCTACAACCCCTAGCTACTTCTGTTTCTCCTTATTTTACAAAAAGGAAAAAAAAAACGAAACAACTAACTAGCTTCACTTGGTTTTCACATGCCAATATTTAGAATACAGGATGACAAATAAACGATAAGAGATGAAGCGTACACAAAATTGCTGAAATTAAATGAACACTTATTTGTTTATAATCAGTTGAAAACTTGTCCGTAGATCAAGCTCAGCAGAAAAAAAAAGAAAAAAATTCTGGCAAAGCCGATATATATTGGTCTATCACTAATCAAAACAAATGCCAAAAGACAATGAGCCTCATTTATGAAACTTGATCAGAACGTATTTACGTAAATGATTCATAAAATCATTAATAAAAAAAGTCCTACTGAACTGAACGCAATAATGTACCTAAAATAGTTATGCAAGTATAATTTAGTAATTTCTTTGATGCTGAGTTTTTATAACAATTTCCTCAGAAATATATTTTATCCATAAAGGGTTGGTTCACCCAAAAATGAAAATTAGCCATAAATTACTCACCCTCAAGTAAGGCTGCGACGATATATATAAAAAGATTATATCTTGATATTGTCAAAGTTTTTACGATATTCCATATATCTCGATATGTTTGCATTTGCTTTTAAATAATAAAAAAAACATGAATTTCTTTAGCCCCCATTAAAAAAACAACAAAAACAATTTAGATAGAAGTTATTGTTACAAAGTAAATACAAAATGTTTAGTGCAAATTTAAGCAGTTAAAAAATCTAGACCAAGTGATGTATATCACATGTATATGTAACTGAAGTAGCGCAAAACAAGTACAGAAAGTGCATTATGTCAACTTTTTTGGTGCATGCAATTCACAATTTACACTGTGCAACTGGGGGAAATAATTAAACTGGGATAAGTATTTTTTACAAGTTTTTAGCTAAGAACACAAGTCTGTCAACTGTCTCTGGTTTAAGAGAATCTCTGTGTCATGAAACTATGTTTCCACTGGCACTAAAAAGCTAGTTGCTGGAACACATAGGTATTTCTTTTATATATATACAGTGGGTATGGAAAGTATACAGACCCCCTTAAATTTCACTCTTTGTTATATTGCAGCCATTT